>VBSM01000807.1:141121-152162 GCA_008086735.1 Cheirogaleus medius | reverse complement strand
TCGCTCTTGCTCAGGCTGGTTTCGAACTCCTGACCTTGAACGATCTACCCGCCTGGGCCTCCCAGAGAGCTAGGATTACAGGCGCGTGAGCTACTGTGCCCGGCCTGGAGATCTTTTTAAAGTTAGGAGTTCTCTGTATTCAAGTCTAAGTAGAATTGGAACAATTGCTGTCTGAATTGGCTGCAAGACTTTCCGACAGTCTGCTCTAAATTGAAACCGAGGACTCTGAACTTGTAAGCGATAATTCAGCTGCAGCCTGTGTTCAACTCTTTAGGCCATTTATTATGGAAATGATTATGTATAATCTTACACGCATCTTTAATGAAGCTCTTTATCGTAAAATATGACTCCTGTACCCGAAAGTGGAGTTTTCACATTTTACTGAGATGAAGAGGAGGAGAAAATAGCTGGTTTTTCTGCAGCAGGTATTTTTATATTAGGAGAAGTTTCATAACTACTGAGAGGGAGAAGACAAGGTCGTTTGTTTCTAGTGACAGGGAAGCCCAGTGTGGAATTGCAGTCTTAGGCTGTGCCTGTGTCCTGGAGAGGCGCAGGTTAGAGACCTCCGGCGACATTGGCTTGTAGCCGTGGGGTGACTTGGGCAGCTGGTCTGCATCTGGGCCCCCGTGGGTGGAGCTCCTCATAAGGTGAGCAGGTGGAGAGGAGCATCCCTGTGAATTGCTGACCCTGCTGGATTCAAGTAATCAAACACCGCTGGTCCCTGCCACGTCCATTTCTGACAAGCAGTGGTTTGATCTCTCCTTTCTTGTAGCCCTCAGAATTAGATCAGTCTCTATTATAAAAACTCTGTGATATATTTTATTTTTTTGGCATGTATTTTTTGGCACACCTGCTCATACACATTAAAATGATTATTCTCACTGGTATGTTTCCTTCTATTCATTAAATATTTGCAGCTATTATGTGCAAGCTGCTGGTTTTCCAGAATGAAGGGTAACAGGCCTACCTGGAATGTTCCTTACTGTCAGCATCTGGCGGCTCCTTCCCCATTTAGTCCTTACGTATCCTCTGGGGTGGGCATTATTGTTCCACTTAAAGCAGAGGAAATTAACCTTTCACGTGTGTGGGGAACTCCCTCCGTCCCAGGTATCCTTGTCCATGAGGCTCTGGGGTCCCCAGTGAGCACAGGTGAATGAGGCTGGCATCCTGCCTTCAAGATATTTATGATCCAGCAGGAGGCTGCCAGGCGCTGAGTGAGATGCTGAGGCTTCTGTAAGAGGAAGGGTGCCGTGGCTGAAAGGAGGGAGCCCATGCCTCTTGGGGGACTGGACTTGCCAGAGACTCCTTCAAGAGGCAGCATGTGGGTGGGCTTTGATCAATAAGTAAAATTTGAAGAAATGGCCATGAAGTTTAGTTTTTTTTTTTTTTTCTTCAACCCACTTCAGTCTAGAGATGGTCATGTAGTTTAGAAAAGGAATTTTGGGTGAAGGAAACAGAAAAGTCCTTGCAGAATATAGACCACGGGCTCACTACAGACGCAGGGCACGGTCACGGTCAGTGTGTCTTCTTGCCGAGGTGATGGACTTGGTTACACTCGTTCCCAGTTCTTTTTTTTCCTAACCTAGTGTTTAGAGAAAAAGCAGTCTTGGGGCATTTTTGCTGGAGAACCTAGGAGGGGGCTGTGGATGAGCTTGACAGTCTTGCTTGGGTGAGCTCTGGGAGTCTGTCGTCCACAGCGCGTTAGGGGGGCCCCCCAGCATGCTGCTCCTTCGCCGTTCACATAGACGGTGGACTGGGAGGCCCACTATTAAGTTTTCAGAGCAAACATTATTTTTCTTATTTTAATTTTTACCCATCATATGAAATGCAAGAAAACACAAAAAGGGGGGAAATGTACCTTAAACTCCACTGTCCAGGTAATCAACCTAGCGTATTATTATCCTTCAGAACCTTCCTGATTTCCTGTGTACTTGTCCTGTCAATCATTGAGAACCTGGTGTCGAAATCAGTAACAAGGTTTGTGGTTTCGTGTATTTGTGTCCTGTCAGTTTTTCGTGTATTTCGAAACTCTGTTATTAGGGGCTCTGAGGGGAAGAAACCAAACTTTCCTCTGCTCTCGTGCTGCAGCAGCAGTCAGCATAGAAGATTCTACAGCCAAACGTTCGAGGATTTCTCCCCGGCAGCAGGGGAGACGGCATCCACTTCACATGACACTGAGGTTTTGAACCAGACAGAAATGAACCCGTCAGAAAGGGTGAACGCGTCTTTTGTCCATGATGTTAGGATTCATGTTCTGCCTGAGTTTGGAGATACCAGTTGGAGGGGCAGAGGCCGTGGGTTTCTCTGCTTTGTTCCTTCAGGAAGTGGTAGTACAGGCTGGGAGGAAGGCTTTGAATTTCCCTGGGAATCTAAAATCTCATCACTTTTGGTGGATTTGTGTTAACTTGCAACTTTCACCCTGAGATTAATCACGTTCCCTTTGTGGTTCCTTCCTGTTGAAATCCTGGATGACCTCTGTCCCCACACCTGTCTCACCGTAGCGTCACAGGCCTCCTTTTGGCCCGAGATTAGGGGTATATCCAGAGCGCAAGGCGCCTCTGCTCGCTCCGTGGGCGCCGGCCTGGCAGAGAGGAGAGAGCCCTGGAGAGCTGAGGGTGGCCCCAGGGGAGAGCGAGGGGCTGGCGGCACCCCAGTCTCGCGTCCCTGGCCTGCTTTCTGCTGGAGAGCCCACAGCTGAGGCCTGATGTTGGAGCATTTTCTAGTAAGTTCTTCATTATGTGTTAGTTATGCCAGTTGTGTCTGAGGTAGAGCCTGGTCGTGATGTGACGTTTACGCATTCTTCTAGAGAAGAGGTGAGGGCCAGCGTCCTGTGGTACCCTGGAGCGAGTACTTAATTCTTGCTTCTCTGCTGTTGATCTGAGCCTTAGGGAAAGATAAGTTAGGATTGTTGGTCATTGTAATTTTATAAAGTAATGTGGAGCCATGCATAACAGATTTGGGTGATCGATCATGTGATTCATGGTTCATGGTTCACATAGGGAAAGTTCGCTCTGCATAGCACTTGTGATCCTAAATGGAGAATTGGAGAGTATTGGTGGAAAAAGTCGAAGGGCACTTGTTACGAAACACTGGATTCAGTGTGACCTCACTTTTGGCTAAAAAATACACAACCTTGTTTTGCGGGAAATCTGTGAGTAGTGGGGTTTGTTTTTTAGTTTTGTTTTAGTGTGTCAGTGTTATCTTGATTTTTCACAATAAAAATGTTCTGCTTTTGTTTTCACATTAAGTGGTTATTTATAAAGAAAGTCCCGCCTCGCTGCTCCTCCCTTTCTCTGCACCCTGAGCCCGGAGTCTGGAGCGGCCTGGGAGGGGCGTGTGAGCAGCATCGGATGGTGCTGTTTTTCTTAGTAACTCACAGTGGTGCGAGTGTTGGAAACCCAGACGAGAAAGAGGTATTTGACGTGCATAATTGAGTAAATAAACGCCAGTGTGCATCAACGTGCACTTCTGTTTCTTGGACGCAGGGTGAGGGGGTAGTGAGGTGTTGTTCCTAGATCTTGGGCTGCCTGGCTGTCTAGCTAGTTTCAGGTGGGGCTGAGGCTGAAGGAATTTCTGGATTTCTTTTAACTTTGCGTGGTCCTCTCTGCCCCAGTCAGTGACCTTAAATGTTTCTAACAGCTCTGAGGCTCCAGGGGAAAGAGGGCGTGTCAGATGAGAACAGACCCTGCCAGCTGCTTCCCTTTGCCTCCCCTGGGCCTCTACAGCAGGCTGCCGTGGTGTGGCCTGTGAAGTGCTTCTCCTTGAGCTGGCCCGGACACCTTGTGTTGGGGACAGATCATGCATGGCCTGCGGTCCCCAGGTGGGGTCTGGCCTCCCCTCCCCCATCTGTTGTGGGGCTGAAAATGTGTGGTAAACACTTGTTTGTAAAGCGAGTAAATCCGGAGTATGTGATAGACATTGTCCATTCTGAATGTGAGTCGCTGAAGGGCACGTGTTTCTCTGTGCCTTGGTTTCTGTGGGCCATGCTGCCTAAGGAGCACTCTGGTGGACGGCCCGTGTCGAGGATCCCGCGTCTGCAGCCGGAGCCGTGTTGTCTGCGGCTGGGCTCTTGCTGTGCGAGTCGGAAAGCCTCAGTGCAGGGGCGAATTCAGGAGTGATCACTGGCTGTAGACAGTGCTTATCTGGGTTCAGGTGTGCTTTTCCATGGTCGAGCCCTTTCCAGATGGGATTTCCCTTCTGTACAGAAAAGGTTTCTTCTGGAAGAGTCCTGAGACTGCTCCTTGGACCAGCCGAGGGCACATGTTCACGTGGAATCAGTTGGTAGCTGAGGTGCAGGCACCGTGGGGATTTGACGGCCTAACATGGGGCCTAACATGTGGAGTGAGGTGTGGAGGCTCGCCCAGCTCACCTGGCATCCCCAAGCCCTCTCCCTGCCCGCAGAGCCTCTACATAGCTTTCCCCGTGAGAGGTCAAAAGCATGGGAGGTGTTCTCCACAGGCTCTGGACCCTGAGGGTTCGTGGTCGTCCTGACTAACCCTCTTCCTCCTGAGCTGGGTCTCCTGTGGGGTTGCCCACGATTTAACTCTGAACACACCTTTCATCTCTTTGTTAATTGTTGGAAAGTGTATCAGCGTCTGTAAGTTACTTGTGTGGATAATTAAAAAATCACAGAGCATGTTTTATAAACTAGAATACTTGTCATAGTGTGGCTTTTTGTTGATTGAAGATTGGGGCTGTCATAGCGCTAAGGGCCACTGCTCCTTAAACGATGACTCTGGACTGATACGGGTTGGTGTTTGGGGAGTTTCTTGGTGTCTTGCTTATTCTCTTGCCCACCCTAATAGCTCTTTTTGGGTTGATTGTTTACCACTGGCTCTGGGGCTTGGGCACCAGGGCCTGGGAGAACATTGTGCAGTGCGTGGGGGCAGCAGGGATGCTGGGAGGAGGTGTGCCTGTTCCGTCCACCAGCTTCAGTTGTCACCGTGTACCTGACCTCTGGAGTCCGCTGCTGGCCGTGGGCCTCCTCGTCTCGTGGGTGAGCACTGCGCAGCCTCCCTCGTGTCAGCCGCGGTGCTGGGCCAGTGCACAGCCCTGGCCAGCCTCTGCACTCTGGCCCGCTTCTGCCCTTCTCCCTGGAAGGCTGGTCAGGCTCTTTTGTTGTTGTTGTTGTTTTTAATATTCTGCAAAAAAAACTGTCTCCCATTGATTTTTTTCTTCTTTCAACTAAGAGTTTTCTGGACTTACAGCAAAGACGTTCACTCTCCCCAGGCCCAGGGCACCTCCTTGACCATGCTGTGGCCCCACACGGCTCAGCACCACGCCCCCTCTCCCTGGGCTGGGGAGCTCTAACCAGCTCAAGAGGAAAGGAATCACAATGGCATCATTGTTTTGCAACTAGGTGCCAGAAATAACATCTTTTCACAGTGAATTTCTCAGTAAAGATGAGGAGCTTTATATATACCCATTTATATTTGGACTTGAATTGAAGTTTGAGCAGTTTGGAGATGCAGAAAATAAGAGTGTTTGGAGAACAGAGATGAAGGTGTGTGTTTTTGAGAAATGAGGACTGGTAAACTGAAAAGGTAAGTTTCTGCTGTAGGTTATTTTTTTCTAAATTTTTTATTTTTCTTTATTTTCCAAATTTTTAGATTAATTATATTTCTTGAGAAATTGTTGAATGCATTCTTCCTGCTAATTTAAAATTGTTAAATGCATTCTTCCTTTTCCTGTTAGAACATTGAAAATGGAGCTGACCGTCTCTGCCTTTCATCTTCCATCTGAACTCTTTTTTTTTTTTTCTTTTTTTCTTGAGATGGTCTCTCTCTGTTGCCTGGGCTAGAGTGCAGTGGCGCAACCACAGCTCACTGCAGCCTCAAACTCCTGGCCTCCCCCAGTAGTTGGGACTACAGGTGCACACTACCATGCCCTGCTGATTTTTTTTTTTTTTTGACACAGAGTCTCACTCTGTTGCCCGGGCTAGAGTGCTGTGGCATTAGCCTAGCTCACAGCAACCTCAAACTCCTGGGCTCAAGCGATCCTCTGCCTGAGCCTCCCAAGTAGCTGGGACTACAGGCATGCGCTACCATGCCCGGCTAATTTTTTCTGTATATTTTTACTTGGCCAATTAATTTGTTTCTGTTTTTAGTAGAGACGGCGTCTTGCTCTTGCTCAGGCTGGTTTCGAACTCCTGACCTTGAGTGATCCACCCTCCTCGGCCTCCCAGAGTGCTAGGATTACAGGCTTGAGCCACCGTGCCCGGCCGCCTGCTGATTTTTTAAAATTTTTTTTGTAGAGATGGGGTCTCACTATGTTGCCTAGGCTGGTCTCAAACTCTTGGCCTCAAGTCATCCTCCCACCTCAACCTCCTAGAGTGCTGAGATTACAGGCGTGAGCCACCACTCCCAGCTTAGCTCTTCTTTAATCATGAGAACGAGCACAGCACCCACACATCCACAAGCTGCCCTGAACTCACTGCTTCCTGGGGGACTTGGACCCCAGGCACCTGCATGGGGCTGGTGGGAGGAGTAAGGGGCAGTGTGCTGCAAAGCTCCAGTTGGACCAAGATGTGGTGGCACTCACCTGTGGTCTTAGCAGCTCTGGAGGCTGAGGCAGGAGGCTCGCTTGAGCCCTGTGGTGACACCTGTGAATAGCCACTGCACCCCAGCCTGGGCGACCCTGCAAGATCCCATCTTGGGGTTGGGGGAAGAGAGCTCCAGTGAGACTCTGGAAGTGGACTGGTGTAGAGCTCCCGAGCTGGGTTTGGACGCTCTGACCAGTGTGGAACTGAAGGTTTTCATGGCAGCGTCTCTCTAATCTGTGGCCACCTGTCCCCGTGGTCAGTTTTCAAGGCATAATAAAAGCACCATTCGTTGGTAACACTTGATTTGAGCTGTTTTCTTTTTTTAAATTATCTTATAAAATTTTTATCCCACTTAGAAACTGGCAGAAGGTCTATGTCAGAAATTCTTAGATTTTTAAGAGGAGATAAAAATGCCTGAGCGCGTGCCGCCCTCCCACGCCCTACAGAGCGTGAATGGCTCCCAGAGTGGCTTCGTGTCCAGGTCTGGGCAGGCGTGTGGGCCAACCCCACCTTCTAGAAGCAGTGAGAAAGACCCTTGGGCACATCTTGGCGTCACACATTTTCAGGAAAGCTCTTTGTCCTTCTCAGGGAGTACCTGAGTGTTAGGCCTGCCACCCAGACTGAGGGACAGAACTCTGCAGCCTTCTCAGGCCTGGGTGTGTCCATGACTGCCAGAGAGGCCTCTTCTCGCTCCTCAGTGTGCAGTCTGGGCCTTTATCGTGATCTGGTCCCACAAGGTCTTCAACCTTAGAAAGTCCACCCCCTCCAAGGACAAGCACAAATGACAAATGATGCCTGGGCATTTCTCCTCAGTCTCCGACTCTGGCTGCGCCTTCTGTCCTCCGTCTGCCGTTCCTTAACTGCGCTCATCACAGCAACGATTCTTCCCTGGGCAGGCGCACAGAGCAGGGTGGGGCAGGGCAGGCTTGGGCTGCCCTGTGAGGGGATCCACTGCCCCCTGCTATGTGGAGCCTGGCCTGTGTGCAGGACGGCCTCCGAGGGGGGGTGGTGTGTGCGCGCATGTGTGCATGCACCTAAACTCATATTTTTTGTGTATTATTAGGTTTATAAGTCAGGCTTATGGGTATAATTAGATGCATTTTTCTTTTTTCTTTTTTTTTTTTTTAGAAACAGGGTCTCACTTTGTCATCCAGCCTGAGTGGCTTCATCATAGCTCACTGCAACCTCAAATTCTTGGGATCAAAGATAACTCCCACCTCAGCTACCCGAATAGCTGGGACTACAGGTGCACACCACCATGCCCAGCTAATTAAAAAATATATTTTTTAAGAGATGGAGTCTTACTATGTTGCCCAGGCTGGTCTCAAACTTCTGGCTTCAAGCAGTGCTCCCGCCTTGGCCTCCTAAAGTGCTGGGATTACAGACGTGAGCTACTGCATCTGACCACAGATGCATTTTTCTCAACCTGCTAATGCCCAGACTCTCCTGTACACCAGTGTTGTAAAGAAAGAGAAGCCTGAGCACAGTCTAGTCCTGAGGGTCACCTGCTGACCATCACTGTTGTAGGTGACCTGCCTCACCTGCAGCCTCATCTCACACAGGTAATTTATATCTGTGGAGCTGGTGGTGATCCGTCTTCATCGCTATGATTTGAAATTAGTATCAAGATTGAGAATTCAAGTCAGACTGATGAGTATGGTAGATGTACATGTTTATGAAATCAGTGTAGACAGCTGACCCTGAGAATAACCAGGGGGTTAAGGATGCTGGCCCCGGAGCAGCCAGAAATCCACGTCTCACTTTTGACTCCCCCACAATTCAACTGCTCACAGCCGACTGTTGACTGGAATTTTCACCAATAACATGAGGGCATGAGGGGCAGGTGCATTGTGTATTAATTCTTATATTATAATGAATTATAAAATTAACAGCTATAAAGTTACACACACGCACACGCACACACAGATCTGTGGTGTGTCTGTTCCTTACCTGAGCAAAGTGTTAAAGTGCTTTTATTAATATTAATAAATATTAAGTGCTTTAATTAGCATTAATGCCTGCTAGAGGAGATTTTCTCATCTGATTCATAGAACACAGGAAATTGTAAAAACGATCATTTTCTCAATTCTCCTAAGGATGCTTCATAGATGGTACACACTAGCAGCTCAGGAGAGAAGTTAATTCATTAAACTCAGTGGCTGTCTGAGGCATTCAAGTATGAATTCTCTCATGGATTCTTTCAAAGTCTTATATTAATATTTTTAAAAAGAACTGTCATGCATAAAGGATGTATTTAAATAAAAGATATCACCGTGATAGGAGAAAGTAAAGGAAATTACCAGTAAAATTAGTTAAAATTTTGTCTCTTGCAACACCGTCTCTCCCTGCCATTTGCTGACACTTAAATGCTCTCCCCACTCCAACTTTGTGGAAGTATTGGTGAGACACAGTCTTGTATCAGCCTTGCTTTGCTCCCAGCGTGAAGTCGGGGTGCTGGCGGTAGAGGAGGAGGAGGCGGCAGTGAGGGCCGAAGTGTGTGCCATGCAGAACCTGGCCGACAGCCAGGACTTTCCTCACTTACCCAGCAGCCATCAGGGCTCTCTTCTGGGGGTACCTGCTACATATTAAGGGCTGTATTACATATTTTCTATGGTCTCAGGTGCTCAGAGTTCACAGATTAGTTCACGAAGTGAGATGTACACAGGATTACTAGACGTTCAGAGGAAAGAGATGTCAGGAAAGGAGTCTGGCTTAGGGGAGAGTCAGGAAGAGGTATGGGGACCTTTTTATGCTGTAAGCATGGGTGGGGGGGGAGCGGGGTGAGTTAGCTGGGCAGAGAGCAGGGCCATGAGGGAAGAGCACCTGGAGACCCTACAGGGCGGGAAACATGGCAACTCAGGGAGGGGGGGAGGGGGATGGTGGAGGTGGAGTGAAGGTGGGGTTTGGGGAAAGCATCACAATGTTCGTATGGGATCCCAGCAGGCAGCAGGACTGGTAGTCTCAGGTCAGATGTGGTGACAGGCGAGTGTGGACACTGTCCTGCTCCCCCTTCTCAGAGACCCTCGTTCTCGGGCACCTCCATAGATTCCCCACTCAGCCTTTCTGCTAGAGGATGGAGGAGGGGAGTCTTGGGCTGGCAGACGACAGGCTGGTCTGGTAGCTCTGTGTCCACCTGCAGGACGTGCCAGGACAGAAGCCCAGGGTGGTGGAGGAAGGGTGAGACCTGCTGCCTCTCCGTGAGGGAGGAAGAGGAAGATGGTGTTTGTGATGTTGTGGCCGCCAGGCGTTTCTGGAGAGGCTGACTGGTCTGGGGCCCCAGCCCACTCCATGTCTCCTGAAGACCCTGATCCACGTGGACCACCTGCCAGGTCTCAGGCCCCATGTCTGTGTCTTCGGGTTAGTTTTCTGAAACAAATGCAGTGAACGCCAGCCTTGTCACTATGCATAGGACGTGTGCTAGGAGTTCCTGGGTACTAGGTTTCCAGGGTGGTCCTTGGTAGGTAGGAGAGAAGTATGTGGGGTGTGCACCCGGCACGTGGGCTCTTATCACTGTCTTCCAGGGGGTCTTTGTCACGTGTTAGTGAGAGTCACACAATGCTTCAATTTTGTAAAGTACTGCAGTTCATGGGAATATGAACTGAGATGTTGGTCTCAGTCACAGGCCAGAGTTTTCTCTTGAAGAGCTGGTTTCTGTTGACACTGTGCATGCACTTAGCCTCCCACCTAGCCGCCTGCTCTGCAGAACGTGGCTTTCCGGTGGCGCAGGCTGTGCGCAGAGCAGGCTGGAGAATGCTGGCACAGCTTCCCCTGCACTTCTCTCCCAGATTAGAGACCTGGGTTTGCAATCGATCGTCATGTGTGGACGGCAGCCTGTAGCTGTCAGGGTCATTCCAGCCCGCGGCCTTGCAGGGACACGATGGATGTCGCCCCTCACCTCACAGCCCACCTCTTAGTTTGGAATGATTTTGGAAATGTGAGTTTTTTTGGTCCAAGTTCAGCCATTAACTTGCTTCATGACCTTGGGAAAGTCCTTTAACTTTTCAGTTGGACTGGGTGATTGCCAGGACCTTTTTATTACTTCCATTATTCTCACGGGGCCACTCCCTGGAAGTGCATGACTTGCCGGAGAGTTCTCTGTGGCAGTGATAGTGGTGACTTGGAAATTCTTCTCTTGTGATGAAAACACTTGCTGTGCTTCCTGCGCCCTCCTCAGGGGCGGTGGATGTCACTGCACCCCGTGCACACCACTCTGGAGTGGACTGGGCCGTTCAGGGCAGCGTCCAGGGAGTTATGGGCGTGGCGGCTGGGCGAGTGTACACCGTGGACTATGGGAAATGACATTCCGCCAGCCCCGAGGCAGTGCCTTTCTGACTCCACAGGAGACGCTTAAAACTTGGTTTCGCCTTCCCTGGGGAATGTTTTCAAATCTTCACAAAATCTGAGAGTGGCGCTCTGTGTCCCAGTTTTAGCAGTTATCACCATTGGCAGCTTAGTTTTATCTTCTCTTCTCCTTGCTTGGTTTTTTTTTTTTTTTTTTTT
>VBSM01000807.1:109509-138744 GCA_008086735.1 Cheirogaleus medius | reverse complement strand
CTCCCACCTTGGCCTCCCAGAGTGCTAGGATTATAGGCATGAGCCACTGTGCCCGGCCTGAGATGAGAGTTTTATATTCTGTCTTGGTGGAACCTCCTGTGGTTGGGGTGGCTCCACTGTGACCTAGTGCCATGTGCCTGTTCTGGGGTAGGTTGTCAGGACAGAGCTCGATAGTGATGTGTTCATTTTGGGCTTGCTGAGGTGCCTGTGGCGTGTCCACAGTTTGCTGCGCACATCTTGATCGAATTGAGTCACTGTGCAATCCTCTGTTCATTGCAGGCCACCATGAGGACCTTCGATCACGGTCCTACCACCTCCCTGTTCTGTGTTTTTTATTGCCCTATATTTTCCTTTAGAGCAATAAATTAAATTGAGAGCAAGAGAAAATGCTGCACACAGAAATCTCTGAAAACATGTTAAGTGAGGATGAAGTATGTTGGAATTTGGTTTGATCTAGGACTTATTGTTCAAACCACTGAACAATGCAAGCACTGTGAACAGAACTAGAAACCAGATGAATGGAGCCTCTTCAAAAAGTAGAGTATAGCAGTTTTCTGCAAGTACAGTTTCTTACAGAGCAAATATTTAAATTTGGAGCTTGCTGTTGGGTCCTGAAGGGGCCCAGCAGTAGTAAATAATTAACAGGAACACTGACACATCGCCTGTCCATTCCCTTTTGTTAAAAGGAAACTACTATTTTAACATCATTTCCCTCAAGTATAACTAGTTTTAATCCAAAGTTTGGTGTGAGTAGTAGCGTAAGATGTGTCTGGGACACATTTCTAAGTGGGGCTCCCTTTGCTGAGCACTAGTTCAGGTGCATGTTGTGGATTAAGCTCCATCCACAGCAGGTGTAGTGGCAGCTCTGCCTGCTTTGGGGCAAGTTGCGTTTTGGAGGGTGTGGCAGCATGTGCACATGTGGTCCCTGCGTGTAACAAGGATGGTGTGTGTGGAGCTGGACACACCATGGTGTGAAGAGGGTGCAGCTATTGCAGTCGGAGTCGCCTCTGGGAGCCTCTTTGGTGGTTTTGTGGTGTTGAGGGACTTCGAGAGGCCTCCAGGTGGGGTGGGCTTGCCAGGCAGGTGTGGTGGGAGCCTCCTGTGGGTTGCCATGGCAGCTGCACACGAGAATTGAGTGAGACCCTCATCTGCTTGTGCTGCTGGCTAGAGGCATGTTGAGTCCTCCTGGCCTCCACTGTGGAGGCTGCACTTCGAGGCCTGTTCTGGGTGCTTCCCCCTGCTCCACGGAAGAGGCAAGAGTGTTGAGCTCACATGGACGTGTGTGTGCGCACATGTGTGTTTTAAAGAGACGGGGTCTCACCGTCTCTGGAGCACAGTGCTCTGCTGGCTGGAGTGTGGTGGCGATCACAGCCCACTGCAGCCCGGAGCTCCTGGGCCCAAGTGATCCTCCCGTCTTGGCCTCCCAAAGCACTGGGGTTACAGACGTGAGCCACTGCACCTTGCCTGTGTTGTGTCTTGGTGTGAGACACCAGAGATGTGTAGCCACATTGTAAGTTTCATTGTCTTTTTCCACGGAGCTGCCCACCCCTCCTCACTGATGGGTGGTGGGGGTGGTTGAGGCAGTGGGTGAGCAGTGAGGCTCTGGGTGGCATCTTGGTGTCTGTTGGGGGAGGGGCCGTCTCTAGCAGAGAGGGGGTCACAGTCACAACATCAGCTGTAGGCCAGGGGTTGGCATACCACAGCCTGTGGACCAAATGCAGCCCAGGGTCTCTGTTTGATGGTCTCTGTCTGCCAGATTGCCAAGGGTGGCTTTATATTCTTTTCCTTTTTTTTTTTTTTTTTTTTTGAGACTGTCTCGCCCTGTCACCCTGGGTAGAGTGCAGTGGTGTCATCATAGCTCACCACAACCTCAAACTCCTGGGCTCAATCGATCCTCCTGCCTCAGCCTCCCAAAGTATTAGGATTACAGGCATGAGCCACCGTGCCTGGCCAGCTTTTTATACACAGCAACAGCAACAACAAAACAGATGAGTCCCAGAAGCCCAGAGTGTGTCATCTGGCCCCTTCTAGAGCAGGTCCCTGGCATCCCCAGAAGCTGGACTTGGCGTACTCCACAGAGTCCACGTTCGAAGGGAAGTCTTGGATTGTGTCCTAGTCACTGCCTCACCTTGGACTAGAGCGTATCTCAGCACCCACACGGCACATACAGGTAACAGTTTGGGTTAGGGAAGACAAGAGGGCTTCAGTCTTTAATTAATTAAAGTCTGCTGGTTGCAGGCACGCTGAAACAGATTTGTCCTGAAAGATAAGTGTCTACTGAGAACCATTGGGGCCTGTGCCTGTTTCCCTGGACCTCAGACACCAGGCGCTGTGCTGTTGTTCCTCCTCTCTCTAGTGAGCACACCTCTGTCTCGATTGTTCAGGCTTATGTGAGACTTAAGGGCTTGGAAGCAAGTTTCAGAAATCCCTGGAGCTACTTCTCCATTGCAGTGTTTCCACAGCGTGGTCTGTAACCAGGGAGGGCTGTGTTTTGTGTTTTGCATAAAGCTGAGTGTTTCAGCTTTACGCTCTCTGATGTTAGAATCCTGCATAGGTCTTTCATGACCTGCTGAGTTGTGATGAAATACCATTAATCAAGTGAAATTTAGGGTCCAAGCATTGAGGTTTTAGAATATATGGTAAGATGTCCTCGGGTTCACAAGTCTGTGTTTTATCAAGTAGAATCTGGGGCTTCTGAATTCCATTTGCATATCATTTCTCCAAAACCCTGTTGTCTGCTATGGAATGCCCTCACCCTTTCTCCAGCACTGGGAGAATATCATGGTCCAGCCAGTGTATCCTGTTGCTCGTATGGGGCTGTTGAAAGAACCAAGTTAACCACCTGGTAGGAAGGAATGCAAGTGGGGTCTGTCGTGAAGGAAGGAGATTCTTGTCACCGTTGAGGGCATTTTGTTAAGTCTTGATTATTTTGACTTTTAGACTTGTCGCTTATAAAACAGACTTCACAACATCCTCCAAAAAGTTTAGAAAACATCGTAGAATGCGATTTTCATGCCAAAATTGAGGATTAACATAGTGCTATTCATCTTGATTCGCAATGAAGGATTCTGCAAGAATTCAGCGTTTGATGTATTTTTCTCTGGCCATCTAACTTGCCAAGCACTTGGAGCATGACGTGGATGTGATGTGATGAAGGTGGCAGGTGCTAACAGGGGCTTTTATTTCTTGGGGCCAAGACGAGGCTGTAATTCTGAGTCGTGTTTTCAGTCTTACAGGCAACATCAGTATGCTGTAGGATCTACTACCACACTCAGTGCCATTTTAAGGGCAGATTGGGAAGAAGAATCCATTTAAAGACTACACTCAGAGTTAAATATGTTTAAGGAGCATCTCATATGCACTTTCTGTGTTGCACATAGTTCTTACCCTGAATGGAATGTTTATCAGTTGCGTATTATTGTATAATAGAATCATCCCCAAATGTGTTATCTTAAGAAAACAATGATTTATTATTTCTTATGTTGCCTGGGTAGTTTTTCTGCTGGTTGAGTGTGGAGTCACTTGTGAGGCTATAGTAAGCTGGTGGATTGGGGAGGGGGTCCCTCTCATTTCTTAGTCTAGCCCAGGCTCTCCCATGTGGCACCCAGGTGTTCATGAGGGCACAGGTGGAGGTGGCAGGACCCTCTAGGCTGGAGAAAGGGGCTTCACCTCTTGATGGCATGAGTCCCAGGACCTGTGCCCGTTTCCCAGCCTGCCATAGGGGGTGTTTGTTAAAGGTGGTCTTGGGACACACAGAAGGAGAGGAGCGTGTGGGATGTGCGAGGTGTATGTGAATAGTGAGCTAGGCTTTTTTTTTTTTTTGAGGCAGAGTCTCCCCTCTGTTGCCTGGGCTAGAGTGCCGTGGTGTCAGCCTAGCTCACAGCAACCTCAAACTCCTGGGCTCAAGCGATCTTCCTATCTCAGCCTCCCGAGTAGCTGGGACTACAGGTACATGCCACCACACTTGGCTAATTTTTCTTTTTCTATTTTTAGTAGAGATGGGGTCTTGCTCTTGCTCAGTCTGGTCTTGAACTCCTGACCTCAAGCCATCCTCCTGCCTCGGCCTCCCAGAGTGCTGGGATTACAGGCGTGAGCCACCACGCCCAGCCCATGAGCTAGGCTTGGTACGGAGATTGTATCTTCATTTAATACAATGCAAAGAAAATTTGAGTTGTTTTTCCCTAAATTCTGGGTACAGAATCATGAACAAGGTTTTTTTCCTTTAGGGATTTCAAAACTTTATAAGATGAAATCTTAATCCATGGCTAGCATTTAAGCCTTAATAGCAAATTTGTATGCATTGTCAAATTACAGGGTGAATTTAGAGAATGCCACAGAATACAGAAGGGAGGAAAAAACTTTGATTGAAAATCTACATATTTCTGATCAGAATTCTTTCATCTGGAAATACTGTGTTTTTAATAAAGCGCTTATAAATGTGATTTCCTAACTTGGGCTTGGGGTGCATTTATCAAGAATTATGTTCCATGCAGGCCTCAGACTGTCCACTGTATTGTGTAAACTATACATTTCAGGTTTCACTCTGAATAGAGCTTCTGCATTTTCTCTAGCCCAGTCTTTGGTTTTGCTTCTTGTCAGCCAGGCCAGGCTGGCTGTTCATGGCGCCAAAAGGGTGGACCCTGGCAGACAGAGGACGCTCTGCGTCCTGCGAGGTGGACGGCGTGCCCCGGGGTCCTGAAAAGCACAGTGCGTTTCAGCCGTCTGGTGGTGGTTTTAGCAGGGGAAGAAGAAGGGAGTTGGCATTTCAAAAGATTAAAACAAAGATTCCTTAGTTAGCTCATATTTGTTAACACACATGTTAAATTGGGCAAAAAAAATGGATCTCATGTTGAAAGTTGCATCTTTTCACAAAGCTCATGGTGTGTTTAGTGAGACGGATTTGAAGAGTGCTTGTGTATTGCTCTGCTCTGTCCTCCCAGCCTCCACGTCATCCTCCCTGCAACCCCGGCCGCCTGTCAGGGTTTGCAGGGGCCTCCTCTCACACTGCCCGTCACCCCCCTTTTCCAGGAGGGCTTGCTGAGCCTTTGTGTCCATCTGTAGAGGCGTGTGGTGTTGAAGGTCTTATGTAGAGGAGATGGTTTTTTACTGTGTCGTGTTGATTTCCCAAACCCAGGCTTTTAGCTCTCTACTCCTTCTTGTGCCTCAGCCTCTTACCTTTGTGATTCTCGGTCCCTGAATTGGAGGCCACGTTCCCAGTGGTGATTGTCTGTGGATTGGTGCTTCAGGGGAGGCGGAGTCTGCCTGAGCCGCTGTCCTTACCGGCAGGCCCCGCTGCCCTCAGAGCCTTGTCCTCCCAGGGGGCGGGTGGCCTCCGTGCTGCCAGGCAGAGCCTTCCGGAGGGGCAGGCCTTTCCCCGCTGATTCTGGACTGTTTCAGAGTTTGTCATAACCAAAGAAGATGACAATTGTTACTGCTCAGGAGATGTAACTGTGGAGCATAAACAAGATGAATCCAGAGACCCTCATTTCTGAAGTTGCCTTATGGTGAGAATAGTCATTGACCTGCATGAGGCGTGCACTGCTCTGTGGTTTCTGCTGACGCTGAGACGTGCGGCTGGTCTGGTGCATCTCCCTCCAGTTCCCTGGGTCTCCTCACTGGAACAGCGCTGTGCGCGCCGAGGCCCCAGTCACACTGTGCCCTGCCGCTGTGCTGGGCTTCCAGAGAAGGAGGGAGAGCGCATGGTATTGGGGTTTCAGACTTACAGGAAGAAGCAGGTGCCTAGTAAGGATGCTAGAGCCTGGTCAGAGCTGAGGTTGGTTAGTAGGTTTTCCCACTGAGGTAGCAGGGGCTGGAGCACTCTGTTCCTGGAGGCCAGGGCCAGGTTTGGAGTAACCCACGGTGTGCCGTGGAACTGAGCAGTTCAGTTCTTGGGTGTGTGCTGTATTCAGTCCCATCTAGTGGGAGACATGAGGAGCCAGTGATCCCAGAGCCTCCCGCTGCACAGCTGCCAGAGCCCCAGGCAACTCCAGACACAGCTGTGTGGCTCACTGGAGACACCTCTGGTTTTGCTGAGGTGTGAAAATCTTACCTTTAGAACTGAGAGGTTTTATGTGTGGGCAAGCATGCTGTAACTGACCAGGTATTTTACTACTTGCACCCTTCTTGGGGGCACGAGTAGGAGTGTTTAGTGGATCTGAATATTTTCTTCTCCACTCCGTAGCCTCGTAACAGACAGACCACCCCTCAGCCCCGTTGTGAAACGGGAGCCCTGTGTGACAGGTAGCGAAGCAGCTTAACGTTGATAAAGACATTCTGGGCTCCACACCGTTGATGTCTTCTTGGGTAGCTGCTCCCAGACTGCTGCTGTTCTGACTCAGAGTTGTGGTGCTGCTGTATCTGTTAGGGAGATGACATTCCTGAACGCACCAACATTGGCTCATGCAGGTGACAAAATAGGTCTGTGTGGTCCTGTAATCTTTTAAATTTTGTAAGATTTATGGTATATACTTCCTCAGAATTTCATCTGTGCAACTTAAATATTCAGTGTAGATATTAATATATTTATCAAGTAACTAAAATATGTGATGCTAAACTGGGTGTGGTTCGCACCTGTTCTCCCAGCTACTCGGGAGGCCGAGGTTGGAGGATCACCGTGGGAGTTCCAGGCTGCAGTGAGCTCTGATCGCACCACTGCCCTCCAGCCTGGATGACAGAGAGAAACCCTGTCTCAAATGTGTATATGTGTATATATAAATACAAAATGCTGAGTTTGGATTCTATGACAATCTTTTTGTTCTTAGGGTTTTGCAGCTTTTACAGAAGAATGAGATAACTTCCATCTGTCTTTCTGCATCTCAGTGTGGACTAAGGCGGACTCATACTGCTGGCTTTGAGACTCAGATATGCAGATGGTTGGAAGTAGGCAGAAAGGTGGGCAGCACCTTTGTGGTGGGCGCTGACCTGAGAGGCTCTGTGCCATTAGCGACAGTTCTGGCCGGTAGCCAGGCTCAGACTGTGGGATTGGCCTGGACAGTCGGGTCTGCAGGGCCAAGCAAGGAAGCAGGAACAGTGAGGTCACAGTGAGGCCATCTGCGTTCCGCAGGAGTGGGGGCCTGGGGGCTGCATGCAGCCGCTCCTGGGTGCAGGATTCGGGGAACTTCCTGCTCCTCCCCCAGGGAGGGTCCCAGGACGTCAGTCCCTGATTCCTTTGGAGTCTATGTGGTTGGATTGTATGGGAAATGGCTACCGTGGGAATCTTACTTAGTCTTTACTAAAAATAAAAAAGGATACTCCAGCAATCTGCATCTACCATTTGTTTTGTGGAGGCAGATAGCATTTCCGTGATCTTATTTCAGATTATGTGTTTCAGAATCAGTTGGTTAGATGAGGACGCTGGCAATGATGTTTTAAGTACTTTGGAATTTGAAAATTTGAAGCAGAAAAAGCTTTGCTCAGTGAGTGTTATCACTGACAGTTGAGACACGTATGAGAAATAAACTCCGAGTGACTTGGACTCTGGGACTCTGGGCCACTTGTTTCCTACTGTGACCTAAACAAAAGGGAGTGATAATTGTCTTTGCCTGTGAAATGAGGGTTTGCCAAGCTTGGGCAGAAACCCTTTAGTACCAGAGAGAGATCTTTGCATCTGAGACTTGTTGAAGTAAACATTATTTTCTTGTCTGTTATATTTGATTCTCTGGAGTATTTTGGAAAAGCAGTTTATGAGATACAGCAAAGCAAGTTGTTTTGGTTCATTTTCTGTTGTTACAACTGAATACCCAAGGCTGGGTAATTTATAAAGCTCTGGAGGCTGCGACGTCCAAGGCTGAGGGGCTGCCCTGCTGAGGCCTCTGTAGAGCCCTGAGGCGGCACCGGGCGAGGGCTGAGTGTCGGCCAGGTCTTCGTCCTTCACTTGGACAGCCAGGAAGGCCCCACCCTCATGGCCTCACCTGATCCTCATCACCTCCCAAGGGCCCCATCTACCAAATTATATGTACTGGTACACTGGGGGTTAAGTGCCAGCAGGGGCAGACGTTCAACCCGTAGCAACAGCTAATGGCATCTGTATTTCTATTAACTAGGTACCTTATCTTTTTACTGGCAGAATTTGAAGTGGCTATGAGTAGAGTTTCAGAATAAGGCACAAAACTACACTTACCTGAAACTTTGAGTGAGACACGTGGAGCGCTGTGGCACGAGGGAGTGGTGTGTACCATGGGGTCATTGGGCCTGGATGCGCACAGGCCGTCTGCAGCACGAGGGGCCATCTGGCAGCGCCTGAGCTGTCACTGAAGCTAGCCGCCGGCAGCACACCCTGGGCTGGCATGGCTGAAATCTGTGAATTTTAAAAGAGAACATTTCATGTCAGGCTGTTTGGGTCCCCGTTGGCTGAGGCCTTCCTTTCTCTTTCACCTTTTCCTACCATAGAGCTCACCTTCCCAGATGTGCTCTGTTTCTGTGAGGCTGCCAGGACGTGGGGGGAGCATGGTTCATGCCGAGTCACCGTGCTGACCTCCCAGTCATGGGCCACCCAGCCCGGAGCCTGGACTCTGGCCAGCCCTTTCTGTAAGAGAATGAAGTTTAAGGAATGTATGTATAGATTTCCTGGTGTTCAGATAGCAAAATTTACAAAAGTTCAGGTGTTTTGGTTGTGTTTCTTTTTCTGAACACCCATTGTAGTTTAAATAGAACTTCTGAGTAAGGCCCACTCTAAGGGAAAGATTTTATGTAGATGGTTCCCAGATGAGTAGCAACTAGCCCAGCATGCACACGAGGCGCTCTTTGCACTGCTGCTGAGCTGTGCACGTGTACAAGGATGGAAACTCTTGTGCAGGTGACACAAGAGACGATCCCCTGAGTGTGCAGTTGTGATGTGGCTGACAGTAGGGAGAGAACTGACCTGGCTGCTCTCAGTCTTCTGAACACACCTGTGCTGCCTCAGGTGGGACAGGACTGATGCCAGAGTGCAGGGTCGCGGCTGCTGCTGTCTGTCCTGTACGTGGTGCAGAACCATGCGGAGGAGACACAGCAGCTTCAGCAGCCTGGGAGTTACTAATCGTCACACCTTTGACCTGTAACCTTGGGTTAAAAGTTGCATTTGGTGTCCCAGTTTCTGCATTGGTAAAAGCAGCAGGGGGGGTTGGTCTTCCTGGGATTGAAGGGAAAAAGAAACATATATGGGTCCGATTTTAAAGGTAGATTTTGGAAATCGACCATGGTGATGACACCTGGTTTGTGTGTGGAAAGATTTACTCCTCATCACTGTCACCTCAGTGTCTGTAAACAAAGGGAAGAAAGGCAGGTGCCCCGGGCAGGGCCAGCCATGCTCTGGCTCCTGCAGGATTCAGTGGCAGTGTCCTGTCACCCTGGTGCTGGGACTGCCTGGGGGAGGCAGTGCCACCCAGGCACCTGCCCTCGGGGCTTTCTTCCCTTGCGTGTCCTGCTTGTCTGTCTTCTGTCACTGAGCGTTGTGTCCTCAGGGTTCACCCAGGTTGTGGCAGGTGTCAGGGCTTCCCCTGTGTAAGACTGAGAGAGGCTCAGTGGTGTCTCGCTCCCCGACGTGGGGCCGTAAGCGTGGGGACAGCTGTCTGTCTGAGGCCCTCCTTTCCGTTCTTGCGGGTCTATACCAGAAGGGGAATTGTGGATCGCGTGGTAATTCTATTTTTAATTTTTTGAGGAACTTTAGCACTGTTCTCCACAGCAGCTGCACCATTTTACGTTCCCACCAGCAGCACACGAGGGTTCCCGTGTCACTCCCCATGCCGCCGCTTGAGACCGAAAGCCTCCTGAAGCCAGGACACACGTGTGGGAACACAGTCCCCTGCTGGTCTGTCTTTAAGGTGCAGATCCCGTGGATTTTAGGTGGATCCTGCACCTGCGTGCACTTACATGAAGCTTATTCACACTAACCCAGCCCCATCCTCAGAGGTGCCCTGTGCCGCAGGTGGCTCTGCCTTCCTTCCCACTGCCTGGCCCCACGCCCCCTTCTGAAACTCATCCTCACCCCCACCTCTGCCCTTTCATTGCTTTGTGGTAAATTTTTAGAATAAAAGATGTCAAGCCTGGATGTTGAAATGTCAGCAGTGGGACCTGTCCTGCCAACAGAGCCGCTCTCCAGCCCTCAGGGTGGTCAGAGCTGGCTTGGAAGTCGACGCGCCCGGCAGCAGGACTCCCGGCTCACAGAGGCAGCAGCTGTCTGGCCTGAGAGACGTTGTTTATTGCATGTGCTGTCCTTTTGGGGAGTCCCCAAAATTGCACCCTTACATTTTTTTTTCTTTTTCTTTTTTTTTGAGACAGGGTCTCTGTCACCCTGGATGGAGTACAGTGGTTGTGATCACAGCTCATTGCAGCCTCGAACGTCTGGGTTTAAGTGATCCTCCCTCCTTGGCCTCCAGAGTAGCTGGGACTACGGGTGTGCACCACCACGCCTGGATAACTTTTTTATATCTTGTAGACATGGGGTCTTGCTGTGTTGCCCAGGCTGGTCTTGAGCTCCTGGCCTCAAGTGATTCCCCCCAGAGTGCTGAGATCACAGGTGTGAGCCACTGTGCCCGGCCCCTGAAGAGTATTTATAACGTCTCCCTGTGACTGTGGCTCTGTTTTCTCTGTTCTGTTGTTTTTTGCACTTTACTCTGGGGCTTTCTTACTGTGTGCACAAATGTCGGGAACTGTGTTCTTTCTCTCATGAAAGGAAGTTTTTGCCATATTTATGGCGACTCAGTATTTCTTTAGCTGGATTTCTTAGTCCTGTACTTTTCGACTTTAGTCTGTGCTGCTGTAACATAACACCCGAGACTGGGCAACTTATAACAGAACAGAACGTTACATATCATGACTTTCTAGAGGCCGTGAAGTCCAGGACTCCAGG
Source organism: Cheirogaleus medius (assembly GCA_008086735.1). Classification (NCBI taxonomy): domain Eukaryota; kingdom Metazoa; phylum Chordata; class Mammalia; order Primates; family Cheirogaleidae; genus Cheirogaleus; species Cheirogaleus medius. The sequence continues at coordinate 127,916 of VBSM01000807.1, read as the reverse complement.
CGTGGCTCAGGAGGGCCCAGCCTGTCTCCCAGGCGGGCACTCTGTTGCCGGTGCACTCGGCAGAGCGGTGAGACGGGCGCTCCCCAACCTTCTGCAGGCACCAGCTCACGGGAGCGCAGAGCCCTCCTGAGCTAGACGGTCCCCACGCTGTGCCCTGGGGCCTGTTTGCAGCACAGGGACTTGGGGGATGCCTTCACTCTGGGGCACTTTAGTGTTTAACAAACATTTGTATTTACTCCTGCCATTGTACTGTGCTTCCATGTGTCGTGACTTGAGGTTTTCTCTCCCCTTTTGTTTGCCTTTTTAGATTTTTTTTGGGGGGGGTTACCTTTTTTTCCCCTCTACACAAGTTTAGAAATTGTGCACTGTCTTTTTGTGGTTACCTTGGAAGTCAGCTATTTCTGTTTCCTGATAGAAGCTCTCAGGTTTTAATACCTTTTTAGGCCGCGAAGCAGTTTTTTGTAGTGGAGTTGTGGGGACACGCTCCAGCGTTGTGCGGGACGCTCGAGCCCGCCCAGCCTCCCGTCTCACGCCTGCCGGCTCCTGCGCCTCCTTGTCCTGCTGTGTGCACGTGAGTTCCTACTAGTTTCACCTCTGCCAGCTGTTCTTTTCCTCTGATGATTTCCATCCGGAGCCTGGTAAGGAAACAGAAAGAAAATGTACTTCAGGGTTCTCTGGAAGATGAAGGTGAAAACTCTCAAGTTGTTCAGTCTCCCATGTCTTGCCTTTTATTGATGAGGCCCGTCGGTCCTGCCCTGGTGGCATCGTCGTCGTCGTCCCCCCCCCCCCCGTGCTGTGCGCTCTGTTCCTGGGGTGAGCGTCCTTTCTGGCCCCCACACCCCCGCCCAGAGTGTCCTCTTGGTGCTTTTATCAGGGTTTATCCTGCAGACGCTGAGGCAGCTTTTAGACAGGGAGAGAGTGAGGCTCCCCAACTCGTGGGTCGTTCTGGCAGATGGAACTATTTATCCTCTGGAGGACAAAACCCACCTCAGTCAGTTCAGACAGACGTTCACTGGGACTGTGAAGGACGCCAGTTCGGGTCGGTGGTCCTGCCTGCAGCCCCGGCCAGGCACTCACAGCAAGGGGATGTCTCTGGCCTGCCTCGGTGTCAGTGTCTTCGTTTGTAGTGTGGAAATAACACATCTGTTCAGTTGAGGCTAGTCAAAGGCTCTGAATAAAATAACATATGAAAGTAAAGCACCGTGCAAATGTAATTTGAAATGGATCGTTAAGCCCCAGTCATTGACTTAAGGGGGTTGAGGAACTGTCATTAATTATGGTTGCCCGGGTGTGCTGAGCGCTCACTGGGTGCCGCTTGCTTTTCACAGTGCACGAAGCACAGACTCTCCACGTGGTGTGGAACGTGGTGGTGGTTCCCAGTGTCCAGACGAGGACAGAGACACAGCCCATGCTCACGGCTGTCAGCATGCGTGGTCTTGTGTCGCCCACCAGGCACAGACCCTACGCCAGGTGTGGCAGATGGAGGAGAGCGTGGCTCGACATTGCTCTGCACTGTGATTTCTTTCGCAGTCATTTGTGATGAACCTGCTGTTAGTCTTTGTGAAGGGCACCTGTCTGGTTTTTAGCTGCTGCTGCTTTCTCTTCAGGCTGTCACTGGCCGGCAGGTTCAGACCCGTCGCTGTTGGGTAATTAAGTGTGGAGGGTCCGATTTCCTCAAGCACTAAATCTGACAGTTGTTCTCTCTGACATTTCACTTTGACACTCTTGTTGTTTTGTTGTTGTTGTTGTTGTTGTTTTAATTGTGAAAGTACATCCTCATTCTTTCTAACACACATTTTGGCTTGTGATTATCTTTCAAAAAAAATTTTTTTACAGCAAATTTTATGAAACCATGGATAAGTCAAAAATTCGTGTTATTTTTGAGTATGAGTTCCATCGTGGAACCAATGCAGCGCAGACAGCTCAAAATATCAAGGAAGTGTTTGGGAAGGATGTGGCTCACGAGCACACAGTACATCGATGGTTTGAGAAGTTCCGTTGTGGTGATTTTCATCTTACAGACGAGCCACGTGGGCGACCAGAGACCAAGGTGCATAATGATGAGCTGAAAGCTGTAGTGGAAGCGAATCCATCTCCACCTACACGTGAATTAGCAGCAAGGTTTGACGTTACTATTCCAACAATATTAGACCATTTGAAACAAATGGGCAACGTAGAGAAGCTGGGTAGGTGGTGCTGTTTAGGGTGTGAAGTCTACTCGGGCAAGAAAGATTTCTCAGACAAAGATTAGGATAGACAGAAGCACAAAGTTTTATTTACTCTCTCTCTTCGGAGAGAGTGGGGGGCACAGCACCAGAAACAGAGGGAAGCGCAGGCCCTGCGGCCAGACGACCCTGACTTTGTATTAGGGCAGCTGAGGAGGGTGGGGGTTATGACTGCTGAGAAACCGCTGTGTGGACTCCTTCTGTTTCTCATGTAGCAGATTGATAGCAGGAATTAGTTTCTTCTTTCCTCTTGATAACAGAAGGCATTTGCTACTGTCCCTTCTTGAGGAAGCAGGGGAAGCTTGCAGTCCTACTGCCTGCTCAGGAACTTTCTCAAGGCTGAGAAAGAACTCAGAGACAACAAATTAGTCCACATGCATTTTAATAAAACAAAGAGTAGTTGTGTTGTAAGTTTCTCTTACTTTCTGTTTGATAGTTTATTTTCCTCTGTTAAGTTTTTAGCAAGACCACCTTTCAGGTACCACATGAATTAAATGAGCTTCAGAAGAGAAATCGCCTGGAAGCTTGCTTTTCTTTGTTGTCACGACATAAAGGCGGACCATTTCTACACTGTATTGTTATATGTGATGAAAAATAGATTCTTCTTGACAATTGCAGGTGTTCGGCACAATGGTTGGATAAAGATGAAGTGCCGAAACACAGTCCAAAATCGAATATCCATCAGAAAAAGCTAATGATGTCTGCTTGGTGGTCCAGCGCTGGTATTACCCACTACAGCTTCATGAAACCTGGTCAGTTGATGACGGCAGATGTCTTCTGCAACCAGTTGGATGAAATGATGAGGATGCTTGCGATTAAGCAGCTGAGATTGGTCAATAGAGACAGGCCAGTCCTCTTGCAAGACAACGCTCGACCATGTGTCACACAAACAACGCTGCTCTAACTACAGAGGCTGGACTTGAAAACTCTGTTGTCATCCACCATATTCACCAGCCCTTGCACCAACTGACTACCACTTCTTCCAGGAAAGATATTCAATTCTGAACAAGCTGTGGAAAATGCCTTTCACGATTTCATCGCCACTCACTCTCCAGGCTTCTTCACTCTTGGCATAAACAAGCTACTGTTAAGATGGCAAAACTGTGTTGATAGTTTAGACGCATACTTTGATTAATTGTACTGCTTGTTTGAGATATAATAAACTTTTAATTCGAAATCAGACATTTCCTATTTAATGACTTAATATTTCTAATGGGAGTGAAATTCTGAACCAGGTCAGTGCTCAAGATAAGGTGTGGGTTTTGAGTAACCCTCTCCTTCCCCGAGTCAGCCCTACCCTCTCTATCATCTTGTGCTTGTGCACACACACACACAGTGTGTTTAAGAATACCCACATGCCCTTACTTCTAAGAAATTACACATAACACACAAATCTGAGCTGACTTTTCCTTCGGAAGAATTTACTACAAATGCAATTCGAATAGCTGGATCTTTAAAAACAAAGTGTTGGAGCTTATAATTACATGTTGATTTTGTATCTCTTGGGGAACATAGATATTAAGCAAAACACACTTAGATTTGTGAACAGACATGAGTGCGTAATTTTTATTGGTTTTGCATCCTGAATCAGAATCATGAAGCACATAAGTGAGTCCTTTCTGGGACATGCGATATGGGCGTGGCTTCCATTCACCTCTCTGCCTTCTCTCACCTTCTCTCACCTTCTCTGCCTTCTCTCACCTTCTCTCACCTTCTCTGCCTTCTCTCACATTCTCTGCCTTCTCTCACCTTCTCTCACATTCTCTGCCTTCTCTCACCTTCTCTCACCTTCTCTGCCTTCTCTCACATTCTCTGCCTTCTCTCACATTCTCTGCCTTCTCTCACATTCTCTGCCTTCTCTCACCCTTTCGCCAGCTAGGGGTAAATCATTGGAGAAAGGCACTCCAGGTAAAGAGAAGTTTGGTTACTCTGTAGTAACATTTCTTATGTTTTAACATACAATCGTGTGTTTTCTTGGAATATTTAGTATTTAATTTTAGTGATGACTGGAGTTAGAAGTGTATCTGTGGGGTCCATAAATAGATTTTCATACCATGAGATATCACATTTGTTTAAGAATATCAGCTAATAATGGCCAGCACACGCCAATAATCCTAGGCTGAGGCGGGAGGATTGCTTGAGGTCAAGAGTTTGAGACCATCCTGAGCAAGAGTGAGACCCCATCTCAACTAAAAATAGAAAAATTAGCCAGGCATGGTGGTGCATGCCTGTAGTCCCAGCTACTCGGAGGCTGAGGGAGGAGGATCTCTTAAGCCCAGGAGTTTGAGGCTGCTATGAGCTAGGATGACACCACTTTACTCCAGCTTGGCTAATACAGCAAGACTCTGTCTCAAAAAAAGAAGAAGAAAAAAAAAAGAATGTCAGCTAATACTTGGGGATTTATTTGTCTAGTTTTCTGTTTAATGCTTCGAAAATATGGGAGAAGGGAAATGAGGGAAAAGGCATATTATTCTCAACCACTTTGCATGCTGGAAGGAGAGAGGGAGGCCGTGGGCAGACACTCTGGCCTTGGAAGGTGGTGCTGGAGTCTTTCTCTGCAGCCACGCTGCGTCCTTCGGTGCATGTTGGTTCGTCTCTTTGCCAGCCTGGTCTAGAGTACTGCTGGTTTATCTTAGACTAAATGCTGCCTTCTCAAAATCTTCAAGGAATTCCATGTTTTCCCATCCTCAGGCGAAAAGTAGAATGTGTTCTTCAAAGTTAGAAATAGCGTCTGAGGTCTGAACCCTGGACTGTTGCCCACTCTGCCAGAGCCTGTGGTTTTTTGCCTGGAACCTCTGCCCGGGGCAGGCGACCTTGTCTTTTTCTCTTTTCTGGTTGTGGCTTCCTGGTTTGTGGAGACCTACCTGTCAGTGCCTGCTTTGGGCTTTGAGGCCCAGGTGCCAGCAGCTTGAAGGGCCTTGAGAGAAAGGACCAGGTGTCCACGTTGGATTGGGAAGAGAGTGGAGAGCAGAGCTGTGCTCAGCGCAGGCCCAGAATTTGCTGCGAGGCCATGGCTGCTGCTGCTGCTGCTGCTGGCTCCCACATCTGTGCCAGACTCTGCCATCTCTGGGCCCTTTCTTGTCTGCGCACACATTTACACAAAGATAATTAATCTGAGGACCTTATTTTGCTCTTTGCGGATATATAATTGTGCAGATGGTTTGGTATGTGAGGGGTTAAAACCATTTGTGTACCTGGCGTTGCTCTCAGTGTTAACAGTGGGATTTAGGGGTGGGGAGTGGTGGTCTTTACTTTAATCTGGAATTTTTTTTAATGCCATTATCCTCTATTTACAGCTTTCAGAAATCAGCTGGTGTCACTGCACATATGTTTAGAGCCGTTGCTAGGGTGACGAGGCAGGCAGTGCACACGCAGCCCTTCTGGAAGGCTGGGATGTTTCGTGGTGGTGTCTGTTCCTTAGGGCACTGTCCCTCAACTTGTGGGACTCTGCAGACCTCCCTCCTCTAGCGTCCATTGTCCCCTCCGTTTGGGTTTGGTTGCCTGATCCCCTTACCTAGTAATTTCAAAAGAAAAATCCTGTGATGTGTTTAATACAGAGAGAAATAGCACCAGAGCGTTGTTTCCAAAACATGCCTCCTTTCTCACTGTAGCAGTACGGCAGTGTTTTCAGTTGGTCTCACCTGTCTCAGTCTCCTTAGAAACAAAACTGTGGACTTTAGACTTTTCTCGATGGAAATCTTGATTTTTTTCTTTCATATTATTGCATATAAGTCTAAGGGGTTATGACTTAGGATGTTCCCTGGGTGTATATTAGAGCCTGAAGTCATTTTTGTTATAAATGTGTCTTTCCCGTGTGTGCTGGTTTTCATCTATTTGGGAAGTGAGGTGTTCTTCTGTGTTTCCTGAGCATCAGCTAATACTCACCCCCCCTCCCTGCCACACACAAAAGAAAAAAATGGCTCAGTGCTCCTTGGAGTCTCACTCCCTGAGAACTGGGCAGAAGCTGTGGCTCCTCTCCCCCAGGCAAATGCATATACTTGTACGTTTTCTCTGTGATTTCTGGGGTTTCACAGTTCTCTGCTCTGCCCCTCATCTCAGCTATTGTTTTGCCAATAGAGAGCCTCATATTGTCACTGGAGTTTACAATTTTCATTTAAATGAAAATTATTAATTATATTATCTCTTTTTGTAGAACCCAATATTATTACAAAGCACTGTTCCCCGCTTTCCCACCAAGATCTCTTGATAATTGTACAACGCAAGCCATTCGCCTTTCTCAGAAGTGAACGAACGAGGGCATGTTTGTGAATGACTGTGCAGTGTGAACCTTCATTGGTTTTTATAGCATTTACAGTTAGTTTCTTGCAGTTCCGTTTCTAGCTGTAGACCTTGTGTATGTAAAGAAATCCAGACAAATGTAGCATTGTTTGTATCAGCAAAAAGTTGGGTAAAAATAAATGTCAGTCAACAAGAGGATGAATGTTTTCAGACAGATACAACACTGCAATTGTAATAAAAGTGTCAACATAGATAAATCCCAAGCATGACCTGGACGAAAGGTGCAGGCAGATCCACACGATATGTTACCTGCAAAAATGTCACAAATCCTGTTTTTAGGCTTATAGGTAGCATAAGTGTAAAAGTTTTTTTAAAACACCAGTGAGTTTAAGTCTTATAGCAAACCTGGTCACTTCTTAGTCCTTTGGTTGTGCCAAAAAGGAATTTACATGTCTCTAGATCCTTTTATTACTGAATACACAATGTGTATCTAAATAGTAAACATTCATCTTTTTAAAATGATAATGGACTGAAAAGGCAGCACAGGAGGCAGTGTGGGGTGGGGCGTGGTTTTAGTCCCAGCTCTCCAAGCATCTCCTAGTTAACACCTGCGAACATGCATTGGTCTAGATCATGTAGGTAAAATGATTAGTAAAGATAAAATGTAACACAAATAAGATATTGTTATAATCAGGTTATAGAAACAATACATGTGTATGGTAGAAATTAGAAAATACAAATCAGCTAAACTTTCTAAGAATTGTATTCCCACTAAGATCACCAGTGTTAATAGCTTTTGGATCCTTGTTTCATGTATAAGTTATTATGTTCTATTTTTAGTAAAGATGAGATCATATTATTCTGTAATATTCTATAACCTGTTTTTTCCTCATTTTTCTCCCACTTTTCCATTCCAGATTTTAGAGTAGTTTTGTTGGAACTCGTATTCTGTTTATGACTGCTTATTTCATCTGCTTTTGTAGTATCTTTTTGGATGTCTTTGTCTGACACAAGTTGGCAAACTTTTCCTTAAAGGTCCAGATAGTAAACATTTTTGGTAATATCTAATTCTAATACCTAATATAGGCACTATCTAATATATTAGATAATAGAGGCAAAATTGAGGCTATGATAGGTGGCTGTTTGTATAACTACTGACAAACATGCGGAATGCCCGGGGCTCCCAGGTTTGCCAGCCCTGGGTGTGGAGGGCAGAGCCTGGCCCAGGAGTTGGGACATCTCCACCCCTCAGCCCTGTGGTAGCCTGAAAGAAGTACTCGGGTGGTCCCCTGTGCACGCTGCCAGACAGGCCTCTTGCTCTGGGCTGGCTGCACCCAGCAAGACCCTTTTCAGTTTATTGTAAGCAAATCCCCATCTGTGGGGTACTCTCCTTGGAGTTCTGTGAGAGGAGAGGAGTCAGGCCCGAGGCTCCAAGGCACCTGAGCAAGGACTGAGGTCCTGATGGCAGCTGTTGCCTCAGTGTGAGCCGTGTGCCTGAGGACGGCGGTGCCAAGGCCTTGACCACATGGGCCACGTGTCTTGGCTCCAGAGAGTTGAATGGTCACTCGGAGGACAGTCTACTCATTTCTGTATTTGCTTAGATGTTGTATTAGTTCCTAGGGCTGCCGTAAATATTTACCATAAATTTGGTGGCTTGAACAATAGAACTGTATCCTCACAGTTCTGGAGGCCAGAATTCTGAAAGCAGGGTGCTAGCAGGGCCACACTCCCCCCAAAGGCTCCAGGGCAGAGTCCCTGCTGCCTCCTCCAGCCTTGGCAGTGGTCCTGGCAGTCCGTGGCTGTGGCACTGTCACTCAGCTGCCTGTCTGTGACACAGGTCACACAGCCTTTTCTTCTGTTCTCAAATCGCCTCTGCCTTCTCTTACAAGGACACTTCTCAGTGGATTTTACGGTCTGCCTGGTAATCCAGGATGATCCCATCTTGAGATCCTTAATTTACTTACATCTGCACAGACTCCTTTTCCAAATAATGTCCCATCGATAGCCTCTGAGGGTGAAGTGGGCACCATTCAACCCACTACAGATATTTTCTCCAGGTAAACACACATTTTCTTCTCTCAGACAGGGTCTTGCTCTGTCACCCAGGCTGAAGTGCAGTGACACAATCATAGCTCACTGCAGCTTCAAACTCCTGGGCTCAAGCAACTCCTGCCTCAGCCTCCTGAGTAGCTGGGACCACAGGTGTGTGCCACCATGCCCAGCTAAGTTTTTACAATTTCTTTTTTATAGAGGTGGGGTCTCACTATGTTGCCTAGACTGCCCTTGAACTCCTGCCCTTGATATCCTCCCACCTTGGCCTCCCAAAGTGCTGGGATTATAGGCATGAGCCACCATGCCTGGCTTTATTTTTCCTTTTAAATTGAGAGAGATTAATAGTTTGGACATGAATAAGATGCACTGATTTTAAGTGTTTAGTTTGAGATTTGGTAAGTATTTATACCTGTGTAATTCCTGTCTTAGGCTGTTCAGGCTGCTATAGCAAAGTACTGTAAACTGAGTGCTTACAAAAAGCAGATGTGTGTCTCGGTTCTGGAGGCTGGAAAGTCCAAGGTCAAAGCAGATTTGGTACCTGGTGAGGGCCTCCTTTCTGGTTCATAGATGGCACCTTCTGGCTGCATCCTCACATGGAGAAGGGGTGAAGAGTCTCTCTGGGCTCTCCCCGCACCTCCAACACTTTTTTCTTTGGGAGACAGTGTCTTACTCTGTCGTTCAGGCTGGAGTGCAGTAGCGTCATCATAGCTCACAGCAATCTCAAACTCCTGGGCTCAAGTGATCCTCCTGCCTCAGCCTCCCGAGTAGCTGGGACAACAGGTGTGAGCCACTATGCCCCACAAATTCTGGGGTTTCTCTTACGTGGGCACAAATCCCATTCGTGGGGATGAGCGTCCTCCCGAAGCCCCATATTCTAATAATATCACCTTGGGCGTTAGGGTTTCAGCATATTAATTTTTGGGAGACACATTTAGACCACAGCAACCCCACCCTCCCCTGAGATTGTACAGAGTGTTTCCATCACCCCGGCGCCCCCATGGCCTTCCTCTCCCTGCAGCTCGCCCGGCATGCGTGTGGCAGAATTGCACTGTGCTCGGACCGCGCTGCTGTTTCTGGGCTCCCTCCGGCAGCACATTCTCCTCAGGCCCCTTGTGTGCCGTGTGTGCGGCAGCTCGTCCTCACTGCCCAGCAGCTCTTGTGGTGGTCACAGCTCTCGCTCCCCATGGTCTGTTGGTGGACGTTCGAGTTCCTTGTTCACGGCTGCTACAGTAAAGCTGCTTTGTTTCCTTCCACAAGAAGCTAGGCTGTTTGGGTAAATGTATTTTAAATATATTCTCTGTTAATGAATGCTTTCTCAGTATGAAAAAATAGCTTTTAATTTCTCCAAACATGTTGCTTTTTCCATTCAGGAGAAGCTTCTAATTTGCTCTTGCAAAGTTTGAGTGGCCTTCATTCTGGCGGTGGCTGATTGGGGGGTCCGAGTCCAAGTCCCCAGGAGTCTGGTGGACATCTTCAGTAAACACCGGGGTGGTGGTTTGGGCACTGGGCTGTGGGCTGCGTGGCCACAGGTGGGGGCCCTGGTCCCCACAGGCGGCAGCATTGACTGCGCCGTTCCACGGTGGTTCTTGCTGCCCCGCTGTCTGCGTAGTTCGTGGAGCTGCTGGCCGTGCGTGTTTGGAACTGTGTCCCGAAGCACACTGGTTGTAGGAGCATGTTCTCTGTGGAGTGCTTTGTGGTTATGAAGGTGACCCCAGCGCAGGCCACAGGTGCTGCCGTCCCTTGTTTTCCTCGCTGCTGAGCACGCAGACCCTGTGCAGGTGGAGGCGTTGCTGTGTGCCATGCCGCTGCAGTCTGGCTGTCTCAGGAGAACATGTGAGTGGGACTTGATTGGCTCTGTCCCCCTGGCTCTCACCATGTCCCCTGCAGGTCTCTCCTGAGCACTGTTCTGGGGCCACCTAAGGGCCAGTGTGTGCCCATCCCCATCTGCTGCCTGACCTCTGCTCTTGAAGACATTGGGAACCTTGGGTCACCCTGCAGGACCCTCTGCCTGGGCAGGTTCCTGAAAAACTGCAGGTAGAAGGTGACACTGGTGCACAGAAGCCCTTATTTTGTCACTGGGAGCTCGCTGTCAGGGCCTGCAAGGTGCAGCTGCTGCCCTCCTGCCCTGCACCTCTCCCCGCAAGGTATGAGGGGTGACACAAGACAGACTGCCAGGTTGACGCCCCTCTTTGCAAGATGGGAGCTTGGCATTCCAGGGTGTGTGAGCCTGCAAGAAAGAACAGCCTTTCCCTAAATGTACGCTGTATTTTTGAAATTATTATGAAAATAAGGAAATTGGGGCTTTTGTTACGCCAGGTTATGGGCAGTGTGCTCGTTGCCCCTTCGTCAGCAAAGCCGCAGCCCCAGAGAGGCTGGAGCACCAGGAGAGCTGCCCCTGGTGGCTCCTCCCCACAGGGAAGACGGGAGATCAGAGCTTCTGAGCAGGCCTGATGCACAGGCAGGTGGGCACACGACTCCCCACCTGTGCCAGCAGCAGCTTCCTTTCCAAGCACTTTGTGCGGCCATCTGCCTGGTCAGCCTCTGCATGTCCTAAGTGTTCAGCTTAAATTCACGCCAGACCCGGTCTGGTGCCGCACAGGGCACATCTGGCAACGTCTCGAACACGGCTGACCACCCCTCTGAACCGCAGGGTAGGCAGACAGGCTTCCACGCAGGCCAGCTTGGGGCAGTAGACAGGACGTTTGCTGTGACAAGATAGGTCTTTAGACATTTGCTCAAAGTCGCCCAACCCTGCTGTGTGTGAGAACCTGTAGTAACAGTGCTGGCATGGTGCCAGCTTGTCTCTCCCAGGTTGGCCAGAGTGTCGTCCTGGCTGGGATCACAGTGGAGGGACACACTGCCCTTCCCACGCCTTGAGGGGCCCTCCTGCTGGTGGCATCGTGGGCTTATTTCTGGGGGTTCCGTCGTGCCTGGTGAGGCTCCAGGTGCTCACGTGGCAAACCCTAACAGGGAGGAGAGGGAGGTTACCTTTGTGCCCAGCTAATGCGCTAAACAGTGAGGAAAGCAAATACCACGTTTTTCCCCCTCCCTCCCTCCCTCCCTTTCTTTTTCTGAAGAAGCTCTTCTGTTTTAGAAAACCCAGAGTGTGTGAGTGCAAGATACCCACTTCAGACGGGCTTTGTCAAAATGATGTTTGAGTTTTGCAGTTGGCAGCGCTTGTCAGCGTCCTGTGACGGTGGCCGTGCTGGCTCTGTGGGAGGAACTGACGGGCCCTGGAGGGCGGCACCCACTGAAGGCAGGTGCTGGGGGCGTTGTCCTGGGAGCCAGGCAGGCCAGGGTCCTGGGTCAGCCGCAGTGGCAACCCTGGCTAGCGTGACAGAGGAGACAGGTCAAGCTGTTGGTGGTCCTCACAGGATGGTGGGCTGGGAAGGCAGGACTCTGATGCTCAGCATGCGGGCGCAGCCTGGGAGAGCGGTTCAGCATGCTCTTGGCTGTCGGAGAGCAGCGGGAGAGGGAGAGGGCGGAACCGGGCTGGGCTCAGCTGGTTCTGATTCAGGCCCCACTTGTGTGCCTGTGCCCCCGCTGCTCTGTGAGGAAAGAGGTGCATCCCGTCTGTATGGTCAGAAACGTCCAGAAGGTACGTTTATGTCCTTGTGTATAGAGTTAAAAATAGTGAAGCTGTGCACGTCTAACGCCAGCCCCCTAAGATCCATACTGCTGCGTGCTCGGTCATGACAATGAGGACTTGGAGAGAGGCGTCCCCTCCGCGTCCCAGGGCAACATTTGCGTGATATCTGCATTCCTTCATCTGTCAGTTCTGGCATTTGGATTTGCAGTTGTTTTCTGATGGAAGGACATCCCTTTATGTTGAAATGTCATATTTACGTGAAACCCTTTTATCTTGTGTTTTGTCCTGCCATGTAGTCAGACTGTTAGACCATTGCAGGGAGGGGGACGGTTTGTAGGGACTTGTGGCTCTGGGCAGGCTGGGTGCCAGCACTTTTGCTTCCTGTCATGCCTTGTGGGCGGGTGGTGCCCAGCAGTGGCTTCCCCTCCTCCTGAGGTGCCTCTGACGTCCTGGCTCCGTCCGTGAAGAGGCGGTGGTTGTGTTCTTAACTTGGAGGGAGTTGAGAGGAAGTGTGGACAGCGTTAGTGTTCACACACCTGGGCCTGATGATTCCGTCTTGCAGGTGTGGGGTGCCCTCTCCCTCGAGCCGGGCATGGTGCAGGCTCTGGTGATGTGCCCACGAGGACAGCAGCTCCGAGTCCCCAGATGCCCTGACTTCCATTGGTTACGTGCTGGAGAGCTGTGCGAAAACCGCATCGGCAAGTCCACAGTTAAACTTCTCCAGACCCACTGGCAGGAATAGCGCCTAAGCTGGGTTTCCTGCAATGTTGCCATGACATCTTAATTTAGAAACTTTCACGAAAGACCTCTGAGTGTACCCCAGGGCGGATTGCAGCACGCTGCCCGGTCGTGCGTGAGGCAGCAGCAGGGTGTCCAGCCCAGACGGCTGCCCAGTGCCTGTGGTGCTGCTCTGCACTTGTCCTCTGGCCCTGTGGAAGCACAGACCACGGAGACCAGGAGTGCTCCCTGTGAGAATGACTGACTCCGCGGTGCTTCCATGCCAGTGAGACGCGGTCCCCGCTCTGTGCAGAGGCCTAGGCTGCGGGTGCCGTGCTGCAGGTGACACCAGAGCTTGTGTGTGTGAAGGGGCTGTGCAGATAAAAGACTTCCTGCCAAGGAGATATCACCACTCAGAGCACCTGCCCTTGCCCAGCGTGCATCAGGCTCAGACCTGCTCACCTGAAGCTCCAGGGTGGCAGAGACCCCTGAATCCAGGTGCAGGGGTCTCCACTCCCTCCCCTGCTCCCTCGGTAGCTGCAGGCCATGCTCTTTCCCTGGTGTGGATTTCGTCCTGGGCTGGGGGGACCTGGAGCCCTTGCTCCAGCAGGGACAGTGTGAGGCTGTCACTCCGTCCCAGCCCTGCGTCTCCGAGCCTGCGGTGTGAGGAGTGCGCTGAGCTCTACTCTGTCTTCCCAGCTGGGCCTCCACAGACTTCATGTTGGGTGTCAGGTGTATCTTGGTCACTTACTTGGAGAAGTGGTCGGAGATCAGTTTCAGTCTTGGCTTTTCCTGTTCACGCCCTAGCAGAACATGCACACGTCGTGTCACATGCACTTGTGGAGCCCCCAGGGAAGGTGCGGAACTCCCCTGTGCGTGTCCACTGGCCCCAGCACCATGGGACCAGCAGGCACGTGGGAGCCCGCAGCAGACACACTCGTGTCTGGCTCTGAGCCCAGCGTGCCGTCAGCGAGCTCCTGCGCCAGGACGTCCTGGGGCACCAGGGGTCGCCTGCTCTGCTGGTGGACACTGGCACTTGCTGCAGTCCGGGGCTGATTCGCAGGCGTTGGTGTGGACGTGATGTGGCTTTGGTGGCCTGTGCTTGCCTGCCATCAGGGTGTGTCTGGATGTTGCTCCCGGGCCAAGGTCACCTGCCCTGGAGCATGGGGAGGGCCTTGCTGGGCTCTCCTCGGTGCCTGGCCCCCTGCACGGGCAGCGAGCTTCCATCCCTGTGTGTTGACTGCAGCTCCTTGGCCACCTGGGGTTGGAGGGTGCTGGGACCTCGTCTTTGTGGGGCATCAAAGCAGTGGGAGAGGACAGTGGCTTGCTTATAAGAGAAGGGTGGGGACCGGAACAGTGAAGGTGAGGTGTGCTCACCCAAAACGAGAGAAAGTGAAACGTGTGAGCGTCACATTCAGTCTTGGAGTGCCCTCCAGTGAGCACCAGTGCCAGGGGCTCCGTGACAGCAGTGCCAGTCACACTCAGTGGGGCCCAGCCAGGTGCTAGACGCTGCCCTGAGCTTGCAGCGTGGGAACAGTTTTATTTCTGTATTTTATGGATTGAGAGACTTAAGACATATCTGACTACAAATCAGTGGCTCTTAACTTCGCAGGCCAGTGTCTGTGAACTGTGCTGCTCCCCATTGTGAGAAATAGTTCACATCTCTGTTGACAACACACACCATACACACACACAAGCACACACTGTAAACATGTTCACAGAATAATACTTTATGTGGTGGTATTGTAATGCCCCCAAATGTTTTCTGTTTTGTGTTATTTTACTTTTTAAAAAATGGCTTTATTCATAATTGCCAGAACTTGGAAGCAGCCAAGATGTCCTTTGGTAGGTGAGTGGATAAACTCTGGTACTTCCAGGTAACGGGGTGTTCGTTCAGTGCTAAAAAGAAATGAGCTATCAAGTCATTAACACAACCGAAACCGCAGAGGACCCTTAGGTGCACGCTGCTGAGTGGAAGAAGCCCGTATGAAAAGGCTGCATGTATGATTCCAGCTCTGTGACACTCAGGAAAGGGCAGAGCTGCTAAAACAACTCTAGAAGTCACCCCGGTCATGACCCCAGCGTTTGGGGAACACTGGAGAAGGCAGCAGTGCATCTGTTAACACAGTTCCCAGAGTGGCCGTCCAGCTGGGACACAGACCCTGCTCTCTGGACTCGGCTGAGTGCACACTGCAGAAGACCCCGATCCCTGGGGTTCACTGTCACTCTGGAGGGCCACGCACCATGTCCCCCAGGTGTGTTGGTGGGGATGGGTTGAGGTCCACGGGCAGCATCTCGGTTGTGTTGCAGCTCCTGCATCCTGGACTTGGATAGTTAAGTTCCGGACAGTGGACTCTCTGCGTTAGAAAACAAAACAGTACTCAAGTCCTAAAGGAGCAACAAAATATAGGAGTACTAAGGAAAGAAATTGGAGTTTCTAAGTGAATTACTTTCTTTTCTTGGGGGTGCAAGGGACTGTTTGTTTCAGTCACAGCAGAGTCATGCCTTGGAGGGTGGAGGGCAGAGCAGCATCTTGGCCGGCAGGGTTGGGGAGAGGATGTCTCTCGGCCAGCTCACCACAGCCAAGGGAGCAGTTCAGACCAGGGCCCCAAAGAAAACCCGGCCTATATTTCAAAGTGTCACTCCTTTTGTTTGTCCATCCTTTTTCCTGAAACCCTTATAATTACTGTAACTTGGATTTAGCTAAAAGTTTGCTGTTTGCGGAGTACCTTTTCATTCACTCCTGTGTTCTTGTCCTCGCTCTGTAGGGGGAGTTGTGGGTCAGTGGGCTGGTGAGGCTGGTGCCTTTCCTCCCCTAGAGCTGCCCCCGACCGCAGGCTGGGTGGGTGGCGGCAGGTTGGAGGGGGCTTGGAGTTCTAGGCACTGCAGTCTTCTGGGACGTGGGGCCCTGGCACCCCTTTCTTGAGATGTTCAGCCCAGCAGAGACGCTCAGGCGATGCCAGGGTTTCAGACAGGGAGGAGAGACGGGGCTCGTGACTCAGTTTGCAAAGCCTTCCTTAGATGCGGGCACATAGGTGACAGTGCTGTCTTCTTTCCTGTCAGAAAAAAACCTGTCTTGGTAGGTGATACTGAGAAGCCACCTGAGTTTTATATGACTGAAGAAGGAAAAAATGAATTTATGCTTCTGTCCACTTCTGAGCAACTCTGCCGGCGGGGGCAGATTAAAGGTTTATCCTGTTGTAATCTGTGAATGTTGACCTACCAGTTCCGTTGATGTCTGGATGTACGATGTGAAAATTCAGGTTTCCTCTTGGTTGACTGGTTTCTACCTTTAGAACAAAGTTAGTCCCTGAGCAAGTCATCTTTGTTGGAATTGTTTATTTCTGTGTCAAACGTAGGAAGCCTTTGTGCAGTGCCTTTCCAATTCTCTCTCTGTTATTCCTGCCTCTTTCTGTTTTTGAAACTATCCGGTGAAGTCTGCAGAAGACAGTTAGCTGATGACATTGAGCAGAATCAGAGACTCCCCCACAGTCTGTCCTGTTGGATTTTGCTTTTTGTCTTTTGAAGAATGTTCTGGGTGTGAACTGATTGTGAAAGGATAGCACAGAAATCATCCCCCTTTTGCAGGTAAGCACGGGAGCTCAGAGTGCTGAAGTCACTTGTGCAGGTCACACAGCTCATACGCAGTGGAACCAAACAGGATTTCTGTTTTCCATTTGGTCTGTTGAGCGCTTTTACCTTTACCGTGGATGGGTCTGTCTTCTTAAAGACCAGCCTTTGCCGCAGAGCCTGGCTGGACCGCAGTAGCAGCTGAGTGACGCCAACCGTTGTAATTCTTAAGGCCTCTGCCAGGCGTTTCTGTGTCATAAGATAGGTTTTTGGGTTTTTGTTTTACTGTTTATGGAGGTGCTCATCTTTTATGAGGGTTCTTTAGGACTTACAGAAGTTGTTTGACACATTCTGCAAATGGTTTCTTGCATTTTGCCTTTTAGTTTTACATTTTTTATTCGAACTGTTGTGCACCCTTCTTAACAGAGTGTGTGGTGAGCCTGGGGCAGGGAGAGCTCCCAGCGTGCAGGGAGCGGGGACCTGGAGCCATGTGCTCGGGCGGTCCCCGCCCAGGAGCCCCATCCCTTCAGTCCCCGAGTCATGTGGGCAGACCTGGTCCTCTTTGATGGCTCCTTCCTCTCGGGTTCCCGGGTTTCCTGCCCCGGACCAGAGGGAGCTGGAGGCTCATTGCTTCGGGATTGATCCCTGTGTCCTTCTCAATGCCAAGATCTAAGAAGTGACAAACAGTAAAGCATGTCAGGAGTGAAGACTGGTGACTGCAACTGAACAGGAGCCGAAGCTCAGTGTCCGGCCAGCTCTGTGTGTCCGTGCTCACGCCCGGCGCCCAGCCCTCACATCGCTGATGAAAACACTCATTGGTTCATTCCCAGAGTGCACTCAGCGGTTCAGGACAATTGCAACACAGCCCACGACGGCGTCATCACCGAAAATAGGAAGGCCTTCTGTTTATAGTTTGTAAACATTTTTTCTTCTTGTCCTCAGTGCATATGACACTAGAACTGTAGAGTCAAATTACTATGTTTGAATAAAAAGTCACTTGCGTAAAGTAATAGTTTGAAGAACGTCCATAGATTCTTTGATACGCCTCCCTTCAAAAGGTAGAGCCTAATTCCCTGCCCTTAAGTGTGGGCTGGACATTAAGTAAGTTACATACTTTTTTTAAAAGACATATTTAATAGTTTCACTCTATCCACCCCAACCTAGTCTTCCCAACTTACTGCAACCTCAAACTCCTGGGCTCACGCGATCTTCCTGCCTCAGCCTCCCAAGTAGATGGGACTACAGGCGTGTGCCACCACAACCGGCTAATTTTTCTATTTTTTGTGGAGACAAAGTCTTGCTTTTGCTTAGGCTGGTCTCGAACTCCTGAGCTCAAGCGATCCTCCCACCTTGGCCTCCCAGAGTGCTGGGATTACAGGCCTGAGCCACCGCGCCCAGTTGACTTCTAAGGAATAGAATGAGATGAAGTGTTGCCATGGGACTTCTGATGCGAGGTCACAAAAGGCACTGCCCCCCATCCCCTGCAGTCTCCCTAGTGGGGAAGCCAGCTGCCATGTCACGAGGTTCCTTACTCAGCCCGTGGACACGGTCACATGTCCATGTGGCAAGGAATTTGGGCCTTTTGCTAAAACCCAGCACCAGTCTGCCAGGTATGTGGGTGGCGCCTGGATGGCAGACCCTCCACCCCGGCTGGCCCCTGACTGCACACCTTGAGCCAGGGCCACTAGAGAACCACCCCCCACGTCTCTGACCCCAGAAGCTGTGTGGTGTCACCTGTCACATGGGAGTGGATGACTGGTGCTCTGTCTGCCACGGACTGGGGCGCAGCTAAGTGTCATGTTTCCATTTCCTTTTGAATATTTAGAGATTGATTTTTTTATACTTCATTTTTTCAAGTGATTTTTTTTTAATTTCAAAATATTAAGAGGTACAAATGTTTTGTTACATGGATACCTTTTTATAATGCTTATGTTTGGGCTTTTAGTGTGCCGATCACCCAAATTGTGTTCATTGTACCTAAAGTTTAATTTTTTTTTTTTTTTTTTTTTTTTTTT
>VBSM01000807.1:83171-102677 GCA_008086735.1 Cheirogaleus medius | reverse complement strand
GTTCCTGTCCACGGTGTGGGGATGATGCTGGGTTCTGGGGTGCACAGTTCCTGTCCACGGTGTGGGGGTGATGCCGAGTTTTCGGGTGCACAGTTCCTGTCCACAGTGTGGGGGCAATGCCAGGTTCTGGGGTGCACAGTTCCTGTCCCACAGTGTGGGGGTGATGCCGGGTTTTGGGGTGCATAGTTCCTGTCCACAGTGTGGGGGCGATGCCGGGTTTTGGGGTGCATAGTTCCTGTCCACAGTGTGGGGGTGATGCCGGGTTCTGGGGTGCACAGCTCCTGTCCACAGTGTGGGGGCGATGCCGGGTTCTGGAGTGCACAGTTCCTGTCCCACAGTATGGGGGCGATGCTGGGTTCTGGCATGCTCACCTCCTGTCTCACAGTCAGGGTGGTGCCTAGTGAACGTGAACTTGGACACGAGGTTCATTTCTGGGTTTTTCCAGCTGTCTGCGATGTGTGAGACTCAGGTGTCTGTCACTGCGTCAGGCATGGGAAGGTGGAGGTGACTGTGAGCTGAAGCCAGTCCTCTCCTGCCTTGTGTTCTTGTCATGTAATCCTGACGTTCCATGGTTCCTCCTCCCTGCTTTGCTATTGTGACCCAGTGTGCATCCATCCTGTGACCCTGCAGACCCTCTGAGTTCACTGGTGGGCAGGTGGGTCATCTTGCTGCGGCTCCTGGTTTCCAGCTGTCCTGAGCTGGCGTACCCCTGCCCTGCCCTGGCCAGGTCACTGCCTGTGTGCTTCCTGCGCTCTCTGCTTCCACTCAGTCTCGCTGGCAGTGCTCTGGGTTTGGTGTGGTGTGAACTTCGCAGGTATCTGCATGGGGAAATGAACCAGCAGTCATTTAGTTCATTTAGTTCTGGTTCATTGTGGAGCGTTTTGTGAACACAGGCAGGAAAACGAGTGCCCCGAAAGCCGAGGATGTCTGGGCAGCGAGTCGTGTTTCCTGTCCCGCTTGCGTGTCCTGAGTGCCTGTGCAGGTGGGCGCCGCAGCCTGGAGCCACGAGCGCTTCCCACTGAGGCTGGCGCTTCGCACCACACGCTGCCGAGCTCACACAGGAGAGGCGCACCCACCTGTGAGGCCCGTGGGGGTCTGGGTCGAGCTCTCGGGACAGGCATGCACTGCTGAGCTCATGAGGTGGAGCTCATTGGGGGCACACGTGCAGCTTTGGGGGAAAGCTTGGGGCTGGGGGAATGGAGAGGGGAGAGAAGGTCACTGTTCCTGGTGACTAAGATTCCAAAGTGTTGGGACAGTTTCAAGTTGCTGCCTTGGCCTCGTCTTCCCCCAGTTCGCGGGGTGGATCTTGGAACTCACTGGGAGCAGCTTCGCCGTGTGAGGATGCACAGGGCTGTGTCACAGCTGCTGAGCCCGCAGCCAGCCCAGGTGTCCCCCGTGCCATCTGCAGCTGCTGTCACTGCCTGAGGCTTTGGCCACCTGCCGCCTTCCTTCGTGAGGAATCCAGTGAGAGCTGGACTTGCTTTCCGAGGGGATGGATGTGCTGTGGTCTCACTTCGGGAGCTCGGACTTCCCTGCTGAGGAGTGAGCTGCATGGGGCCTGCCTGCCTGTGTGGATCAGAAACTTCTCTCGTCCGTGTGCTTGATACAAGTAGAGGTCCCAGGATCCCAGGACGCCCGTAAGAGCTTTTGGACCATTTTTGCGCCCAGGTGGTGCTCTAGGAACAAAGATGTGTGGGATCCGCCCTTGGCCCACGCACTCGTGCGTGAATGCTGCCTCACTTCTCAGGGCACGGGCTCCGTGCCCAGCAGATTATAGGACAGGGCTGGTGGCGGCCTAGGGGGATGCCGACAGCATGTGGGAAAGGGAATCCCAGCCCTCACCCCGATGCGGAGTCAGCTGCCGAGCTCGTGTTCTGATCGCCCAGTCTGAGGAAGATGAATGCGCAGTGGAATGGTTCTCCTAGCACGAATCTCAGATTTTTTCTGAGTAGGTGATGTTTCTGAGCTGTCTGACACATACGTGGCCTGGACATGGGTGGAGCCGTGCACAAGTAGGCATGCAGGAAGGTGGTCCAGGCAGGCGCAAGGTGACGAAGGCTGCAGAGAGGCCGTGTTGGCTGCGGGGCGTCCTGCTCCCGAGGCTGCCCTGGCCGGACAGCTGTCCCACTGAGGCGTGTCCTAGGCCAGTCTGAGTTGTTCTCTTTTACTTAAAGAGAAGAGAGACCTGGCCAAGCTGAACGGGTCCGGATTGTGTGGATGCAAGCTGTGTTCACGCACAGGCTACGGGACATGCGTGGATCTGACTTTGGGATCTTCTCCCTGTTGTTTTTTGAACTACCCAAGATAAAGCCAGACGTCTTCCTCATGGAGGCATAGACATTTTAACAGCGAAAATGCCACGTTGCTGGGAGCCAGGAGCTCTCAACATGAGAGGAGCTTTCTGAGCTCGAACAGGAGCTTGAAAAGAGCGCCTGGGAAAACACTTCTGGTTGCAGCTGCTGTTTGAAAATGCCCTGCTCCTCGGGGTTAAAAATACCAGGGTGCCAGAACCCAGGAGTGTGCATGTGGCAGGTCTGTTGTTGTGAGGCATCTGATGTGGTTTCTGCTCAGTTTTCTCTCAGATACAGTTCCATGTCATCAAAAGCAGCATATTTTTAGATTTTTCTAAAAGAATTGTGATCTAAGTGATATATGTGTGGACAGCAGAGACAGGGTACATGACTGCAGTGTGTCCTCACGCCGAGTCGACCTGCCTGTTCCCTGGTGTCCTGGCGACTGCAGACACGCCAGAGCACGGGGCAGGCCCATTGGGGGAAGATGCTCCTCCCATGGTCTCCCCGCAGGGCCCCACTGCAGGACGCTGGATGGGAACCAGCAGGCCCTTCGCATTGGGGGTGTTCCGACCACACAAGCTAGAGGGGGCCGTGTCCGAGGCTGCCCCGCGAGAAGTGCTGTCCCTGGCCCCCAGTCCAGGGCCGCCCTCCATGCAGGCGCCGCCCGCTAGCTGTGCTCAGCGCACACTGTGCGGAGAGGAGACCGCACTGACAGCCTCGCGACCACCTGCGCTTCCCCTGGTGGTCCTGAGTGTGTTTTCCAAGCAGCAGCCGCAGCTGAGTCAGGAACGCACATTCTCAGGCCACTCGGGCCGGGCAGTGGGGAGCCCTGCGGGGTGGTGGGTGCGCTGGTGTGAGAGCCCCGCATGTGCGCTGTGTGTGTCTCTTCAGACCCATGGTGGTGGGAAACGCGCCAGCTGATCTGAGGCCAGGCCCCTCCTCGCCCTGAGGGACGAGGCCCATTGCCAAAGGTGCCGTGTCGGGACACACGGGGCAGGGGGTGGTGGGGTATGTGTGCGTGTGTGCATATGTGTATGTGTGCATGCGTGTGTGCATGCGTGTGTATGCGCGTGTGTGCATATGTGTATGTGTATATATGTGTGTATGCACGCATGTGTGTGTATATGTGTGCATGTGTGTGCGTGTGTGCATATGTGTGTGTGTGCGCTGCGCCCCTTTATCCAAGAGTAGCAGCTCCAGAAGGCATCTTGGTTTTGGGATCTGGAAGGGGCGTGACTAGCACGGCCCTGGCTTCCTCCTATGGCTGCTTGGGCAGGTTCTGGATGAGGTCGCCACACAGGTTCCTGTCCTCCTCCTCACACGGGAAGCGCAGGAGAGGGTGTCTGATAGTGAGACCGCAGAGGGACGGAGGC
This sequence comes from Cheirogaleus medius, assembly GCA_008086735.1. Taxonomy (NCBI): domain Eukaryota; kingdom Metazoa; phylum Chordata; class Mammalia; order Primates; family Cheirogaleidae; genus Cheirogaleus; species Cheirogaleus medius. Next base: position 99,010 of record VBSM01000807.1, on the reverse strand, counting down.
GGTCCCAGGCCCGGCTGAGCATGGTGCCCTCTCAGGCTTCACACGGGCTTTCTTGGTGGTGGAGAGGCCCCGCCTTTGTCCCATACGGACTTGCGGAGAGTGGGTGTTGGCCTCTGGGGTTCTGTCTGTCTCCTTCGTGAGGGTGGAGAAGGAAGTGGAGAAACATTCCTGAGGAAGCAAGATGAGCCAGGCTTGGGTCCCCTTTTGTTCCCAAACCAGTGCCGGGGCTGGGAGGACAGGGCCTGTGGTCTGCCAGCTGGGCAGGGCCAGCACTCACCGGGCACTGCTGTGACTTCTGCTCGCTGGTCACACAGGTGTCCCCGCCCAGCCGTGCCTCGTGCCGCCTGCCACACCCCTTTGGCCCCATCACTCTTCTGTGGAACATGGCCTCTGGCAGGCACCGCGCCTGCTGTCCCCACTCATCCCTCCCAGCACAGGGCAGCTCTGCAGCCGTGGGTCTCGGGCTGTCGTTCTGCCGCAGTGCTGTCTGTGCGCCGTGCCCGCTGGGTGTCGCTGTGTGAATGCTGATGAACTCCTCGGGTTCCCAGTTGCAGTTAAGAAGCACAAGTCAGGCTTGGGGGGGAGGGGTGGCTCACGCCTATAATCCCAGCATTTTGGGAGGCTGAGGTGAGAGGATTGCTTGAGGCCAGGAGTTTGGGACTAGCCTGGGCAACATAGTGAGATCCCATCTGTATTTAAAAAATTTTAAAGATTATCTGAATGTGGTGGTATGCACCTGTAGTCTCAGCTGCTTGGTGCGCTTGAGCACAGGAGTTTGTAGTGAGCTAAGATGATGCCACTGCATTCCAGCCTGGGTGGCGGAGCAGGACCTTGTCTTTAAAAAAATTAAAAAACAAAACAAACAAAAACAACCCAACTCTAACTTTAGAACAAGAGGTTTCAGAACATTCCGTTGGCTCCAGGCCCTTGTATATAGTGGGGCAGCTCACTGCACCTTACCTGAATCATAGCTTTGGCAAATACAAAGTTACACAGATTTTTCCTGTGTTTTATAATTTTAATTGTTAGATGTAGGTCTGTGATCCATTTCCAGTTAATTTCTTTTTTTGGAAATGGGGGGTCTCACTCTGTCGCCCAGGCTGGAGTGCAGTGGAGCAGTCACAGCTCACTGAAACCTCCAACTCCTGGGCTCAAGCGATCCTCCTCCCTCAGCTTCCCAAGTAGCTGGGACTACAGGTGCACCACCGTGCTCTAGTCCAGTCTAACTGCGGAGGAGACCTCGTGTTGACGTGCAGGTGCTTCGTGATGCGTTGACACTGTTGTGCTCGTGGAGGCCTCTTTTTTGTTTGTTTTTGTTTTGCTGGGACAGAGTCTCGCTGTGTTGCCCAAGCTGGTCTCAAGCTCCTGGCCTCAAGAAATCCTCCTGCCTTGGCCTCCCAAAGTGCTGAGATTACAGACGTGAGTCACTGCACCCAGTGATTATTATGTCGTCTTTGAATGTTCGGCAATATCCACCCAGTGGGCCACAAGTTTTCTTGGTAGGAAGGTGTTTTGTGATAGATTGGAGTTTTTATTGATGCATTTCATTCTTTCCTAGTATTGGGGGTGACACAGGGTAGGCGAGCCTCTGTCACTCCCAGGTGGGCTGCTCTCCAGGGTGGACTGTCGCAGAGCTTAGGCGAGTTGCCGCCCAGGCCGAGGACGGGCAGTGGTGCCGCTGCTGTCAGGGTGAGCGTCGTCCTCACGGGCTCTGGCTCCCAGGAGGTCCGCCTGGCGGCTCCTCTCCAGCACCGGGAGCCCTTAGAGCTGGCAGCATGTTCTGGCCGAGATCTCAGGCGCTCAGGGGTGTCTCTGATCACCTGCCAGCTCTGGTGCATGCAGTGTTTGACCAGCCACGCCAGAGGCCTTCTCCCAGGAGTGGGCGTGCGTCCTGGCCCCGCAGCACCCGAGGGCAGCACAGGAGACTGCACAGTGTTTGCTGTCCGTTCGCCTGGGGAAAGTTCCAGAAAGAAAGCTTGCTGGTGAGGAGGGGACTCCAGTGACCACGTCCTCCCCACCCGAGGTGGCAGCATGGTGGACCTGGCGCTCGGCAGGCTTGGGTTGGTGCTGCCCTAGTGTCTTCCCTCGGGCAGTGCCGGTTTGGTGGCCCCGTGAGGGAGGCACTGTTCCCAGAGCACCTGCTGTGCGCGGCCTGGCGGGCCTGAGCCGGAGCTGCTGTGCCGGTGCCGTCCCGGGTGCTGACCAGAGTTTGAGATGCTGCAGCTGGGGCTGAGCTCTCCTCGTGCCACAGCCAGGGCTCCTGCTTCTGCCACCGCGCCTCTGCTGGCACCTGGGCTTGGGGATGGGGCTGCGCCCTCCTCTGTGCTCTGCTGTCTCCACGTACGTTCTGTGAGCTCCATGCCTCTCCTCAGATGAGGCGGTTCAGGAGACTGCAGAAGTCACAGGAAACCCTGCGACCTGCGGGTTTTGTACTGGCTCCCTCCTCATCCTCCGTCCACTCTGAGGTGGGCGCCGTCTTCCATGCTGCAGATGGTGCCACTGAGGCACACGGAAGTCTTGAGGCTTGCTCAAGGTCAGACTTGGGGCTGGGGTTGGAGCTGGGGCTTCTCAGTCCGTGCCCAGCTGGGGAGGGCCCGCTGCCAGCCTCACATAGCGGGGACCCTCCCCACGGCTCTCCTGCTGCTGGCAGGCCACGAGGCGGAATGGGGGCCGTGGGGCGGCGTCTAGAACATCCAGGAGAGGCGCAGCTGCAGCACCAGCGCCGTGGCAGCTGCCGCTCCCCTGGGGAGTCAGACACACCAGGGCCGGTGCTCCCGGAGCCACCGCTGGCCCTCGTTCCAGGAGAGTCAGTGACAGAAAATGGGATTGCACACCACTGCTTTTTGTTTTTATTTTTAAAGAAGGCTCAGATGTTGTTTTTCCTCGTTATTTAATCCCTTGTGTCTCCGTCTACCCTGCATCCTTCACATGACCGAGAACACTGGTCAGCAGTGGTTCCCGAGAGCCCTGCAGGTGCGGGACTAACGTGGACTCAGGGCCGGCTCGAGCTCCTGGTCGAAGGCCCTGCGGTCAGCGGCCGCCTTCCTGGGGCCTCAGGCTCGTGCAGACCAGGAGCCGGCCCTGAGCCGGATGGGGGCGGTCACTGCCCACACACAAGGTTTGTTTCTCTGGGCACATGGCATGAAATCTCAGTAGACGTGAGGATTTTGAGAGTTTAATTTGGGAATGATGTCTGAAAACATCTCTTTCTTTTCTAGGATAAAGATAAAGTTTCTCTAACCAAGACCCCGAAGCTAGACCGCAGCGATGGCGGGAAGGAGGTGAGGGAGCGCGCCACTAAGCGGAAGCTGCCCTTCCCCGTGGGGGCCAATGGAGAGCAGAAGGACTCGGACACAGGTACCAGCCGCGCCTCTGCGCTCCTCCTGCCCCTCCTGGCTCTGCACGGGGACCCGTCCCCGGAGTCCTCCTGCTGTGCATGGGCCTCTCCAGACCAGCCCTGGGCAAAGGGCAGTGAGGGCGGAAGACAGGCCCCCGGGTGCCGCAGCCTCTGCTCCTGAGGTCCAGGCCCACGGCTGGTGCTCACGGTGGAGCCTCCTGCCGCATCCAGCCCTGGTGGCTCTGGGTGCTCTGTTCTGTCAGTCCCCTGAATTCCACACAGGAGGGGAAACATGGCTTTCCTCAGGACTACAAAGGCACATAAATTAAACTCCATTGTTTGTAGTAAAAACCAGGGGGAGCCCTAAAAGTGATTGGGAGCCTGTGTAGTCTTCCTGAGTGCGGGTTTGGTCTGAGGCTGCAGAGCACGAGTGCCGTTCCCTCACGTGTGTGCCCGTGGCAGGGGTCAGTGCCCCTCAGGGTGCGAGCTATCGGGTGGGTTCTCTCTTGAGCTGCACAGGGTGAGTAAGCCCAGGCTTCCCTGGCTGGCCCTCCTGCCCATCCGAGGCCTTCCATCCTGCCCGACTGCTCTGCAGCCCTGCAGGGCGAGGCAGGGTGGGTCGGGGCGGGACAGCTCACCAGGCTGGCCAGGAGCCTGCAGTGATTGCCTCTGGCATTCTCAGACTCTAGAAATCTCTGCCGCAGGGGAGCTGCAGTGGCGACACGCCCAGGACGGGGTGAGCCTGTGGCGGTGCGTGAGAGTATTGAGGAGCAGTGGCGCAGGAAGTGGCCTGGAAACAGGCTTCACTGGCAGCGTTTGCGAAACTTTGGCCTTTGGAGTTGTGTGGTGGACACAGGCCCTTCGCCCGCCCCTCCTAAGCTGGGTGCTCCTGGGTCATGCTCACAGTCGCTGCGGGGAGGAGGCCATGCTGAGTTCAAGGCCAGCAGATGGGCTGGTTTTCCCCCACGGGCTGCTAGGGAGGAGGTGCAGGAGGCGGCCGGCACCGGGACAGTGTGTTTGGGAAGGCTGCAGAGATGCTGGGCTGCGGCAGGGGCGAGGTGTCCTCCTGCAGCAGACAGCGCCCAGTGAGAGCAGGGGGAGGCCCGGGAGGTGGACGTGGGCTGGCCTTGGCCCCCAGAGTGGACGGGCTGGCAGCTCCCAGGGCTGCTGGGGTCCTGTGCACAGGTGGGATCTGGGGCTAGAGAAAATCAGACCAGGCCTAAAAATCCTTTTTCCTGTTAGTGGTGCCTATGCTGATTTTGGTTGTAGAAGTGTCGTATTCATACTTGGTTATTAGCTTTTTGGGTAGTGGCCATGTGGGGTTGGTAGCAGACCTCTGAGACGGACGTTTCTGTAAACCCTCTGGAAGTCTGGCGGGAAGAACTAAGGAGACGGTGTTCCTGCTCAGCTCCCTGGGAGAGCCGCGGTCAAGGGTGGTGTTCCCGTGGTCACACGGCGCCTCTGAGTGGCCCACATGGGCCAGTGTGTGCCCCAGGCGTGCCCACCCTGGCTGGCTGGCCGGGTCCCCTTGTGGTGTCGATTCGTCGTGGTGGTGGGAAGGGCCCTCCTCCAGGGCCCGTGCTGCCTGCTGCTGGGCCGCCCAGCCAGTCCATCGAGTCGGCTCTCGTCCTCTGTGGATCCGCAGCGTGTTCTCTGCGCATAGTGCTGAGCGCTCATAGAATCGCATGTTTTCACTCCTTGTCCTTCTGCTGTGGGGTTCAGGCCCCAGGTGAGGGCAGGGCAGAATCACTGTGAGGTAGAAGAGAAGGAAAGAACATTTTGAAGATAGAATTTTCCAGGCAAGAACTGTGTATAAAGTACGTAAGAAATGTGATATTTGTTCTCTTACGTTTATCATCCTCTCGGAGCCAGTCTTGGTACGTGACTTTCCCGCACATCTGCTCTGCTGATGTTTCAGAGCTGGGTTCCCCGGTGGCTTGACCTGCTGCACGTGAGTGCACAGCATTGCTCGTGCTCAGAGGCTCGAGTGTTCGCCAGGAGCCTATTGAACTAGTGAATGAATCTTGCGGCTATACCCAGTGCTGGGCGGTAGGCTGGTTTTCACTCACCTGGGGCCTGCCTGCCTCTGTCTCCATGTTCTGTAAGCAGAATTCCTGAACTAGGTGCTTACTGCACACACCTGGTAGAGTGAGGCACACACCTGTTCTGTGGCACCACTGTGGGTGAGCCAGAGATTTATGATGAGTAACAGACAGGAGACTCCTCTCTGGTCCCCTGGGACTTCAGGAGGGTGCCCAGGAGACACACATAGAGAGTCAACCTCCCTGGAAGTGGGGGCTTGGCCGAGAGGCAGAGGGAGGCAGTTGCTGGTCCTATGGAAGGCCCTGGGCAGGTGCAGGCCATGCCCCCAGGCATCTGCGCCTCGGGGTCTCTGCAGCACCCTCTGCTGGGAAGGTGCCTCCAGGTGCCCATCACTGAGGGGGAGGGACAGGATGGGGGAATCACTGAGGGACCAGATGTGAGTGGGAGGAGGTGGCTGAGCCTCCCTCTCTGAGACCACAGGGCTGCCCTGGGGTGGTCTCCTGCTTCCTAGACGCCAGGGAGTTGCCAGGGCAGCCGCCTGCACGGTGGTCCCGCCCATGGGAGGTGCGGCCTCTGCAGTGCTTAGTCAGGGCTGGAGGTGGCTTGCCAAGAGCGAGGCAGTTGTCTGCTGAGAATCAGAGGAGCCCAGTTACAGCCAGTCCACTCCAAAGTCGCAGCTGGCACAGTGTCTGCACAGCAGCGGGGCTCTGTGGCTATCCAGGCAGATAGGTGCCACAGCAGGGTCCCCTCTGCATCCTCCCAGAGCTCTGGGCAAGAGCATGTTTCAGTGCCAGGTTTCTGTGGGCACAGGGGCGGGTATGAGCAGGGGCGAGGCCGCTCCGTCTGGCTTCCCGCGGGGGCAAAGGCAGCCCAGCAACAGCAGTGGGCCGGGCGGCACAGCCTGACCTGCGGAGACCAGCTTGGCCCGAGGAGACCCTTCCCATGCCTCCCCTGACCTCTCGGCCACCTGCCTGCCCAGGCCTCCTGATTCTGCTTCTGACGTGTGTCGGCCACCAACCTGAGGCTAGTCTCAGTTTAAAGAAATTTATCACCGAAAATATTCATGATGAAATTGTATGTCTGGGATTTGCTTCAAATTATACTATTCTGTCTACTTTTATGTTTGTTATGAAAAACTTAAACTTGTATAAGTGAATATTGTCGAGGTTGGTTTCAATATTTCCTGACCTCGCCAGGGCTCCTGCGAAGCCTCTTGCTCCATTGTGTGCTTTCCTGGTGCACGAGTCTGTCTTCTTTCCACCCGGGACCAGCAGGTGGGCTCTGCTTCCCTTGGGGAGGCCACCGACCTGCCCTTGTCAGAGAAGCCTTGTGAGCTGGAGGTGGCTTTCCCTCAACTCCTGAATGTTTCTTTCAAATAAAGGAAAAAATTAAGATTTCTTTCTTTGCTTTTACCTTGTGAATAAGACTCTGGTGTCTGTGGTGTTTATTCGGCAGTGTCAATGTGTGGACGCACATATGTTCAGTGCTGTGTGTTTGGGGACACTCGCTGATTTCCTGGAGTCGTGCTCACTCCTAGTTCCTGAGCCGGGGGTGCGCCATTGTGTGTCTCCTGCTCTGGGCCGGGCCCTGTTCCTGGGAGGAAGGGATGGGCTTTGCGCAGGCTTCTGTAGGACTTCCTGGAACCCTGAACATGGTGCCCTGCTTGGCGCTAGAGTGGACAGGCGTGTGAAGGTGACACTCAGCCGACAGCCAGACCCTTAGCTGCTGGGCCCCGGCAGGCGGAGGAAGCAGAGCCTGCCGCTTTGGGAGCACAGCCCAGGAAGGTGCCTGGGAGCTTCTGGGCAGGTCTTCTGGGTCAGTGCACAGCCTGGCGAGGGCCCCAGGGCGTGGGGTGCACTGGGGCTATTGCCACACACAGCAGTGAATAACTGCGCACACAGGTGCGCTTGCGCAAAGCCGAGTCCAGCCGGGCGAGGCCAGGCCCTACCCCTGTGGCTTTCTCTGCCCAGCCCCTCCCATGCACACATGGAGGAACAGTCACTTCTGCGCCTTCTCCCTTCCCAGAAACCTCAGTGGACTCTTCTTCCTGCTTCTCAGCTGGACCTGGGCCCTGCCAAACCCTGACCCTGCAGCACCTCGGGAGAGCTAGCGGCCCTGACTGGCCGGTGAGGGGGCGTGGGGTGGGGTTGGGGGCTGACACTGTCCTGAGTGGTCTGTGATAGGAGGGTCAGTCTCTGAAGAAAGGCGAGTTCCTGTGTGCAGGAGGAGAGTTTGGATAGCGGCTGTCGGGGCAGTGTGAAGGGCGGTGGTGGCCGAGGCTCAGGGTGGGTGGGTCTCGGTGGGCGGCTCTCAGATAACCTCTCCACTCCAGGGAGCCGCACGTCCCCGTAAAATGGTTTCAGTAGTTAAGAATTCCACGACTCATCTCTGGTCCTGCTGTTTCTCAGCTACCATCTTTCCTCTCTAGACTTGATCAGTTTCTTCTTGTGCAAGGGAAGCTGAGACTAGCCAGAGGAGGCTCTTCCTGCTCCGAGTCCTGCGTCTCCCTCCCCAAGGGCCCTCGGAAGCGCACTGGGGCTGGGGCCAGGCCCGTGATGCTGATGTGACGTGGGTGGGTCGGGTCCACGAGACCCCCAGGTTCAGTGGTTTGCCAGGAGGACTCCCAGACTCAGTGCAGTGTTGCCCTCCTAGCCCGGGCTCGTCACAGCAGAAGGATGCAGAGCATAGCCAAGGGAAGAGGGTGTGGGCGAGTCTGGAGGACCAGTCTCCAGCATCCAGGGCCCCCCCGGTGGTGGACACGACCTCCCCTCAACTGCCCAGCGCTCTGGTGGTCCATGCAGGGGCCCAGGAGCCAGCCCAGCTTCACCCTGGCTTTGGATTTGGTGTATTTTTTACTCTGTGTCACTCAGCGTCTTCACGTGTGGTGCTCTGCCCTGTGGGGGTTCCGTGGCCCCCCTGCCAAGTGCAGCTGTGGCTCCTGGACAGAGAACCTCCCACCCCTGTTCTGGGTAGAGCGGTGCTCCACCGCGCTGTGCAGGGCTGGGGCGTGACCGCGTGTGTGTTTCAGAATTCTCACGGTGCTTCAGTGCTGTGACAGTGAGGGCCATGGGTGGGACACCGCTGGGCTGAGATCGGGGTCTGAGCCCTCTGGCCAGCCTCACTGTCCTGTGTTCTTGCTGCCCGTTTGCTGCTGTTGCCTCACGTAACCCACAGCGTCCTGTGGGATCAGGACCGTCCTTGCCTTGTCACCCTCAGCCCAGAGATGGGGAGACTCGCAGAGGTCACACGGCCAGGAGCGGTGCCACAGCCTGGCCTGTGCCACCCGCCTGCCTGTGCCGCGGAAGACACTAAAGTGCAGACTCGAGATGGCTCCACCTCCCTGCTCGGAGGGGGCCCGAGGCCTCCCGCAGACGAGGACTGCGCTGTGCCTCGCTGGGGACAGCGTTCTGTGTGTGTGTCTTCAACTTGCTGCATTTGGAGGGTCTGTTACGTGGGATTTTGTTGCTCTCATTTGAAAGTACTGGCGTATCAAGCCTAATGCTGAGGTGGACGTGGCTCCTTCTGTAACGAATGACCTGGTTTGGATCGTCCGTCTAGCATGTCCATGATTTTGGCGTCTTGGCCAGAAGTGCTGTAGTCGGTGATTGAACGTCAAGAATAGGCCAAGTATCTAGTACGGAAAGCATGTTTTTGAGGCCAAGTGCAACAAAAAGAGGTGCTGGGGTAGCAGCACCCATCGGGATGGCCGCGGGACACTCTCTTCTGGGCAGTCGTCGTGTGGGCCATCAGGACGCTGGCAGTGGACTCTGTCATCTCAGAATACCACCGTTTAAGTGCTCCCTTACAGAGCAGAATCAAGAACATAGTGATGTCTCAGGGTCTTACAGTGGGACATAGGAGTTACAGATTTTCCTATTTTAGCAATGTTGCAGACTGTGTGCTCTAAAAAAAAAGCTGTCTTTCAGGAAAAGCTGAGAAATTAGAGATACCAAGTGATTATTATGAGAAGCATTCTTTCACGTGAGAGACTGAGGTTCACACACCCTCCCAGAAGCTCCCAGGGCCCAGACTGTGTGGGTCTCTGCCGGAGCCAGGCCTGCAGGGGCGGGAGGTTCCAGGCCCTTGGGAGGGCCGCAGCTCTCGGACACGCTGGGCTGTCGGGGGACACTGTCTCTCAGCGAAGGTCCTTCCTGTCATCTAGCAGGTGCCAAGAAGGGATGAGGGGCTTTGAGAGGTCACCCCAGAGACTTCCAACCCTAGGCCTGTCCGCTGCCGGGGCTGGCATTCGGATCTGTCCGACTTTGTGCTGTTGGAAATGCCAGGCAGTCCCTGAGGCCCCCGATCGGAGCAAACCAAGTCGTCTGGAGGACAGGCCTCCTGGTTCCCAGTGTCCAGGTGACCCACGCAGCCAGTCATGGTCACAGACCACAAGGAAGAAGGCTGTCCTGAGAGGTCAGGGGGTCAGCCCCAGGGACCTCACACGTTGGGACGTTGACACAATGTGAATCAGGACAGGGTGGTAAGGAGAGAATCAAAAAAGAACTGTCAAAGAAGATTATGCAGATGTTTGAAAAGCATGAGAGGAACATCCGGAAGTGAAAATTATCACTGAAATTAACTCAGTGGACAGATCATATAGTTTATCAGATACAACATAAGAAAGAATCGGTGGATTGAAAGTTCTCACCAAAGTGGCTGCTCAGACCGGAGCAGGAGGCGGCGGGAGGTTTGGGGGAGGCGGGAGAGCCCACATGGAAAGGCGACGACAGGAGCCTCAAGACCTGTGACAACATGAGTGCGCCAGTTTAGGAAGCATGGTGAGTCAGAAGCAGGAAAAGGAAAAACAGCCACACACAGGAGAACTTTGTCGTGAAGCCACAGACACTGCGGAGGTGGCTTCTGCAGAGCAGCGTCAGGTGGTTCTGATAGCCCTTCCAGCCCGCCAGTGGGAGCCCAAGCAGGACCTCTGCCCGGTGCTGCCCCAGGGGCTGCCCTGAGGGCTCCCTCGTAGCCCCCTTGCAGCCTGAAGACGCGCCTCAGGAACGCCCTTTCTGCGATGGGTGCAGCGACGGAGTGTGCCCCAGCTTCCACACACGGTCTCAGCGCAGCCCCTCCAGGAACGGCCTCACTCCGGCAGTTCCTGGGAGCACAGCCATGGCTCGGGAGAGGGGCTCCTTGCACTCCTCCGTTTGCCGGCTGGTGGCGAAACACCTCCCACGGGGCCAGCGGCGGAACGTGTGCTCAACGAGACGTGCTGTAGAGGTGGCCCCTGGGGCTCGTGTCAGCCCGACAGAAGTGCCACAGCGGACATCTGCGTGTCGTCATAGGCCGGGAAGGCCACAGGGCTGGGATGGCAGCGGACAGACTCGGCCAGTGCGGCTGGCAGTGTCGGGGGCAGCTTTTCCCACCCAGCGCTGTCCTCCGCCACCCTGGCCCTGTGCCCTGGCTGCACGTTGCCATCACCCACAAAGCCTGCAAGCCATGTGCAGCTGTAGGACACCTTTGGAAGGGACCTGGGGTCAGAGGTGCACCCACAGCCACACCTGGCACTGTAGCGTGGACTCAGGTTCTTCTTGGGCCTGTCAACTTTTCAGTTTGCAACCTGGTGTGTACTGTGTGGTTAAACTCACAAATCCTACTGTGCTTCTGTGTGGATAACAGAAACAGAAATTAGCAGCAAGCCAAAGGCACCTGTTAGTTGTCTGGAGTGGCAGCTCTGGACTGGCTCCCCCCTCCCCTCCCACCAGCAGACACAGGGCTTTCTCACCTGGGCATGCAGCTCTGGGTTCGCCCTGTAGCACTCCAGGCTGAGGTACCGGCAGGTGGCAGGTGTCCCCTCTGCGGGGTCCTTTCTGTCACACGTGGTGGTGCAGATGCCCCACACGGCAGGGCTGGCCAGAGTGGAGAGTGGACGTCTTCTCTGCGCCTGGGGACGGGGCTGCTGGGGCGCCTTCCCCTCCCCAGGCCCACTCAGCAGGCTGAGGCTCAGGCCTGGCAGACGTGCAGTTTGCTGGTCTTGAGCGTGGGCAGGTACGTGGTGGCCCTTCTTGATGCTGGTAGCTGCAGGTGCCAGTTTCAGGACGGAGCAGTTTGCGTCTCGAGAGGTCGTAGTTCATTTGGATTCTTTTTCTGTGTTAGGACAAGTAAGACGCCCTGGTTAAAGCCAGGGAGGGCTGTGTGCGAAGTTTGTTCTTCCGAGTATGGGCAGAGTGAGAGCCCTATGGTGGGGCCCCACCTTCCTCAGCTGTCCTGGCCGTGAAGGGAAGTGAACTCAGTCCGTCTCCACTGAGGCGGTCAGTGGGCAGCAGGAGCCACATGCCCCTGAAGCCCAGGCCTGGGGCCCACCCAGAAAGCGCTGTGCGGTCTGCACACGACTGACACACAGCTGAGACAGGAATCTGGGTGCCACAGCCGCTCTGTGGGAAGGGACGAGTCCTGCTCGGGGCAGGAAGCCGTCTGAGCAGAGGAACCCTGGTGGTTTTAGCTGCCATGCGGAGGGAAGTGCAGGGCAGGCTCCTGTCCTCCCGGTGCCCGACTGACTGGTGCACTCCTGCCGGGCTCCCTTGACCTCGAAACACGGTAACGTGTGCACGCGGGGATCTGAGCACACCCAGCCCAGTTCTGCCCGGCTTCTGCATCCAAAGCATCAGGTTCCACTGCTCTGGGTGGTGGCAGGAGGGGCAGGTCTCTTAACCTTGTGTGTGCTCAGCTAGATCGCAGTGGGCAAGGGGTCCTGGCTTCCCGGGTGTTTCTGGGCCTCCTCGCAGGGAGAGAAGACCTGTGGGCGCCTGTGTGGAAGCCCATGGGGAAGCCGGAGGTCCCCAGGCACAGGGAGGCTCTGCAGCTTCACCCGCTTCCCTGGGTGAAGGGAAAGGGGGAGGCTCAGGCCTGCTGCTGTCCTTGTGTAGACAGTGCCGTGGACAACGGCGTCCTCAGGTGCGGGGGCTGCGGTGTGAGTGGGAGCACAGGGCCCGGCACAGAGACCTGCAGAACACACGCGCCGCCCGGTAACAGTGGCCCAAAGGCCCTTCTGAAATGCGGTTCGTTTGTGGAGCTTCCTTGGGCTGCTGGCCCTGAGCTGTGCTGTCTGCCGGCTCCTGGTCACCTGCAGACCTGTGGCTGGGACTTGCTGGCCAGGGACAAGGCTGTTTCCCTCATCACTGCATCTGACAGTTTGCAGGTGGAATGAGGGGCCAGCACCAAAGTTCAGGTTGTTTCTGGAATTTTCTTCCTTTCTTAGATCTGTGCATCATGGATTGTTTACAAACTAGGTGGTGGTGGCAGCTGCGGTATTTGGGGTTTTGCCTGTGAGTTGTGGAGCCGGTAGAGTAGCTGGGCATCTTCCTGCCTGCAGGCTTGTCACGTAAGCCAGCATCCTCAGCAGGGCACAGGCGCAGCTCCAGCACAGGCAGGCACGGGGACGCGCTGGCAGGGCTGGAGTGAGCAGCCAGGGACTGTTGTCCTGGGAGCAGAGCCTGGCAGCGCAGAAGCCGGAGGCCAGTCTCTCTCTGACCAGGCCGGCGTGTGACCCACTGAGTCCCTTTTTCACAGATGTCACCCACTTCTCTAGGGCCACACGCAGCCCAGGGAACCAGTTCAGCCCTGAAGAGAGGGCTGCCTGGTGTGCTGACGGAGAGGAAGGGAAACCTCCAGGGAGAACTTACAGACCTGTGTCTCCCGTGGCGACCCTCATCCCCAAGTCAGGCCCACACACCTGCTATTTGCACCCCATGACTCAGAGCACCCCCTGGCCATCTTGGGGCCGTGCAGGGCCTGCACCCAGGCTCAGGGTGCCTGGTCCCCGATGGCGTCACAGGAGGGCGCCTGCGAGGGCAGAGGCAGAAGGCAGCTTCTGTGCTCCTGACAAGGGCGCCCGGGGGTCTCTGCGCCCCACCCCTGCCTCTTCCCCCAGCAGCACAGGCAGGATCCCCCGAGGTTGGCAGGGCACTTTGTAGCGGGTCAGACGAGCTAGGACGTGCTTGTTGCGAGGAGGCTAAGATGGACGCGCCAGCTGTTGCATCGTATCTTGTTAGTGCTCTGTGTTGATGCCTTTAGATGCCTCCAGCTCAGTCCATGTTGTGGTACTGCAAGGCTGGTACGCTCCTCGAAGCACCATGGCATGAAATGGAGGTTCCTAGAAGCAAGAAGAAAGGTACAGTACTGACAAGTTGGCCTTGATTTATTTTTGTATTTTTAAACTGTGTCTGCCAATTTATATCTTCACTGTTTGTTTGGAGGAGGGATGGGGAAGGTGGAACTTGATTACAGACACGTGCATTTATAGAGACCTGTCCTGTGTGAGCCAGGGCATCAGTGGTAAGCCGTCCCACCGCATCCGTGTGTGGCATGAGGTCTGGGGAGGCTCAGGAGAGGTGCTGGAGTGAGCGAAGGCCGGGGAGGCCCAGGCTTAGCTGCCTTGCTGGGCTGGTGACGAGGTGTTTACTGACTCAGCTCCTGCCAAGAGGTGAGGGTGGGCGGCTTAATGCTCCCAACACTGTCTGTCCTCTCTCCCTCTCGCAGACCTTCCTCTTTGCTCCATAAATCTGTCAGTGGACGCAGGGGCTCCGTAACGTTAGGTGAGGACCTGGGTTCTGAGGACTCGATGGCATGAAATCTCCCCTCCCTCTCTCCGCCCGCCTCACAGAGAAGCAGGGTCCTGAGCGCAAGAGGATTAAGAAGGAGCCGGTCACCCGCAAGGCCGGGCTGCTGTTTGGCGTGGGGCTGTCTGGGATCAGAGCTGGCTACCCGCTCTCAGAGCGCCAGCAGGTGGCGCTTCTCATGCAGATGACGGCCGAGGAGTCTGCAAACAGCCCAGGTGAGCCGGGCGGAGAGGGCGGCCCCTGTGATTGGGAGGTGCCCTGCTTGGTCAGCGCTGCCACCGTGCCTGCCCCCGGGGCACACCGTGATCCCTGGGGGTGCTGTGCTCTCGGGACGAGCCCCCACGCAAAGGTGGCCCCTTCACCTCCTGAAAATGGCCCAGTTCCCGAGGTTCCTACTAAGTCACCTCCAGTGACACCCCCTGTCCCCTCCTTGGCCTGCAGTAGACACAACACCAAAGCACCCCTCCCAGTCTGCAGTGTGTCCGAAGGGGACGCCCAGCTCCGCCTCGAAGACCAAAGACAAGGTGAACAAGAGAAATGAGCGAGGAGAGACCCGCCTGCACCGAGCCGCCATCCGGGGGGACGCCCGGCGCATCAAGGAGCTCATCAGCGAGGGGGCAGACGTCAACGTCAAGGACTTCGCAGGTGAGTGCTCCTCCCCATGCCCGCCAGACCAGGGCGGCGGCCAGGCCGGTGCGTGTCCCGCTCTCCAGGCCCCAGGCCCACGATGCATGTGCGTGGATGTGGCTGCTCTTCATAATTATGAGTAATTCTTGTTTTTCATTACTTTTAAGAGAACTAAGGAATTAAACATTTTTATTCTGCCGTCTCAGGAGAACCCAGTTCCTGGCTCCTGTGGGGTCTCGATCCTGGTGTGTTGAGGCTGTGGCTGCGTCCCTGGCAGAGGACACCCCTCCCCACATGATTCAGTCCAGGGGCTGGTCTGGGAGACAGAACCAGATGACAGCTCACGTTTTTAGTTGCAGATGGGCGTGCTGCCCAGATCTGACACAGACCAAGGGCATTGCTCGCTTTAAGGGCCCCAAGAGTTCAGGTGTTTTTTTGGGGGGGTTTTTTTGGTTTTTTGCATAAAGTAACTCCTACCACATTGATGCGTCGCCCACACACTCCAGAGCTGTCTGTTCACGGTGGAATTAGAACAGAAGACCAGGGAACTGGTTTCCATATGGAATCCTTCTAGATGTTTCCTGCTGCCTGTTTACAGCTGTCTGACTCATACTAATTTAGCACCATTTTCTACAAGGCGGTTTTCTAAAGCTTCTGCAAAGCAATGGCAGCTGCTCCTTGGGGTGAGCCCTGCTTTCACACTGGGGCAGGTTCAACAAGAGCTGGCTCGGCCTCAGTTTCCCTGTTTTCAGGGTGGGGGGTTTTCCCTCTCTCTGTGTTGATTAACAGCCAGGGATGAGGCTCTTGTTGGTCGCACTGTGTGTTCACCGGTCCCTGTACTGCATGGCTGTTGCCACAGATGGCTGCTAATCTGCAGGTCACACGAGGGATACTCAGGGGCTTACAGGGGCCACGGAAGGGGGAACCAAGGCCTCTCCTGGGCCAGCACCTAGACTGTAGCCCTTCCACGCAGGTGGCCGCCCTGCCCTGGCCTCTGTCCCTGGTCATTCGGCACATATGGCATTGCCTCAAGAGATAGCAGTGAGTTGGGCCGGGCACGGTGGCTCAGGCCTGTAATCCTGACACTCTGGGAGGTCGAGGTGGGCGGATTGTTTGAGCTCAGGCTGATCATTCAAGACCAGCCTGAGCAAGACCCCGTCTCTACTGAAAAAATAGAAATTAGCCAGACAACTAAAAATATATATTAAAAACTAGCTGGGCATAGTGGCGCATGCCTGTAGTCCCAGCTACTCGGGAGGCTGAAGCAGAAG
>VBSM01000807.1:65359-83040 GCA_008086735.1 Cheirogaleus medius | reverse complement strand
AAAAAAAAAAAAAAAAAAAAAAAAGAGTGAGGTTCTCAAGGGTTCAGTGACGTATGTCCCAGGTGTCTGCTTGCAGGCTGGACCGCGCTGCACGAGGCGTGTAACCGGGGCTACTACGATGTCGCGAAGCAGCTGCTGGCCGCAGGCGCGGAGGTGAACACCAAGGGCCTGGACGATGACACGCCTTTGCACGATGCCGCCAACAACGGGCACTACAAGGTTGGCATCTCCCCTCGGCCTCACGTCTGGTCTGTCCTCTGACATCTGGGCTGTTGTGTGGCTTCGTGCGCCTCTGTCCCAGCTGCTGTGGTGTCGGGCACTGGGGGGAGGTTCGCCTCCCTCTCCCTGGAGGCCTGGCTGTCCCCCTGCCTGCCCCAGCGTTCTCAGCCCGGGTCAGCACCTGGACGACCTCCTGGTTTTGACAGGTACCACCTAAAGCATGTGCGAAGGGGTCGTGTCCAGTGGCCGCATGGGTCTGGTTGGATTTTGGGAGGTGGACAGTGGCGCCCAAATGGAAGCAGAGCTGGGTGTCTGCTGGGCCAGCACATTGCCGTGGCGCTATTGGACCTGCCGGGCAGATCCTTCAGGGTCTGGAAAGAGGCTACGCCGAGAGGTGTAGCCAGCACATGGGCCAGGAGAATGGAGCTTAGGAAGGTGACCGTTGTGACGAGCCCAGGAGCAGGGAGGACATGGCCTCCATGGGCACGTGGCTGCTTCCAGGTCGGAAGCCGGAGACCAAGCCATGTGCCCTGCCCACCCTACCTGCTGGAAAGCATGGCTGGCACGCAGGTGACGAGGTCTAACTAGAGTTGCTGCCAGGGGCCCCTGGAGAGCCCCAGCCCCAGACGAGACAGTCTGAGTGTGCTGTGGGCGCGGCCTGCTGCTGTCAAAAGTCGCAGCGCTGCACAATAGCCCTGCCTGGCCGCTCGGGAAGATGCCCGGCACCTCAGCATCCAGGGTGCAGAGAATGTAGCTCAAGGGACAGGGCGTGGCGCGGGCTCTGAATTAAAAGGTTTCTGAAACAACTAGGAAAATCTGAACACTGAGTGTGTATTTGATGCTAAAAAATTACTGTTAAATTTTTAGTTACGATGACAGCATTATGGTTTGTTTTTTTATTTGTTTTTTTAAGGGCTCTTTGAGAAAAATATACTGAAAAATTTGATGCAACATCTGGGATTTGCTACACAGTACCTGGGGGTGCTGGGGAGTGAGTGACATGATGCTTGGGTAGGGGTCGTCCTTTCAGTCTTTATACTTTGTGATTATCATTTTAAAACTTTTTATTATGGAAAATGTCAAATACCGTGGAAACATGGGGAAGTAGGAAGCTGACGGCCCCCAGGCTGTCCGTGTCGTGACCCTGGTGTTCCACGTGGGGAGATGGGCCCGGGTCACCTGGGCAGGGAGAGTGGCCACCCGGGTCCGTAGAGCTTGAGAGCCTCTCCTGGCTGGGTCAGGCCCCCAAGCAGCAGGAGCAGTAGGAGCCAGGAGGACCCTGACCTGCACTGCTGGCCGTAGAGGAAGGGCCCAGGAATTGATGGCGCCAGCAGCCGGGGACACGGACCTCAGTCCTGCCCCTGCAAGGAGTGAATTCTGCCAGCGACTCCTGCCGTGGGAGAGGAGGGAGCCAGCCCTGCTGGCTCATGGGCATTATCCCGGTCAGGGAGGCTGGCTGTGGACCTCTGGCCTCCCGAGCTGTGAGACGGGTGTGGTGACGCGTCACAGCAGCTGTAGGCCACACGTGCACACAAACTCTGTGCTGGTCG
Source organism: Cheirogaleus medius (assembly GCA_008086735.1). Lineage (NCBI taxonomy): Eukaryota > Metazoa > Chordata > Mammalia > Primates > Cheirogaleidae > Cheirogaleus > Cheirogaleus medius. Next base: position 81,271 of record VBSM01000807.1, on the reverse strand, counting down.
AGCAATGCGAAGTGCAACATACTACATGGAAGTAGATTCTGTGAGTGATGAGAGTTCATATTAAACTTTATTAAAGACTCTTTGAATGCTCTGATCTCAGACTGGACTAAAGTTGAGATTAAATTTAATACTTGAGTTCAGTGAGTCGCTGTCCTGGGCGTGTGGAACACAAACAGTTGAACAGAGTTGTTGAAATGTCACCATAGATGTTTCTGTCCTTCCTGTGACCATCCTCACCCATGTAAAATCAAGCAAGGAAGAGGTTATCTTATTTTCTAATGTAAATGAAAATAAAAAATAAACCGGCTTGTAGAAACTTGGTATTTGTTTTCTCTGTTTTGTGTCCTCACCCCCACCCCAGTAAAAAACTCACCCCTAAGATGCCAGAACCTTCCACAACCACTCGGGCTCTGCAGTGCTGGCTCGTGGTTGGCGGGAGGGGACAGCCTGCGAGAAGACTCCTGGGCAGTGTCCGCTCGCCACAGAGGAGGAGTGGCAGGAAGGTGCCCAGGAGGCAGACTGCCGAAGGGAGCCCAGGAGCAGGGCAGACCCGCTGCACCTCGGAAGAGGAATGGCCTTGCCGGGCAGCGCCTCCTCAGACAGTCGCCGCGCACACTCGGACCTCGAGGGCTGTTCTCGGGTTAAGCGCCGGGGTCCTGCCGTGGGCTGCGGTCACGTACACGATGGAGCGGGCGTGTTCTGGACAGCTCCTGACACACTTGCCCGTGTCTTGCAGGTGGTGAAGCTGCTGCTGCGCTACGGAGGGAACCCTCAGCAGAGCAACAGGAAGGGCGAGACGCCGCTGAAGGTCGCCAACTCCCCCACCATGGTGAACCTCCTGCTGGGCAAAGGCACGTACACGTCCAGTGAAGAGAGCTCCACCGGTAAGTCGGGCCGCCCGGACAACGGCGTGTGCGGGCTGGGGAGCGGCGGGGGTTTCCTTGGCTGCCCCGGCGGCGGGAGCAGCACTGCAGCTTTGGCTTGTGACGCTGCCCCTGCAGACCTGCACACGGCGCCCCCAGGAACTGTCGGACCGCAGGAGCCCCGGCCCGGGGGTCCCACTTCCGAGAAGCCTCGGTCTCAGTGCTGAGGTGCCAGGCCTGTCTCTGAGCAACTGTCTTTGGTTTTCTTCCCCCGTGGTGGGTCTCAGGTCTCTCTCAGTCGAGTGCAGTGCCAGACGCAGGGTGTGGGCGGCCAGGTCTCCCCCCCTCCCTCCCTGTGGTGACCAGGCTTTGGGGGGGAGCTCTCTGCAGGGCAGGTCTGCGGAGCCGCCTTCCTTGGCTGTTTCTGGGGAGCCGTTTAGAACCTGCTTCTGACCTCTCCCTTCCTGCCTCCCACAGAGAGCTCCGAAGAGGAAGACGCCCCGTCTTTCGCACCTTCCAGTTCTGTGGACGGCAACAACACGGACTCTGAGTTTGAAAAGGGCCCCAAGCACAAAGCCAAGAATCCAGAGCCGCAGAAGACGGTGACCCCCGTCAAGGACGAGTACGAGTTTGACGAGGATGACGAGCAGGACAGAGTCCCTCCCGTGGACGACAAACACTTGCTAAAAAAGGATTACAGGAAAGAAACCAAGTCAAACAGTTTTATTTCTATACCCAAAATGGAAGTTAAAAGTTACACTAAAAACAACACGATTGCACCAAAGAAAGCGTCCCATCGCATCTTGTCGGACACGTCAGACGAGGAGGACGTGAGCGTTGCCGTGGGGACGGGGGAGAAGCTGAGGCTCTCGGCGCACACAATGCTGCCCGGGAGTAAGACGCGGGAGCCGGCGAACGCCAAGCAGCAGAAGGAAAAAAACAAAGTGAAAAAGAAGCGAAAGAAGGAAACAAAAGGCAGAGAGGTTCGGTTTGGAAAAAGGAACGACAAGTTCTGTTCCTCGGAGTCTGAGAGCGAGTGCTCAGAGAGCGAGGAGGACGACAGGGGCTCCGTGGGGAGCTCCAGCTGCCTCAAGGAGTCCCCCCTGGTGCTGAAAGACCCCTCCCTGTTCAGCTCCCTGTCTGCCTCCTCCACCTCGTCCCATGGGAGCTCCGCAGCCCAGAAGCCCAACCACGCGGACCAGCACGCCAAGCACTGGCGGACGGACAATTGGAAAACCATTTCTTCCCCTGCCTGGTCAGAGGTCAGCTCCTTATCAGACTCCACAAGGACGAGACTGACCAGTGAGTCTGATTACTCCTCTGAGGGCTCCAGTGTGGAGTCGCTGAAGCCAGCACGGAAGAGGCCGGAGCACAGGAAGAGGGGTGGGCTGCAGAGCGCTTTGTCTGAGAAGAAGAACTCCTTCCACCCCACTGTGGATGGCGTCATTCCCAAGCTGGACAAGGAGGGCAAAGTCATCAAAAAACATAAAACAAAACATAAACACAAAAACAAGGAGAAAGGACAGTGTTCGGTCAGTCAGGAACTTAAATTGAAAAGTTTTACTTACGAGTATGAGGACTCCAAACAAAAATCAGATAAGGCTATACTTTTAGATAATGATATTTCCACTGAAAATAAGTTAAAAGTATTAAAGCATGACAGAGACCATTTTAAGAAAGAAGAGAAACTTAGCAAAATGAAATCAGAAGAAAAAGAATGGCTCTTTAAAGATGAGATAATAAAAGTCTCCAAGGATGAAAAGTCACTAAGGAGAATCAAAGACATGAACAGAGATGTCAGCAGATCTTTCCGAGAAGAAAAAGACCGTTTGAATAAAGTGGAAAAGGAGAAATCTGTGAAGGAAAAGTCTCCGAAAGAAGAAAAACTGAGACACTACAAAGAGGAAAGAAAGAAAAAGTCAAAAGACCGGCCCTCAAAATTAGAGAAGAAGAATGATTTAAAAGAGGACAAAATTTCAAAGGAGAAGACTTTTAAAGAAGACAAAGACAAACTCAAAAAAGAAAAAGCTTATAGAGAAGACTCTTCTTTTGATGAATATTGTAACAAAAACCAGTTTCTGGAAAATGAAGACACCAAATTCAGCCTTTCCGACGACCAGCAGGAAAGGTGGTTTTCTGACTTGTCTGATTCATCCTTTGATTTCAAAGGGGAGGACAGTTGGGACTCGCCAGTGACGGATTACAGGGACATCAAAAGTGACTCTGTGGCCAAGCTGATCTTGGAGACGGTGAAGGAGGACAGTCGGGAGCGGAGGCGAGACAGCCGGGCCCGGGAGAAGCGAGACCACAGAGACACCTTCTTCAGGAGGAAGGACAGGGACTACCTGGATAAGAACTCGGAGAAGAGGAAGGACCAGGCGGAAAAGCACAAAAGCCTCTCCAGCTATCTCTCAGAGAAAGACAAGAAGAGGAGAGAGTCTGTGGAGGGCGGGCGGGACAGGAAGGACCTGCTGGAGAGCGCCAAGGAGCGCAAGGACAGCAGGACGAAGCCCGAGGAGCTGCACCGGGAGGACGCGCGGGAGCACAGCTGCGAGGGCGTCTTCAAGGACAAGGCTGACTGCGACTTCGGCAAGAGCCTGGAGCCTTGGGAGAGGCACCACCCCGTGAGAGAGAGGGACAGGAAGGATGTCCTGGACAAGGAGAGGAAGGAAAAAATGAAACCAGAAAAATACAAAGATAAGTCCAGCGACAAGGACAAAAATGAAAAATCTATGCTTGAAAAATGTCAGAAGGACAAAGAATTTGATAAATGCTTTAAAGAGAAAAAAGATGCCAAGGAAAAGCATAAAGACATACATGGCAAAGAAAGAAAGGCATCTCTTGACCAAGGGAAAGAAAAGAAAGAGAAGACTTTCCCTGGAATTCTCTCAGAGGACTTCTCTGAAAAAAAAGATGAGAAGAGGGGTAAAGAGAAAAGCTGGTATATCGCGGACATATTCACAGACGAGAGCGAGGACGATAAGGATGACTATGTGGCGAGCGGGTTCAAGCTGGGCGAGGCCGGCGAGGGGCAGCGGGACAGCCTGCAGGAGCGGGAGGACGGCAGGGAGCCCTGCGCCACCGACAGGCACAGGAAGTCCTCGGACAAGCAGCACGCGGACAGGCTCAAGGACAGGGAGCTCAGAGACAAGCGCAAGGACAGGGGCGCTGCCGAGGGCGGCAAGGACAGAAAAGAAAAGCTCTTCGACAAGCACAAGGAGAAGAAGGAGAAAGAGTCCACAGAAAAACACAAGGACAGGAAAGACAGAGTGTCGGTGGACTCCGCCCAGGAAAAGAAAAACAAACAGAAGCTCCCTGAGAAGGTCGAAAAGAAACACTCTACCGAAGACAAGGCCAAAAGCAAGCACAAGGAGAAGTCGGACAAAGAACATTCCAAAGAGAGAAAGTCTTCGAGAGCCGCCGAGCTGGAGAAGAGCCTGCTGGAGAAGCTGGAGGAGGCGGCGCTGCACGAGTTCAGGGAGGACTCCAACGACAAGACCAGCGAGGTCTCGTCCGACAGCTTCACGGACCGCGGGCAGGACGCGGGGCTCACCACCCTGCTGGAGGTGTCCTTCGCGGAGCCGCCCCTGGAGGACAAGGTCCGCGAGGGCGCTTGCCTCCCCGAGAGGCTGAAGGAGAAGGAGAGACACCGGCACTCCTCGTCCTCGTCCAAGAAGAGCCACGACCGGGAGCGAGCCAGGAGGGAGAAGGCCGAGAAGAGAGATAAGAGCGAGGACTTCAAGGACCTCGGCAGCAGGAAAGACTCCGGCCAGTGCGAGAAGGACTTCCTGGACGCCGACGCGTTCACCGTTTCCTACAGCGTGAAAGCTGAAATCGACGACGACTTAGATAAAACCATTGAATTGTTCTCTACCGAAAAGAAAGATAAAAATGATTCCGAGAGAGAGCCTTCCAAGAAAATAGAGAAGGAACTGAAGCCGTACGGATCTAGCGCCATGAACACCCTGCGGGAGAAGAAGAAGAGGGACCGGCACCGGGAGAAGTGGAGGGACGAGCGGGAGAAGCCGCGCGACAAGCACGCGGACGGCCTCCCGCGGCACCACAAGGAGGAGCCGAAGGCTGCGGCCAGGGACAGGGACAACCCGCCCAGCGCCTGCAGGGACAAGTGCAGGGACGAGGGTCTGAAGCTGGGCGAGGCGAGGCTGAAGGAGAAACTCAAGGACAGCGCAGAGAAAGACAAGGGCGATGCGGCGAGGGTCAGCAACGGGAACGAGAGGCTGGCGCCGCCCAAGGACGCGGGCAAGAGGGACGCCCGGCCCCGGGAGAAGCTGCTGGGCGACGGGGACCTGATGATGACCAGCTTCGAGAGGATGCTGTCGCAGAAGGACCTGGAGATCGAGGAGCGCCACAAGCGGCACAAGGAGAGGATGAAGCAGATGGAGAAGATGCGGCACCGGTCTGGGGACCCCAAGCTCAAGGAGAGGCTGAAGCTGGCGGAGGACGGGCGCAAGAAGGGGCTGGACGCCGCCTCCAAGAAGCCGCCGGGGCAGGACCCTCCCTTTAAAGACAGGAAGCTCAAGGAGTCAGCCCCAGCGCCAGCCGCCACCGAAAATAAGCTGCACACGGGACCGGCTGCGGACGCCAAAGACTGGTTCGCGGGGCCTCACGTGAAGGAGGTGCTGCCCGCCTCGCCCCGGCCCGAGCAGAGCCGGCCCACCGGCGTGCCCACGCCCACCTCAGTGGTGTCCTGCCCCAGCTTCGAGGAGGTGATGCACACGCCCCGCACCCCGTCCTGCAGCGCCGACGACTACCCCGACCTCGTGTTCGACTGCGCCGACTCCCAGCACTCGCTGCCCGTCTCTGCCACGTCCGCCAGCGCCTGCTCCCCCTCCTTCTTCGACAGGTTCTCCGTGGCGTCCGGCGGGCTCTCAGAGAACCCTGGCCAGACCCCCACGAGGGCCCTCTCCACAAACCTGTATCGCTCCATCTCCGTGGACATCAGGAGGACCCCCGAGGAAGAGTTCAGCGTCGGGGACAAGCTCTTCAGGCAGCAGAGCGTCCCCGCCTCCGCCGGGTACGGCTCCCCGGGCCAGCACCTGCTGGAGGACAAGGCCGCCCTGCCCCCGGTGCCCACGGACAAGTTCGCGTGCCTGTCCCCAGGGTGTTACTCCCCGGACTATGGTGTCCCCTCCCCGAGAGTCGAGGCTCTGCACTGCCCACCCGCGGCGGTCGTCACCGTCACCCCGACGCCGGATGGGGTCTTCTCAAGTTTACAAGCAAAGTCCTCCCCTCCCAGAGGGGAGCTGCTGGCCTCCTCCCTCGAAGGGGCCCTTCCCCCGGACCTGGGCCTTCCTCTGGACGCCACAGAGGACCAGCAGGCCACGGCGGCCATCATCCCCCCGGAGCCCAGCTACCTGGAGCCCCTGGACGAGGGCCCATTCAGCACCGTCATCACCGAGGAGCCTGTGGAGTGGGCCCACCCCGCCGAGCAGGCCCTTTCCTCCAGCCTGATCGGGAGTGCCTCCGAAAACCCCGTCCCCTGGCCCGTGGGCTCGGACCTTTTGCTTAAGTCTCCGCAGAGATTCCCAGAGTCGCCGAAACATTTCTGCCCCACGGAGTCCCTCCACCCCGCCGCCCCTGGGTCTTTCGGCACCTCTGAGCCCCCGTACCCCGTCTCTCCCGGCTCGTACCCTTTGCCCGTCCCTGAGCCGGGACTGGAGGAAGTCAAGCATAGCCGCGTGGAAGCTGTCCCCGCCACTGTCCCCCCTGCAGAAGAAGCAGCTCCTTATGCCCCCACCTCCAGGCTGGAGTCCTTCTTCAGCAACTGTAAGTCCCTTCCGGAAGCCCCCCTTGATGTGGCCCCCGAGCCCGCTTGTGTAACCACTGTGGCCCAGGTGGAGGCCCTGGGGCCCCTGGAAAACAGCTTCCTGGACGGCAGCCACAACCTGTCTGTGTCTGCCCTTGGCCAGGTGGAGCCGGTGCCCTGGGCTGATGCCTTCGCCACCTCTGAGGACGACCTGGACCTGGGGCCCTTCTCCCTGCCGGAGCTTCCTCTTCAGGCTAAAGATGTTTCGGACGTTGAAACAGAGCCTGTGGAAGAGAGTCTTGCTCCTCCCGAAAAGGTCCCTCCAGGGGCCCCCGTGGTCATCAGCAGTGGGGACGTCTCTGCACTGGCGGCCGAGGAGCAGCCAGCGCCGCCTCTTGAGCAGGCGTCCACGCCGCTCCCCGCGGAGCCCAAGCCCTCGGCAGAGCCAGAGCTGGGTGTGGCCCTGGAGGCCACGGCGGAAGCGGAGATGGTGCTGGAAGAAAAGGCCTCTGAGGACGCGGATGCCAGCTCAGTACCCGCACCCGGCCCCCCCGAACAGCACCCACTGGGGGGTGGGGAGGACGGGGCTGAGGCCAAAGACCCTTCCGCCACATCTCCCCGTGCCCCCGACAGCCCTGCCACAGACGGCACGGCGCAGGCACACACCGTGGACACTGCTGGCGCCCAGGACGACGCTGAGGTCGCCCGTGCCCCCAGCCCAGCCGAAGGCCCCCCGGGAAGCGTCCAGCCAGAAGCTGCAGAACCAGAACCAAAACCCACAGCCGAAGCCCCGAAGGCCCCCCGAGTGGAGGAGACGCCGCAGCGCATGACCAGGACGCGGGCGCAGATGCTGGCCAACCAGAGCAAGCAGAGCACGCCGCCCCCTGAGAAGGAGCTGGCCCCGGCCGCCCGGGCGCGGGGCCGTGTGTGTGAGGACGATGATGCCCAGGCCCAGCACCCGCGCAAGCGGCGCCTGCAGCGCTCGGGCCAGCAGCTGCAGCCGCTGAGCACGTCCACACGGCAGACGCGGGAGGTGATCCAGCAGACGCTGGCCGCCATTGTGGACGCCATCAAGCTCGACGACATCGAGCCCTATCACAGCGACAGGTCGAACCCGTACTTCGAATACCTCCAGATCAGGAAGAAGATCGAGGAGAAACGCAAGATCCTGTGCTACATCACGCCACAGGCGCCCCAGTGCTACGCCGAGTACGTCACCTACACGGGGTCCTACCTCCTGGATGGCAAGCCACTCAGCAAGCTGCACATCCCCGTGGTGAGTGCCGGCAGGAGGACCGTCCGCATCCACCTGCGTGAGCCACGGCGAGGGTGGGGGCTGTGCAGCCGCAGGTCCAGGGTCCCAACCTCCGGGGGCCCTGGCACTGCCCAGCCCCGCCCCACGGCCCTGGTCTCCGACGGCCTCACACCACAGGTCTGGCTGCCCGTGGGCACCCCTTCTTGCCACGGGCTGAGGTCCCTGTTCCAGAGGTATCCCCGGGTGCCTGCCCGTCTCAGTCCCCAGAAGAGCCGCCGGCACGTGTGTCCTGCTGTGCCCAGGACAGGCTCTCAGGCATAGCTGTGGAGCAGACACACGTCAGGGCCGGTCCAGGACCTCGAGCTGCTCGCTGTGCTGGGCACGTCATTCCGAGAGGCAACTCCCCGCCCTAAAGGAAGGTCCTGCTGCACTCGCTGGCTCTGCTGGGGTGAGGCCTGGCCGGCTGTGCCCTGAGCGTGGTCGGCTGCGGGAGGGCAAGGCCTGCGCGGTGTTGGAGCCGCCTGCCCGGCAGGGCCGCCCCACAGGTCCCCTCTCCACCAGCCCTGAGCTCTGAGCGCTGGTCCTGGCAGCGGGGTCCCCCACGGCCCGGGCAGGGGACAGATGGTGGTTTAGGTTACTAGTTTCAGAAAAATCTGGCCTCAGACTTGTATTCAGTGGGACTTTTTACAATTTTTGTTTTTTGTTTAAATTTTGGTTATCAAGACATAACATGACTACTGTAGAATGTCTGGAAAACACAGAAAAAAGGTCACTCTGAGCCTCCCACACATTGTGACCCTATGAGTGTTGTGCATGGTTCCCACCGCATGCCTGGGGACAGAGCTGAGGCCATCTGCGGGAGTGGGGCCGCGGGTTCTGGCTCGGCCTGTCTGGAGGAGCCGAGGAGGGCGGGGTGCTCACACGGCACTACACTGTGCCTTAGTCTGTGCTCCCACCTCGACACCTTAGGGGTGGCCCAGACCGGGTCTCTACCCCACAGGGGAGCAGCCAGGGAACTCACCCAGCACCCTACAGGGGCTGGGCCCATTGAGGCAGAGTGGACGCAGGGTGAGCAGACTGGGAGGCCTAGCTGAGTTTTCAGATTTTTATTTTGAATTAATGTCAGATTGACAGAGAAGTTCAAAGGCCTCAGGGTTTGTACACACCCACGGTCAGCTCCTCCTGAGGGTGCATCTCATGAGCCGCTGGGCGATGAGATCCCGTCACGTGTCCTGGTCTGTGGGTCCTCTCTGTGCCGCCTCTCGAGACCTGGCGCTCTTGAGGAGCAGTGGGCCCTTGACTGTCAGGTGTCCCACACCAGGACTGGGGTGGCGCGTTTTTGGCGAGAATCCCACGAGCCTGATGTGGAGCCTTTGGTGCCGCGTTGGGTTCCTGGTGTCGGGATGCTGCCCTGGGCACGGTCAGCAGCGCCTGTCTAGGGAGAGCTCGGGCTGCGTGAGAGTCCCGCTCTCAAATCCTCGCCCACGGCTCCGGCCTCCACTGCGGGTCCTGTCTGCGCAGCTGTGGGTCTGCCGGGAAGCACCGGCCCTTGAGCTGGGGCCGTCCAGCATCGCGGTCTCTGTCTTGTAGAGCGTCGTTCCACTGCGGCTCTCAGGAGCTCTGCAGGGCACCGCTGCCTCCTCCTCCCCCCAAGGCCGTGCCGTCTGGTCCGCACACTTGCTTTCTGCCCTGCGGGCCGTCCCGCCTGACTCCACGCTGAGCGATCTCTGCCCACACCGCTGGCCTCAGCCTGCCTGTTCCCTGTTGGTTCCTTCTTTCTCCGAGACCGAGAGACGGCCCTCTCACCATCCACACTGTCTCCCTGCTCGCTCACTTTGAGACGACATCGGTCTCAGAAGCTCCACTTGGAGTGTCTGGCTGGGAGGGCTCTCGCCCCTCCGTCCACCTGGGCCCAGCTGTCGGTCACTGTGTCCTGGGGGTGCAGTGGTGGGTTTGGGGCGCGTGCGTCCCGCTGTGCCTGCTGGACACTCCGCTGCGGCTGTCTCCCTGCGCTCTGCTCCTGCCATCCCGCCCTGTTGCTCCCGCATGGACGGGCGCTCAGGCCTGGTCCTCCTTTCTCGCACCCAGTGTGGCAGATGTCACCGCTCACCATCTTCCCTGCGCTTCTCGCAGCGTGTGGTGCGCTCTGGGGCAGCCGCAGTTGGGGCACCCCGCCCCCCCCAGGTCCTGCATCTGGCTGGTTACCAGGAAATGGCCGGGTGCGTCCTGTGGGCCTGGGCTGGTCTCCAGGGCAGGTTCCCAGGAGGGAGGCACTGGGTCGGGACCTGTTTGGACGTGAGTCTGTCCTCAGTGCAGTCACACAATCCCGCTGTCTGTCTGTCCCTCCCTCTCTCGTCCTTTGCCGCAGATCGCGCCCCCGCCCTCCCTGGCGGAGCCCCTGAAGGAGCTCTTCAAGCAGCAGGAGGCCGTGCGGGGAAAGCTGCGTCTGCAGCACAGCATCGAGCGGGTAAGAGGGTCGGCGCGGGGCCTGGGGTGCGGTCCTGGGTCGCAGGCCTGTCCTGGCTCACCCGGCTCCTCCCGCAGGAGAAGCTGATCGTGTCCTGCGAGCAGGAGATCCTTCGCGTGCACTGCCGCGCAGCCAGGACCATCGCCAACCAGGCCGTGCCGTTCAGCGCCTGCACCATGCTGCTGGACTCGGAGGTCTACAACATGCCGCTGGAGAGCCAGGTGGGTGCCCTGCCCCGGGCCCCTGGAAGGAGCTGGGGAGCCACACAGGCCCTGGCTGCACGCCGGCACCACGTCACACGAGCCCAGTCCCCACGCATCACCGATCCTGCACAGCGTCTGGGAGCCTCCAGGGCCTCCCTGTGCTGGCACCTCGCAGGGGCCGCAGAGTCTCCGGCCTGCCCGGCCTCCCTGCCCCTCGGGCAGGGACAGCCCCTCTTGGGAAGCCTCAGGCCCCTGGGCGGGACCCAGTATGGTCCAGCCATTAGAGTTCTTTGAATCCTCTGAGACACTTGTCCTTGCAGTTGGGAGGCCCATGGGGGCTGTCGCTGGGACAGAGGGGCCCCCGGCTGAGGGTGGTGGCCAAGGGTGCCCAGCACAGCTTCTCACCACTAACGGACACACGTCCCTCTGGTCTGGGGTGGCGGCACTCGCTGTTCTGGGAGCCGCCTTGTCTTGTGGTGCTCCCTGTGCCGCCTCCGGCTGCCCCCAGCCTGCCCCAGGTCTGGTTTGTCCCATGGTGCCATAGTCTGCACCTCCCCTGCCCGGGACCTGTACTGGGTCTGTGACACAGGCACTGCCCCTCCCTCTTCTGTGCTCAGGGCAGGACTTGGCTGGCCAGGACAAGTTCCTCGCGTCTGCCTGGGAACGGCCCCGCGGACCAGGGTCCCCCAGCAACCTCTGACCCAGCCACGTTCGTGTCTCAGGCCCCCGTGCCCAGTGGACTCTGGCTCTCGCTGCCGTCTGCCAGCCAGTCAGCCCGGTTGAGGCCGCATGTCCCCTCGTGACAGCTGCCCCCCAGCCCGTGACCCCCGGTAGCGTGGATGATTCTGTGTCAGTCCAGAGTTGGCCACGTGGTAGCACAGCGGTTTAGTAGTTTTTAGTTTAAAACGTTTCTTAATGCATTAAAGATCTTCCTTCCTTTGAGGATGTACCTTACAAACTTTATCCATTTAACATATTATGCACAATAAGTTTTCTTTAAAGTAAATCATTTGTATAGAATAAGCTATGAAGCCAAAGGTTTAGTTAAGGACTAGATGAAGACTTCAGGGATTGAATATTTAGAAGTTTTGCTTTTTGCACCTAAAGAAAACTAATTTTTAATGAATTTTCTGGGTTACTTCTGAACGTCAAAGAAGAGAGAAGGTCTTAGGTTGTGGCCTCTTCCCTCCCACGGGTGATGCCGAGCTGGGCTCCCAGGCACCGGCAGGTCATGGGCTTGGCTGTTCAGGAGAAACGCAGACATGTTCTTCTCGGGACACGTCACTGCCTGACACTCCAGGGACACGTCAACACAGGACTCTGCAGGGCTGCCGCAGCTGCTGCTGCTCCTCAGAAGGGCTCCCTGTTTGCAAACCACAGTCCACACGGGCGAAGATGTGCTGAGGGAAAGTCAGGGTGGCAGTTCGTAAAGACACGCTCCGTGCGCAGCGGCAGCCGGGAGGCTGACCCCTGGCTGCTCCACCTCAGGCCTCAAATTTGCTTTTCAAGGAAGAAAAATTTCCATTTTTAAAAAGGGAAGAAACTGAAACAGATGCCTCCACCAGCTTTCCATGCACCCTCTGCCACTCCTCACACTCACAGAAAAGGAGATGGAGGCCAGGGCACCTTCTCCATCCCCTCCCAGGGCATGGGGACGATGGCACAAACTTCGAAAGCCCTTACCTGGGGACAGGCACTTCTCTGAGCTCTGACTACCCTCGGTCATCCTGGCCCAGACGGGGCTGAGTCTGCAGCCTGCTGCCCGGGAGGCCCAGCCCCCGCGTGGCTCCAGTGCTGCTGGGGAGGAGGGGCAGGCCAGACTGGGGTGTTCCTGTGGCCATCTCCGTGGCCTCACCATGCACACCTGTTTGACCCCGCAGGGTGACGAGAACAAGTCGGTGCGGGACCGGTTCAACGCCCGCCAGTTCATCTCCTGGCTGCAGGACGTGGACGACAAGTACGACCGCATGAAGGTGCGTCCTGCGTGTCCCCAGGGCCACTGCGGGAGGAGCCCAGGTTCTGCCCGTCCATCCAGGGGCTGGGGAGTGGCTCTGGCACCAGCCATGGGACCCGACCGTGAGTCCTCTCGGAGGTCACGGTGCACAGCCCCCACTGCTCTGGAGAGTGCCGGCCAGACATGACCCAGAGGGTGGGCAGGAGGCAGGAAGGTGAGCAGGGGCCCTGCAGCGGGTGCCTGTGAGGATCCACCGAGGAACTAGGAAAAACTGACTCACCAGTTACAAAATTAAAATACAGAGGTCAGCATTCCCCTGAATATACTGTTGCCCCCTTGGAGAGAAGGGAGGGAGGCAGAGCTCCTTGCCCTCGACCACAGTGTCTGTGAGTAGGTGGCGTTGCCAAGGGACAGCCTCACCCACTGTCTTAGCTGAGTGGCAGAGGTGCCACACGCCAGTGTGGACAGAGACCGGCAGGCGAGGGCATAGCCGGCCCCCAGGGGCTCCTGCGAAGCAGGTGCTGTGATCTGGGTGAGACCAATTTCACTCCTTTTACCAAACGCCTTCCGTAAACAAAGCTGTAAGTAACAACTGACCACAAGTTTTATAAATATACAGGGAACACTTCATTAAAAAAAGGTTTTGATTCCATTAACATTAGACTTTGTACATTAAAAATGCCATGTAAGTTTACTTTATTAATGTAAAAAGAACTCTTACAAATTAATAGAAAAGGTAGATAGGAAAAAACATTGTGTAAAGATGCTACCACAAAGGAGATAAAATGGCCAAATCTTAATGAAAAGATAATTCAGTACAATCATTAATTTCAGAGCCACAAATTAAATGAGATCCCACTTACCAGGTGAAGTGTGTGGTTGGGGGCAATCTCCTTGCAGTGTTGCAGGAGGCGCCACTTGGTAGGATTTTGTTAACCACTTTGGGACCGCGCTCACCGGCCACGAAACCCTGCCCACAGCCGGCACTCATAGTCCGCAAGGTAGTTTGTGCTGTGCATTGACGACGAATCCGTTTTGCTCTTGTGTGATGAGGAAAGCTTTAAAGCACTGAAAGCTTGTTTTACTTTACAGGCAGCTTTAGGAAAATAACTATAATAACTCCTACTAAAGACTTGTTAACCACTTCAGTACCAGTGCCGACTATAGTCGACAGCCACAGATGAACGCGAGCGTCGACTTTAGTTGACAGCCAAAAGCTTTTACTTTTTATCTCTGCAGTCGCAGTGTGTACGTTCAGCTAGTAAGTTACTACGAATCTGTGGCCTTTTAACAAGTCCTTAGTAGGAGTTATTATAGTTATTTTCCTAAAGCTGCCTGTAAAGTAAAACAAGCTTTCAGTGCTTTAAAGCTTTCCTCATCACACAAGAGCAAAACGGATTCGTCGTCAATGCACAGCACAAACTACCTTGCGGACTATGAGTGCCGGCTGTGGGCAGGGTTTCGTGGCCGGTGAGCGCGGTACCGAAGTGGTTAAAAGGTCACAGATTCGTAGTAACTTATTAGCTGAACGTGCACACTGCGACTGCAGAGATAAAAGTAAAAGCTTTTGGCTCTCGGCTAAAGTCGACACTCAGCTGTGCGCCTTCATATCACGGCTGTCAGCTAAAGTCAACGCTTGCGTTCATCTGTGGCTGACGACTATAGTCGACACTGGTACCGAAGTGGTTAAGAAGACAATATTGAGTTTCAAAATTAGGGATATATGTAAAAATATTCATTGGAAGTAACCTAGAAACCCAGGGGCCCATCAGTAATTCTGCTATTTAATGGATTCTTGGAGCGTTGAGAGAGCCGCACGGTGTCACCGTCTAACGCTGCGCAGTCATTTACACTGTGCCCGGCCCGTGAAGCTGTCTGAGCTCTGTGGTCCATTCTGGGGCTAGAAGCAGCTGCCCATACGCATGGGGAGAAAATTTGGAGACACAGACCCCACTTAACAGCAGACTGGCTGTTTCTGGAAGATTTTGAAGATTATGTCCCCATCCTCAACAGACATCTACGAAAATAAGGCTGTTTTCCTACACAAACAGGCCAGCATGGCTCCCTCCCTGGGCCAGGCCTGGGTTCCCCAGTTGCTCCCAGGTGTGTGTGCACGCCCCAACCCAGTCCTCTCACCTGCACGTCCAAATGGCGTAGTTTCTGCTGCAAATGCAAATAGTATCACTGGCCACAAATGACTGTAAAACGAAAACAGAAGCAAAGCTGTTACGAGATTCTCGAGAGACGCTGTGGCTGCCAGGGCTGACCCGGGTCAGCAGGTGGAGGCCCCACAGGGCAGTGATGAGCACAGACGTCCTGCAGGGAGTGGGGGCTCAGGTCCAGACCCCGTGCCGGGAGCCAGGTGTGCCCGGCACTGCCGGCAGGCCGGTGTTGGGCAGGTGGGTGGAGCAGGCCCTTCGCCCCTCACCCTGCTTGTGCCCGCAGACTTGTCTCCTGATGCGGCAGCAGCACGAGGCTGCGGCGCTCAACGCCGTGCAGAGGATGGAGTGGCAGCTGAAGGTGCAGGAGCTGGACCCCGCCGGGCACAAGTCCCTGTGCGTGAACGAGGTGCCCTCCTTCTACGTGCCCATGGTGGACGTCAACGACGACTTCGTGCTGCTGCCAGCGTGACGCCAGTGAGGGCCGCGGGACACAGGCGAGGGCCGCGCGAGTCGGCCGCTGCTGCTGCTGCTGAGCCCCGGCGGTGGAGGAGGAGCCCCGTGTCCACCGGCAGGGACCCTCAAGATGCCACCTTGGCCATGGCGTCCCCGCCCCTTCCAGACTGGCCCCGGCGTCAGCGAGGTGGGATGCGTCCTTTTCTGTTTTATACCAGCTGCTGCGGGGGCGCGGCCCCCCAGCACAGTCCCGCCAGCCGGGTGGGAGGAGGAGCCACAGACACGGCGGCCCCCACCTCTGGCAGCGGGGACCCTTGGGTCCTGCGTCCGGCCGGCTGCAGAGGCGTTCAGGAGTCGCAGAACAGAGAGCGTTTTTAAATTTCCTGTTCCATTCTGATCAGCTAAAGGAAATACAATTATGGTGTCCACCTCACAGTGACCTCCAGGTCAGAGGGCAGGAGAGCACTGTCCCGGCCGCGGTCCTGTTGCCATGGAGCTGGAGCTGGCGCTGGCCTCGGACTGGGACAGGGGACGCTGGGCTGAGCGGGAGCCGCCGTGCCCCGCCTGGCTCAGAGGGACGCAGAGCCGGACTCTCGATAGTGTTTTTAATGGAGTCAAATCCACGTGGTTTGTATATTTTTCCTTTAATCTTGGGCATTTTGTTTCTCTTTCTGAGAACATAACTTGAAACACTACAGAGCCAATAATCATATAAAAAGTGTATCCGTAAACGCTGTACAGTTTTATATACATTCACAATGTACTTTTGCTGCCTTCTAGATAATTTA
>VBSM01000807.1:5093-23441 GCA_008086735.1 Cheirogaleus medius | reverse complement strand
TCTAAGGTGTAAAAGAAGTGACTTGGGCCCCTCGATATATAAATGTGTCTAAACGCGTCACAGTTAGACTCACACCGCTCCCAAGTTTTACTTTCCCAGACGGTGTGTTTTGGAATCTGAGTTGTTGTATTTTAAAATTGTCTTCGTTCTACAGCCCTGAGTCTGTGTGTGAGTCCAGGACATCCCCAGGAAGCACAATCTGTTCCAGTCTCTTTCAACCAGAATTTGTAGGACTCTAATCACTTCAAAGCTGCGGGTGCTCGGTAGGAATGCCCCTCGCCAGTGCTCACGCCTTGCCTGTTGGTACGAATTATTCACATCTAAGCTGTGTGCATATTTGGGGGGGACAGTTGGTATTATTTAACCTGATGAATATTATAAGGCAATTAGCATTTAGGCAGCCCCACAAATGTATGAATTACGAAATACAGGCTGCTGGAACAGCAAGAGCGAACCATGGAGCTATGCGTGGGGAGTAAGTCCCGCCTCGGAATGAAGATCCGTAGCGGGTGCTTTGCAGACATCTGCCTGGGTGCCAACGTCACCTCTGGTGAAGAAGCTGCTATCAAGCTCCAGTGTGAAGACAAATCACCTCCAGCTGCACATCCAAAGTAAGTTCTACATTTTTTTAATTAAAAAAAAAAAGGAAAATTTATCAAATAGGAAGAACACCCTGCTGGGCTCTGTAGACATGTGTATTAAAATCTATAAAACACTGTGTTTGAATGTGAGAATTCGGCTGGTTTAGAACTCTCCCTCTGCTCCTGTTCCTCAGCTCCTGCTTCTCCAGCCCTTCCCTCTGTCCCTCTCGTCCTTCACTCATCTCCCCTCAGTCGCATGGACTTTCACTCTTGACCTGAGACACTAGCACCGTCCCCTCACCTGCTGCCCACAATGTCCTCCCCACAGTGGTCAGCAGTCCTGCCAATGAGAGTCAAGTCCTGTCATTTTTTCACTTAAAATGCTCCCATGGGTTGGTTTCACTCTTGCAAAGCCTCTGGAATGTAAGGCTCGTGGGCACAGGGGCTTTGGGCTGTTTGGGTCAAAGCTGTAACCCCAGCATGTAAAGGTGTTCCTGGTATCAAGTAGGCACTAAATTAATTTTTGTTGAATGAATAAATGAAATCTCATTGTCTTAAAATTTAATTTACTCACATAAAAATCATTAACAGAAATATACTAAAACAGGAAAGATTTTATTTCATGCAACTATTACTTATTAGTTTATAAATTCATTCCAGTGGAAACAATGTTATGTGCTTATGAGGCATGGTGTGGATGTGTTCTCTGTTCAGGGTTTCACAAAGCTGTGTCCTCATCTTGAGGTTGGGTCCTCCCCCAAGCTTATATGGAGCCTGTGGGCAGAATTCCGTGTCTGCCAGTTGTAGGACTGAGGTCCTTGCTTCATTGCTGGCTATCAGGTAAAGGGTGGGGGCTGCTCCCAATTCCTGGTGCCCCCAGCATTCCCTGCCACACGGCATCTCCACTTTCAAAGCCCACAGTGAAGACAGTTTCTTAACTCTGAGTCCTTCTCACACTGTTAATCTCGTTCAGGAAGAAGCCAGTCCTTTTAAGGACTCACCTGGATTAGGACAGTCCAATCTAGGATAATCCCTTGTCTTAAAGTCAACTTATTTCGGACCTTAGTTATATCTGCAATTCCCTTCTCAGCAGTACCTACATTAGCGGTGATTGAGTAACTGGGGGAAGGTGAATAAGCAGGGGTGGTTATTGGGGGACATCACAGAATCAGCCTAGCATGGCCCGGATCTTCTTTTTGTGTTCAGTTGGGTCACAGCTGGAAATAGAAGTTCAAGTTAATGGATAGTTGTATGTGGTAATAAAATACACCCTATTTACCCATGGAAATTCTTCTTACATCCTAAGAGCAAATGATATGTTTAATACTTATAATTAATGTAGAGCATATGAGAATTAAAGTGCAATAATTCATTCTCTCTTTGCAAATTCTATTAGTTATCTACTGCTTGTATGAACTTAGCAACTCAAAGCAACAAATATTTATTATTTCCCACCGTTTCTGGTGGTCACAAATCCAGGAGAGGTTTCCCTGAGTGCTCCTGGCTCAGGGCCTCTCACAGGGTAGCAGTCCAGTTGTCAGCCAGGCAGTGTCATCTGAGGGCTGGATGGGGCTGGGGATTCCGTGAACCATGGCTCACTCACCTGGCTGCTGGAAGAGGCCTCAGCTGCTTGTGGGCTCTCCCAGGAGCCCTCAGTTTCTAGAACATGGACCTTTGCACAGGGCTGCGTATGACACAGCACCGGCCTTCCCCAGAGTTCGTGATCCCAGAGAGGGAGGACCAAGGTGGAAGCCACAGTGAGTTTTATGTCCTACACCAGAGTCACAAACTGTTACATCAGCGTTGCTCTGTCAGTTAGCAGTGAGTCATTAAGTCCAGGCCACACTCACAGGGAGGGAATTAGGCTGCATCTCTGGAAGGGAGGAGTATCAATCAATTTGCATACAGGGCAAAAGCAAAATTAAAGTGATTGTTTCAGGATTTTGTAAATCAAATGCTTCTTTCCTCTGATTATTTTTGTTTAATACTTTAACTTCTCTTTTCCAAATAGTGATTAAAATTTTGAGACATCACAGAGCATTGGGTGCTGCATAAGAAGTTTGAGACAGAGAAGGGAGATACAACAATATCTCTAGGATTTTCGTGCAAATGCCTTTAATAATAATGTTCTTTTCAATAAGTTGCTACAAAAGTGAGAACATATAGTAGCTGGATCCAAGAGTTCCAAGACTTCAGTGCCATGACAATAATGCCTTTAAATAAACACTATCTTTGTGTTTTTCCAAAGAAGATTCAGAGCTGGGCACAGTGGCTCACACTTACAATTCCAGCGACTCAGGAGGCTGAAGCTGGAGGATCACCTGAGGCCTGGAGTTCCATACCAGCCTGGGCAACACAGCGAGTCCCCGTGTATAAAAAGAAAAGGAAAACAGAGAGAGAGACAGAGAGAGAGAGAGAAAAGAAGAAGAAGAAGAAGAAGAAGAAGAAGAAGAAGAAGAAGAAGAAGAAGAAGAAGAAGAAGAAGAAGAAGAAGAAGAAGAAGAAGAAGAAGAAGAAGAAGAAGAAGAAGAAGAAGAAGAAGGAGAAAAAGAAGGGAAAAACATTTTCAAAATTAGTTTCTTAAGAATTCTGGAGATGTTGATTTTTTACTCAAACATCATCTTCAAAAATATTTGCCTAATTGAATTCCCTTTCCCTTAGAAAAACGTGAGTGTCAAACCTTGTTCCACACACCTAGCTTAACATGGTGACAGTTTTGGTTTGATACAGGAGGAAGAACTGGTCAACTCCAATCTAGGCACTAGGTTTCTTGAAAACTAGCTATTGGAGATAGGCAGGGTCCCTGTCACTCTGACGTTGTGTGAGCCTTGTGGGAGCTGGCGGTGTCTCGGGCCGGCGCCCTGCACAGGCTGCCGCCTCTGCCCTTTTGCTGAGCCTGCTCTTGACTCCGTGTCTGGTCCCCAAGGAGAAGCCCCCACCGGTGAGCGGAGAACCCTCTGAGCTACGGGCACCATGGCCACACCAGCCCCACTGCGGAGCCTGGAAGCAGAGGCGACCTGCTCCATCTGCGTAGCTCACCTGTGGGACTCGGTGACCATTGACTGCAGCCCCGTCTTCTGCCGCAGCTGCACCAGCGACGTCCGCCCGGCCCCGCGCCCCCGCTCTGCAAGAAGCCGTATGAGGAGAACGTCCGCCCTGGGTGGCAGCTGGCCAGCCTGGTGCAGAACGCCGAGCGGCTGAAGGTGCAGGAGGGCCGGCGGCTGGGAGCGCGGGCCCAGGAGCGGCAGGGCGCGACGCTGTGCGCGCGGCACCGGGAGAAGCCGCACCACGACTGCGAGGACGACGGGAGGCTGCTGTGCGTGACGTGCCGGGAGTCCCGGGGGCACCGGCCCCACACGGCGGCCGTGCTGGTGGAGAAGGCCGCGCAGCCCCACCGGGTGCCCTGCCGCCTTCCCGGGACGCTGCGCCCGCGGCCCCCAAAGCCTCGGCCGGAGCATCCACCTGTCCCCGCGACTTCCCTGTCCACAGGAAAAAATCCTGAACCACCTGAGTGCCCTAAGGAGGGACAGAGAGAAAATTCAGGGCTTCCAGGCCAAGGGAGAAGCTGACATCCTGGCGGCACCGGTAAGCTCGGCTGCGGGAAGGCCGGGGTGGCTGTCCGTGCGGAGCAGGCAGAGCCCGGGTGAGCAGGCGGCGGCTGCGAGTGTCCCCAGGGGCACTGCTCGCGGGAGGACAGGCTCGGGCTGGCAGTGGCTGACCTGGGTTTTAGCCCCAGCTCTGTGCGTCTGAGCTGTGTGGCCTTGGGCCTGCTTCTCACCTGAGACGTGAGTGGGCCCCCTGGATGCCAGCCATGGTCCCTTCCCTTCTCTGTGACTGTCACCTCCGCTGCAGGGCCCGTGTCTGGCAGCTGCTACTCTTCCGCCAGGTGACTGAGGAGGCCTGGCTTCGTTCTTCTCGTAAAGAGGGGAGAGAGACGCGGTTTCCTGAGGGTGGAGGGAAGCCGCAGGGCCTGGCGAGAGGGAGCTGGCTCCGGGGTAAGAGCTGAGGGAGGCCGAGGCGGCTGAGGGGGCCCGAACAGCTCTGGTGGCACCGTGTGGGTGAGGCGCGCGCCGGCGTGGTCGCCAGTGCCGCCGGCCCTGCGTGTCGCGGGTCTGCACCCGTGGACTCCACCAGCCACAGAATGGAAGTATTCAGAAAAGGGAACAGCGTCTCTACTGCACACGCGCAGACCGTCGTTACTCTCGGAACAGTACAGCGCAGCAGCTTCGCACAGCGTGTTCACTGCGCCGGGTGTCGCGGGGGACCCAGACGACCGAAGTGCACGGAGGCTGCGCAGGCTGCGCCCTTGCGTATCAGGGACTTGCGCACGCTCAGATTTTGCTGTCCTCGGGGGCGGGAGGTCCTGGAACCCTTCGCCCGCTGATACGAGGGACGGCAGTAGTTATGAACAGGTGGCACCTTGTGTGCTCGCTTAGACGAAGGCGTCAGGAGGGGAAACACGGACGGGGCGGTTCCAGTTCTCCGGGGAGTGTGTTTGTTGGGGAGCGGGCAGTGGAGGGACGCTGGGCCCCGGGAGAGGGAGAGATAAAGGCAGAGACAGCCCGAGTCCAAGGAGCATCTCCAGGCCCTCGTTGTCAGGGACACCTCCGGCCCAGCATCGGTCAAAGGGGCGCCGTTTACAAAGAACCAGAGTTGAAAATAAATGCGACCTTACTTGTTCTTGGAACCGGAGAATCCGCGGCGTCGGGGCGTCCATTCTCCGTACCGAATGCAGGAATGCGATTCCATCGCCAGAAAATTCACAGAGACCGGTTCAGACGGTGATAAAGTGACTTGGAAAAGGACCTCGCCGCAGAATCCTCTTGTAACCTGCAAAGTGCTGAGATGCAGAGGAAAGCACAGCCCTCCCGGCCCCCCGGCCGGGCCTCGGGGCGGCTCGGGCTCGCGGGGTCGCCAGGCCGGGCGCCTGGGTCCTGGAGCTCGCAGCGGAGGCCGCTACGGAGGACGCAGGCGGGCCTCGAGTGCACTCGGGCGCAACGTGCGCACCTTAGCGCCCAGCCCCGCCCCTCACCTGAGCGCCCAGCCCCCCCCTCACCTGAGCGCTCCAGGGCCCGCCCCCCGCGCAGCCGGCCGCTGATGGAGCGCGAGGGGCGGGCGCTTGAAGTCGCCTCGTGCTGTCCTGCGTGGCGCTGGGGCGGGCGCTGAGCTCTCCGAGCCCCTGCCCGCTCCTGCGCTACCCCGAGCCCGCGCCCCGCACCCGCCCCGGCTGCGCTTCCCATTTATGGAGCAGTCCCCTCCTGCTCGGCGGCCTAGCAGATGCCCAAGTGCACTGGGTGCCAGGCCCGAGGGGCTTTCCAGATGCGTAAGCCGCGCCCCGGCCTGCCGCTCCAGGTATGGGGCATCCTGCGGGCGGCCAGGGTGGCTGGGCAGCCTGGGAGCAGGAGGACACAGGCTGGAGGCAGGTGGCGCTGGCTGGTGAGCAAGAGCAGACTTGGGGCGGCAGGGGATGTCTCGGGGACCCCAGGCCATTACCACCTCGGGGCTCGGACCAGGGCTTGTCCCACTCCTGTGCAAAGACCACCAGAGTCAGGAGAGGCTGCTGCGTGACCTCAACCATGTCCCTTGCCCTCTCGCACCTCAGTTTCCTCTTCTCTCCAGGGAGGGGTTGGAGCAGGATGTCTGGGCCCCTTCCAGGCGGCCATTCTGGGACTCCTCGCCTCTCTCTGTCCCCCAGCAAAGGGAGGGACTCAGCTGGCCTACAGGTGGCTGGTGTCCCCACAGTGGAACCTCGTGAAGATGGCTGGAGGGTCCCTCCAGGGCAGGGGAGCCACCTGCTGGGCTGGCTGCTGCCCTGTGTCATCCTGGGCACAGGTTGTGACCAGTGAGGCGCGTCCCTCCCCTGGCCCGGCCTCCCAGCCCTGGGGTGGCCGCGGCTCGTGGCCATCAGGGTTCGGCTAGACCCTGTGCCACCGGGAGGAAGGTCAGACCCCTGTGCTGTCCTGACCCCAGGCCATGCGTGTCCCCTGCTGCCCCCCAGGTTTGGCAGCCAGGCTGTTTCTGTGGCCTCCCTGGTGCTGGCCGCTGGCCTGGGGGCCTGCGAGGCCCTGGCTGCTCTTCCCTGCCCTGCCGGCCCTGCGACTGCTCCACGGGGGGCTTCGGCAGGGAGCCCCCAGCCCTGGCACCACTCCTTCCCGGCCCC
The DNA here is from genome assembly GCA_008086735.1 of Cheirogaleus medius. Classification (NCBI taxonomy): domain Eukaryota; kingdom Metazoa; phylum Chordata; class Mammalia; order Primates; family Cheirogaleidae; genus Cheirogaleus; species Cheirogaleus medius. The sequence goes on along the minus strand of VBSM01000807.1, from coordinate 16,700 downwards.
CCCACCTGCGTCACCTGCAGAAAGGGGCTCGTGAGGAAGGGAGGGGCAAGGGTGGCCGGGGGTTCACACGCTCTGTGGGGTGGGGAGTGCGTCTGGACTCCAGAGTCCCCGACTCTGCCTGGGCTCACAGCATTGCCTCCCCCAGGCTGGTTGTCAGGGGTGGGGGGCATCCGAGCCAGCTCCCTCCGCAGCCTGGCCCCTCAGAGCTGGCCCCTACCTGCCCTACTTCCTGGAGGCCAGCCTGGAGGTGGCAGCCGCAGTCTTCCTGCTCCTGATCACTGTGGACGCCACCTGTCCTGCTGCTCAGAACCATGGCCACGGCCTGGTGTCCCTGCTGTGCTGAAGGTGACTATATCTGGCCACGGAGGGGACTCTAGGATATGTATTTAAGTGAACAAGAAGAAGTGAAAAACAGGGGTAGGCTGTCATATCTTTGTCTCTCCAGACGTCAAAACTAAACGGATAAACTAGAAACTACATAAAATAGTTACCTAGAGAGCGTTCCTTGAATGGGCCTTTTTAAGCAGTTCTGTTTTTATTTTATATGTTCTGTATATTCAAAAATAAAACGGCAAACCTCAAAATTGAAAACATCAACATGAATGAATGTAAGATTGATAAAACCAGGCCGGGCGCGGTGGCTCACGTCTGTAATCCTAGCACTCTGGAAGGCCGAGGCGGGAGCATCACTCAAGGTCAGGAGTTCGAAACCAGCCTGAGTTAAGAGCAAGACACCGTCTCTACTAAATATATAAAGAAATTAATTGCCCAACTAAAAATATATATATAAAAAATTAGCCGGGCATGGTGGTACATGCCTGTAGTCCCAGCTACTCGGGAGGCTGAGGCAGGAGGATTGCTTGAGCCCAGGAGTTTGAGGTTGCTGTGAGCTAGGCTGACGCCACGGCACTCCAGCCAGGGCAACAGAGTGAGACTCTGTCTCAAAAAAGAAAAAAAAAAAAAAGATTGATAAAACCATAAAGAGAAAACAATTTTATTATGAAAATATATATAACATGAAAAAATATTTTAAATGACTTTAAAACAGTAAATCATTCGTTCAATTAGCTCCTACTGCTAGACATTGAGCTGTTCCCAATCTTCTTTTAAATAGCTTTACTGAGATAAAACTCACTCACCATATAATTTACCCATGTGAAGTGTACAATTCAGTGGTCTTGGTATATTACATATTTTTTTAGATAGTTGATAAAATATATATGTGGCTTAAAATTTGTCATTCTACAACTTTCGATGGCATTAATTCCATTCACAACACTGCAACCAACACCACTATCCACTTGCAAAACTTTTCCAACACCCGAGACAAATTCTGTGATCATTAAAGCAACAATTCCCCATCCCCCTCCCTCAGCCCATGGACCTGTGATCTACTTTGTATTTTAACCACGTCACCTTGGGTGAGGCAGGGTGAGGCCAGACACAGATCCACAGCAGAGGGTGAGGCCGACAGGAAACCTGCATGTCCCAGGCCAAGCTGGGAACTAGGAGAGACCCAGGACATTAAAGGACTTATTGTACCCCCCAGTCCTAGCAAGGAAGGCAGGGCGTGCCATGCAGGGGCCACAGTGCCACGGTGGGGCACCCAGGGAGCACCCTCTGCCCGGCCAGCTGGCAGCCAAGGGAGTGAGGCCTGGGCAAAACCCTCTTGGGGTCTACGTGGAGCAGAAACCACCAGGGGAGAGATCTCACTGGCGATTCACTTCCACGTCAGCAGTTCACAGTCGGGAGAGGGTGAGAAACAGACCTTGTAGCAGGGACCAGGCTCATCACAGGGGAGACTGCACAGACGTGGGGATGTTGTGACATCCAGAAAATCCAAAAGTGGCCGAGTGCGGTGGCTCACACCTGTAATCCTAGCACTCCGGGAGGCCAAGGTTGGGAGGATCATTTGAGCTCAGGAGTTCGAGACCAGCCTGAGCAAGAGTGAGACCTGGTCTCTACAAAAAAATAGAAAAATTAGCTGGGGTTGGTGGCTTGTGCCTATAGTCTCAGCCAACTGGGAGCCTGCAGTGAGCTGTGGTGACGCCACTGCACTCTAGCCTGGGGGACAGAGCCAGACCCTGTCTTTAAAAAAAATAGAAGTTCTGTGTGAGACCAAGGCCAGGGAGTAAGCAGATCCAGATGGGAAGCTGTAGGGGCAAAAGGCATGGGGAAGACACTGGTCCTCCCCCGGGGTGAAGGGTGGACTGATATGGGGTGGGTGCCTCCTGGGGAATCCACAAAAGCCATCATTTAGGAGACTAGCACAGACAGTAGTAGCCTCTGTCAAAAACCCCCACAAGGCATGGTGTGCACGGCTGTATGTCCTGGCCCACACAGTGCAGTTTAGACCAATCCCCTCTTTGGTGTCACTGCCAACAATTAAAGGTGGCAACAGGGGCCAGATGGCCACACTCATCCTCACCAGAGAACCCCTCCACAAGCCACTCCTCTGCACACACACACACACACACACACACAACACCAAGGCGCACAGGTCTCTTCCACCCGGGATCTACTGTTATTATCCCTGAGTTCCATGACCACCACTGGATGACTAACTGCCAAAGAGGCATCAGGTCGCTGCAGCCCCGAAGGCCATAGAACCCATAAGCCAAGGTGGCTGGAGTGTCAGAAGTACACGAATCGGGACCACTCAGACTGAAACCTCGTGGTGCTGCCTGTGTGTACCCAAGGGCCACATTCAGGAAGTGTCAGTGATAGCGTAAGCACAGTGGTACACCACGACCGGCCTCATTCACGGGAGTTTGTGTTTTCACAGCACGCAGATGGCATGACTTACCACCCAAGCGGGTCATATTGCCAGTCCCGGTGGCTGCTGGACTCAGGCACATGGTATGGCTGCTTTGCCAAGCTGTGGACAGGATCCAGGGCTCAGTAAGAACATTCAAGGTTCTCACATCCGCTTGTGCTTCCTGATGGTACAAGATTCCCACCTCCCTGGGTGCAGGGGCTATAGGTCTCCCTGCAGGGTCATGAAATTGGGGTGCCGAGTACTGGCTATTACCACACCACTTCTCCCCTCTGCCCCTCCTTCCACCCTGATCTCTTATCTGTAAGGAGCAGCAGTGAGGGAGGAACAAGAGTATTTTTACGACAATTAGGTCTACCTATGTCCCCACCTTGGCAACGTGAGCCACTATAGGTGGATGTGTATGAGCATGACAAGCCAGAGACTGCACACTGCTACAGTAGAATTAAGTAGGAAACCTGGCCAGGTGTGGTGGCTCATGCCCTGTAATCCTAGCACTCTGGGAGGCTGAGGCAGGAGGATTGCTTGAGCTCAGGAGTTGAAGCCTGAGCAAGAGCAATACCCCATGTCTACTAAAAATAGAAAAATTAGCTGGGCATGGTGGCACGCACCTATAGTCCCAGCTACTTGGGAGGCTGAGGCAGTAGGATAGCTGGAGCCCAGGAATTTGAGGTTGCCATGAGCTAGGCTGACATCATGGCACTCTACCCAGGGCTACAGAGTGAGAATCTGTCTCAAACAAAAAAAAAGTACGAATCCTAAAGGCCACTTATTACAGGCTGCAACTGAGGTGCAGCAACTAGACTGGAATGGTGTTGCTATAGGGGAAAGGAAGATGTAACACTCTAGGAATGACCATAAATGTTCAAAACATATCTATAGGACCACCCAGAAACGAGTATGTCTGTCAGCAAACAGGATTTCAGGACTTGGGGAGCAATTCTAATATCCTGTCCCTTTAGTTTCTGCTGAGTGTGAAGCACCATGTTTGCTAAAGGTTGATGAATAATGTAATGCAAAAAATGATGACTTTCCAGCATTTTTTCCCTTTGTAAGGTTTTTATCCACTGTGAGATCACAAGTGAACACTGTTTAGCACAACTACAACTTTCCACATATCACATATCAACAGGGTAGCTCAGCAGTCCAAGATTCACATATTTAGGAAAACCCAAGGGAATGGTGAAGGCTTTCTGTGTTTCTTACATCGCACGGGTCCACAGTGAGCTCCTCCGTGCTGGACTATGATTGGATTCCAATGGCTCTCTCATGTTCCTGAAACTGACGAGGCATCTCAAGAGTGTATGTCCATGTCTCCAAAGTGAACTAGCACAACTGACGGCTTTTCCACATTCTTCACATTAATGAGGTTTCTCACCAGTGTGAAGTTGAGAGTGATGATTAAGGCATGAAGAATTCCTAAAGGATTTTCCACATTCCTCACATTCAAAAGCTTCCCTTCGGTGTAATTTATTAAATGTTCACTTAATAGATAAAACCTATTGTAGGCTTTCCCACACTCCTTACACTATAGGCTTTCTGCCCTGTGTGAATTCTTATATGTTTATGTAGGTGTGAGGAAGCACGGAAGGCTTTCCCGCATTCTTTACACATATACGGTTTCTCTCCAGTGTGAGTTCTTATATGTTCAATGAGGTGTGAGGAAGAAGCAAAGGATTTCCCACATTCCTTACATATATAGGGTTTCTCTCCAGTGTGAGTTCTTACATGCACAATCAGGTGTGAGGAAGTCGTGAAGGCTTTTCCACATTCTTTACATTCATAAGGCTTCTCTCCAGTGTGAGTTCGTATGTGTTCAGTTAGGCTTGAAGAAACAGTGAAGGCTTTTCCACATTCTTTACATTCATAGGGTTTTATTCCAGTGTGGATTTGAATGTGCTTATTCAGGCATGCAGAGTTTCTAAACGATTTTCTGCATACCATACATTCAAAGGGCTTCTCCTGTGTGTGTGTTTTTAAATGTTCATTTAGTAGATAAAACCTATTGTAGGCTTTCCCACATTCCTTACATTCATAGGGTTTCTCTCCAGTGTGTGTGCGTTCATGTTTAGAAAGGCCTGAGCGGCCAGTGAAGGCTTTTCCACACTGCTTACATTCATAGGGTTTCTCTCCAGTATGAATTCTAACATGTTCAGTTAAGCTAGAAGAAACAGTGAAGGCTTTCCCACAATCCTTACATTCATAGGGCTTCTCTCCAGTGTGAGTTCTTGTATGTTCAATAAGGCCTGAGGATGTACAGAAGGCTTTCCCACATTCCTTACACTCATAGGGCTTCTCGCCAGTGTGAGTTCGTACATGTCTAGTGAGGCCACAGCGCACAGTGAAGGCCTTCCCACAATACTCACACTTATAGGGTTTTACCCCAGTGTGAATTCGAGCATGGTTATTCAAGCATGATGAATTTCTAAAAGATTTTCCACATACCTTACATTCAAAGGGCTTCTCCCTCCTGTGAGTTTTTAAACACTCAGTTAATAGATAAAATCGATTATGGACTTTCCCACATTCCTTATGTTCACAAGACTTCTCTCTAGTGAGTGTTTGATCAAAAAGGCCTGAATGCCCAGTGAAGGATTTTCCACATTCCTTATGTTGATAAGGTTTCTCTCCGCTATGAAGTTTTACATGTTCAATTAGGCTGGAAGAAATAGTGAAAGACTTCTCACAGTCCATAAGTTCACAGGGTTTCTCCCCCGTGTGGGTTCGCATGTGAATTTTAAGGTTGGAAGGAGATCTACAAAATTTTCCACATTCCTTACATACATGGGCATTCTTTGCAGTACACATCTCCACAGGCATAGCCAGGCTCGTGAGGTCAGTGAGGGCTCTCCCGCGCTGCTTCCCTCCAGAGAGTTCTTCTCCAACGTGAGTTCCCACCTGTGCCTGAAGGTAAGACTGATTAAGGAAATCCTTCCCACTGTCACTGCAGTCCAAGGATTTGTCTCCCTTGCACGTTCTATGATAAACAACGTCTGGAGTCAAGCTAAAGGCTTTTGCACATGGATTAAACACAGGAAGTTTCTCTCCAGTAGAGGTTTTCTTGTGGGGAATAAAAAATTTCCCATACTGATTAGAGATGTGAGTGTTCCCTGTACCTTGAATTCTCGTGTGCGTGTTAAGGCACCAGTGCTCAACAAACATTTCTCCACACTGCTCACAGTCACAGGGTTCCCTTCCATTGTGGCTTCCTGCCTGTGAATGAACAATGATTTAAAGGATTTTTGAGACTTATTTATGGATTTCACCCCTTGAAGACAAAAACATTATTGTGATGACTATGATTTTTCTCATTTTCCTTACATGCACACAGTTTTTGCCCTGTAATTTCTTTCAAGTTGAATGAAGGAAACTTATTGCAAGGATCCTGTGTCATCTGCTCTAACCTCCGATAGACTTCTATGTATTTTCATAAAATTGTTTTAAAAATTCCAATAGCTAGTTATATATGTGGTAATGAGTGTTGCAGGGAACTCTGAAGCCCCAAACTAGATTTAGGGAATCCCAAATCCGGCACATCCAGAGCACCATCTAGAGACGTTCCTCCCCTTGGATGGATGCTGCTCCACTCAAATATCTCTCATTTGTGGCCGGGCGCGGTGGCTCACGCCTGTAATCCTAGCTCTCTGGGAGGCCGAGGTGGGCGGATCATTTGAGCTCAGGAGTTCGAAACCAGCCTGAGCAAGAGCGAGACCCCATCTCTACTAAAAAATAGAAAGAAATTAATTGGCCAACTAAAATAAAAAAAAAAATAGCCGGGCATGGTGGCGCATGCCTGTAGTCCCAGCTACTCGGGAGGCTGAGGCAGAAGGATCGCCTGAGCCCAGGAGTTTGAGGTTGCTGTGAGCGAGGCTGATGCCACGGCACTCTAGCCGGGGCAACAGAGTGAGACTCTGTCTCAAAAAAAAAAAAAAAAATCTCTCATTTGTGCTGCTTTTCCATAATGTACTTTTCAATCTTTTCTGAATGTGGCAAATAAAAAATCTCTCTTGTTCATCTTACCGTCTGAATCCCATTTGATGTTTTTAAACAAATAATATCCTGCCAAAGTGCTGACCCATCGGTTTTCAGTTGCCATGCTAAAGTAAAACAGAAAAAAATATAAGGGTTTGCAAAACAAAATGGTAGGTCCAATAAGTTAAAAATGGTAATGCTCATTTGCAATGTTTTCATATTAAACACATTAGAAAAATAAAACAAAGACTTGAGCAGTTTGGCTGTGTCTAAAATTTGGCAATCAGACTGGGGGTCAAATTCAGTAATTTTTTAAACAGTTTATTCTACGAAAATTAAATGTGAAGGTGAAAAGAAACAGTACTCCCAAGGAAGGAAAGTAGGAAGGCCAGAACAAAGACCATACATTAAAACCAAAAACTCAACAAAACAGGAGGTCATCTGTGAGATCACAGGAAGTCTGCATCAGATGGAAAATAGAGAAATATGGGAAGATGAAGATGCCCTGAAACTTCCAAGTCCAGTGGCCTCATGGTACATCTCAAGGAGATTCCTCATTATACTTCCAAACACACCGAACTTCTCATCAGCCAGGGATATCCCTCACGAACACTTACCATGTAGCTCTCCCCTCTGCACTGTCAGCCACTCCTCTTCCTCCAGCCAAGAGATCACGCTGGGTTTGAACAAGCGAGTCCCTGTACACAGAGCAAGATACATCAGTGGAGGAGGCTCGTGCAAGAGATGACAAATCTACCTAGGAATCAGGAACTACACTTCTAAAGCAAATAGGCAAATTATTTCAGAACAGCTCAAAATGCAAGTACCTCATCTTTCTGTGCCCTGAAGAAGCTGGTTATTGCTGACCCTGATACCCACATTCAGGCTCTAGTACATATCTAAAAAACAGGAAGATGGACTAATCCTAGAACTCTGGGAGGCTAAAGCAGGAGGATTGCTTGAGCCCAAGAGTTTTAGGTCACTGTGAGCTATGATGATGCACTGCATTCCAGCTGGGGTGACAGGGAGAGCCCTTGTTTCAAAAAAAAAAAAGACTTTTATACAAATAGAAAACAATGTAAGTGCAAAAAGAGATCTTCCCTCACTTGGGAAACCACTACCCAGTGGTTCTCAACTTTGGAGTGAGTCAGATTCGTCTGGAAGGCTTGTTAAACACAGAGGACAGGCCCCCGCAGCACATTCTGTTCTGACTCAGTGTGTCTCAGGTAGAGACTGAGCATGTACATTTCTAACAGAATGACGGTGATGCTCTTGATCCCAGGACCACAGTTTGAAGATCACCACACTAGATTAAAACCCGTCAGTGCAGTGACTGTGTCTCTGTTATTTTCCACTGTGTGCGGATTTGACATCACTGATCCTGGAACACAGCAAGTGCGTAATATGTACCTGTGCCACAAGAGGCCACAAGGAGGGATGGCAGTCTTACCTACTGAGGCCAGGTTCCTGTAGTTCTCCAGCATCACGTCTCTGTACAGGTCTCTCTGCGCTGAGTCCAGTAAAGCCCATTCCTCCTGGGTGAAGCCCACAGCCACGTCATCAAAGGTCACCGAGTCCTGAGTCATCACACACATGCTGGTCTGAGGCACGTGACATGTCCATCAACATTCGGTGGGGAATCAGGAGGTGGGGCCCAATGCCTACGTGGGACTGTGAGGGCTCCACTGTCCACCCCCAGGTTGGGTGGTCCTAGGAGCTCTTCCCTGTCCACACTCGTGCACCGTCGAGCTCCTCTGGCCATTGGCTTTACTGGCACCCCATACAGTGACTCATCTCACCACAACTAGACTGGGGCTCTTCTCGTCTCATTTCCCTCTATTGCAGCACCATCCTGAGCACGTTACAAACACTTGATAAATGGTGACAAATAAATACCTGGACAAAAAGACACCTCCCTCCACCCCCCACCATGTGTCAGAGCACGCAGCAAAATAAGAAACATGCACTTGCCACCGTGAGGGTCAAAGTAGTAAGTAATGTTGAAATACTGGGACGATTTCCACGGTGACACTAACCAATACGGAAGCTCCCTTGCTTGTGGAAATTCAACTAGAAACCTGGTCCTTGCGTGGGGAGAAGCCATGGAGACAAATCTACTTGGTAGAGGCAGTGTGTCATTTTCAGAAAAACACACTTGCAGCATACCTGATAATTTATCAGACAGTCAGCCACCATCCTTGCTGCCTGTGTCTTTTCTTCACGAAGGCAGATCAGGTCACTGGAAACACGACCTCCTGGAAAAGAAGGAAGGGTGAGAACCCAGAGCTGATGGTGACACACATGTTCCCATGCCCAGAAGTCTTTCCATCCTAGTAGGAAATTCCCACATTATGCTGCACACTCAAGTGCATGTGCGTGGGCACACATGTACGCGCGCGCACACACACACACTTGCTATCCATTGCCAGCACAGTCTGTCTCACCTAGAGACAGAAAAAGGGCTAGGGAGGTATGCTGCCCTTTGAGAATTGTAACAGTCTCATGGTACAGGTAAGGGAATTTAAGCCCTGAGACACGGGAGTCTTTATTCACCCACGGTGAGAAAACTCACCAAGGAGATTATGGGTCACGTCTTCCCAGAGCACACACGCCAGGGCCGACGTACACAATGGCACGCTCCGGCACACGTCAGCACCTCCAAAATGCACCAGGAGCGGGAATGCTCCGGCCCAGACCACAGGACTCTGTACCATGGAGGGACCAACGCAGCGCCTCTGAGAAGAGCACGAGCAGGACTCACCCTGGGACAAGCCGACGGCTGCCATCCCGTGAGGATGATGGTGACGCACGTCAGAACGCTCCTTCCCTGGACGCCAAGACCACTCAGGGAGGCAGTGAGTGTAGACAAATGGTGTAGTCTCCTCCCTTCTTGACGCAGGGACCTCTGGAGTCCTACTGCTATCAGCCACACTCAGGAGCATCACTCCTCAGTGATCAGACATCACACAGTGGCTCTGTTTCTGCAGGTGACACATACAAAAGCCATTAAAACCAGTTTACTCCACGAGTATCAGTAACATCAGTGACCATTCAGTGACGTGCAGTACGCGTCAGAACACCGGGCAAGAGCCTTGTATATATGAGCTCACTCAATTATCATCATGGCCCTTCACAACAGATAAGCCCCTGTCTAAGAGATAACGAACCAGATTTGGAGAACGCCGACTGGTCCCACGTCATCTGCTGAGGAAGTGATGAACCAGGACCTGAACGCAGGTTAGTCTGTCTCCAAGCCTGGAGTCCTGAGCTTGTTGTTACGTTTCAACATGATGAAGAGCAAGACTAGAATTTTCTATTTTTATTCTAATGATGAAGGGACTACAACACTGAAATTTCACAGCATCATAAAAATATATCTATACTCCCGCTATTAACTGTACTTACTACCAGGTGTCTCAAATCGGGAGTTCCTTGGTGTAAGTCCCACACATGTGTTTACTTTGGTGGCCCCTACTTAGACTCTTTACCCTTTTTAAAAATGAGATATAAATACCATATAATAATTTATCTGGTTCTCTGCCATAACATAGTCTCCAGAGGTTTGTCACTGAATGAAACAGTGTACTGGTACACGATGCTGACACTACGTTGATTAGATCCATGGGCACAAAATAGAACATACTCTAGATTCCTTTATAATAAATATACAGAATCGAGGGCTAGAGATTCCGAGGCCTTGGTTTCTGTGGGCTAGCGGCCTGGATCGTGAAAAGACAGCCCCTCCTCATTACCGCACCTCATGGCACCTATGACCGAAAAAGAGGCGCACTGCTCCGCAGACCTTCTGAATGTTAGGGGCAACATATGCAACATTCGACTGTGCTCTAACCGTCTACACAGTGGCCTGTCAGGCTTCCTAGTTGCAAACGTGGACCAGAGTAAGTTGAGGCTGGAGGACAAACTTCTCAACTTTGTCTAAATGATCCAGCAAACCCAAATGATACAAGAGTATCCATGGGAAACCGGTGCTGGCAAGCGCCGACAGCAGACTTAGAGCACAGCCCTCCTGCACCTCAGAGTAAATCCCAGCCGTCTGCAGGCAAGTGCTGGACTTCTGAGAAACAGCTTGTGGCTTGCCCCTGTGCAGCACGCAGTAGAGAAGGGACACCCAACCTCGGGACAGGAAGCAGTTAACGGAGAACTGAGTGGCTGGAAATCTTATGGCCCCCAAAGCATAAAGCACTTACTATAGGCTGTTTGCCAACCTCTCCTCTGGACCCGGTTACAAGTTTACCGCAAATAGCAAGAAACGAAGGAATATTTAAACGCACCTTGAGAATACAATCAGAAATATCCGATTGCATGGATTTTTCAAGAGAAGTGTGACTCTTCGAAAGTCAATGTTATAAAGAAACTACAGTACCTGCTTTAGGTCAAATGACACTAAAAGACAAACAACACGAACGTACAAACCTTGAATGGGTTTTAGATCCAAAATCACCCAAGAACCTACGCTGGAACAACGTGGAGAATTCCAGTTATTACGGCGGACATTAGGTGACATCATTTTTCACTCATTTTCTTAGGCGAAACGTTAAAACATTAATGTTGTCGTTTCAGTAGTACAACGTCTACTCTTGGGAGATGCCTTACTAAGTATTTAAGGGTTAGGGATCACGTGTGTAATTCATTCTCAACCTACTTATAATCACACAACAGTTCACCATAAAATGTACTTATTTATCTGGGAGAGAGAAACATGCACATGCTAAACATGAGTAAATCTACATCTGCACTATATGTTAAAATTTTCATCAGACTCGGATTTTTCTTAAGAAAAGCACTAGGCGGTGGCTCACGCCTGTAATCCTAGCACTCTGGGAGGCCGAGGTGGGCGG
>VBSM01000769.1:373646-386857 GCA_008086735.1 Cheirogaleus medius | reverse complement strand
GAGAAGTAGCTTGTGCAAAGGCCCTGAGGTTGCATATGGTTATCCTGTAAAATATTAATAGAAGATTAAGGCAGCCAGCATGAGAGTGGACTGGGGGGCGAGATGGTTGTAAGAGCTGAGGTCATGGGCAAAAGGGGCCAGCTCACATAAGACCCTTTTGGCCATCGTAAGTTTAGGATTTTACAGGATTGAAATGGCCAACCACTGAGGGTTTTTTGAGCAGAGAGATATGGGATTTATATCTTCTAAGTTATTCTTACCGCTTGGTTGGAAAACTGTACGGGAATGAAGAAGGCAGAATACAGATTAATTTGAAGGCTATACAACAAATAGTAAATAAAATAGTTTGTTTTGAGATAATTCCTACCACAGTTTTTGGTGGATAAAAGATCAGTTTCAGACAAACATCTAAATTCTGCCTATCAGAATTCTAAGGAGAGGTATAAAATTTGATGTTGGATAATAGAAGCACGGAGATGGGCTGGGCGTGGTGGCTCATGCCTATAATCCTAGCACTCTGGGAGGCTGAGGCAGGAGGATCCCTTGAGGTCAGGAGTTCAAGACTAGCCTGAGCAAAAGCGAGACCAAGAAAATTTATTTTCTACTAAAAATAGAAAAATTAGCCGGGCATGGTGGCACGTGCCTGTAGTCCCAGCTAGTTAGGAGGCTGAAGCAGGAGGATTGCTTGAGCCCAGGAGTTTGAGGTTGCTGTGAGCAAGACTGATGGCATGGCACTCTAGCCCAGGTGACAGAATGAGACTCCATCTTATCAATCAGTCAATAAAACAAACAAAAAACAGTATGGAGGAGAAAACTTTCTTCCATTTGGAGGTGTCACGTGGGCAGAAGACAGATATACAAGGGACACAGGAATGTTCAAGGGCTATGCATATACATGCAGACATGAGATCAGGGAATATATATTTAGGTTTCCCCCAGGATCTTGAATAGGCTAAGCGTAATATCTAACGCTTAGCATACATCCTGGCACATACTTGCGTAACACGCATACACATCTCACTATCATAACCACCTTTTGCAATGGGTTCAACTAACCCTATTTCCTAGAATATGTAACTGAGACTACTGCCAGCAAGTTACAGCTAGCCACATAAATGGTGGCCATCCTTCCCTACCCCAGCTGTGCTGTGAGTCAGCAGACTGGCCACCTGCAAATAAGTACAGGCCATGAACAGTAGCAACCAGTGGTTTCCCTGCTTGCAAGTCCGAGGACCTGCTCACTCGGCATCCTCACCATACACTGCAATCCTGCTGGAGCTTTAAAGATACTCACTCCTGCCAGACTGCAGCGCTGTTCACAATAGCCAAGATCGCAATCAACCTAAGTGTCCACCAGTGGATGAATGGATAAAGAAAATGTGGCGTAGGTATATGATAAAACATTATTCAGCCTTAAAAAAAGAAATCTTGCCATTTGCAACAATGTGAATGAAGTTGGGGGATATTATGCTGAGTGAAATAAGCCAGGTACAGAAAGATAAATACTTGGTGATCTCACTTATATACAAAATCTAAAAAAAAAAAAGGTCAAACTCAGTAGAGTGGTGGTTCCAAGGGGCTGGGGGTGTGGCTAGAGAAATTGGGCAGATGTAGGTCAAAGGATACAAAATTTCAGTTTGACACAAGGAATAAGTTTAAGAGATCTATTGTCCATTCTGGTGACTACCATTAACGACGATACACAGCACACTTGAAATTGCTGAGTGTAGATTTAAACGTTATCGCTACAGTAGAGAGGCCATATATGGTAATTAGCTTGACTTAACCGATCCACAAACATATTGTATACTGTAAATAAAACCATGTGTAAAAAATACTGATGCCCGAGTCTCACTTCTAAAGCCCAGGCACCAGGATTTTCAAAACTCCAAGCCTTCCTGTTATGAAGTAGGGGCTAAACACTACTACTGCACTATACCTTCTTGTACTGTAGAGGCCAGAAAACTAATTGTTTTTCTTTTAAAGTATTTGACAAAGATTGAAAATACTCAAGGTGTACAAGGTGATGATGTGAGACACATACACACTGCAATGATTGCCATAATCAGATGAACACATCCATCAACGCCAATACCGTACATCAGATCCCCCGAACTTGTTCATTTTATAACTGAAAGTTTATACCCTTTGACCAACATCTCCTCACTTCCCTACCCCTCAGTCCCTGGAAACCACCATTCTACTCTCCGCTTCTATTAATATGAGTTCAACTTTTTTAGATTTCCTCATTTTTACTACAGTATTATTCACAATAGCCAAGATATGGAAACCATGCAAGTTTCTATCAGCAGAAGAACGGATAAAGCAAACGTGGTATATTACTCAGCCATAAAAGGAGATTCTGCCATTTGCATTAACATGAAGCTGGAGCACATCATGTTAGGTGAAATAAGCCAGGCACGTAAATACCACACGATCTCACTTATATGTGGAATTTAATTATCTTTTAAGTTCCTCACAGGTAGGATTCAAGTGCATCTGATTGATGGTACCTAATTCTCGTGAGATTTGTAAGACACGGCTGACCGGCGCCCATTCACTGCTCACGGGCCGGCGTGTTCTGGTGCAATGCCTAATTCCCACCCTCTGAATGTTGGGGGTTGGGCAGCAGCTGCTGCTTCTCCATGGCTCGGGGTCTTGCATCCTTAAAACTTTTCCTGGGCGGCCTTTGGATGTCACAGACTAGAGCCTATTCCCTTCAACCATCTGAATGGATGTTTAAAACACTCGATAGACTTTAAGTGCTGGAGGGAGCTGCCACACCGACATTTCAGGTCTGGATCAAAAGTTCAATCAAGCACAACTCACCACAGACATCTCAAGCTACACACTGGCTTCTTCAAAGCCTCACACAGAGACTTCAGTCCGGCAGTTCCAATGTGGTTCAGCCCCAGATCCAAATGCGTCAGGGTTGATTTTTGTCCGACCACCTTTGAGAGGCGTTTGCAGCCCTCCTTGGTGATGTTGCAGTGCCACAGCCTAGGAGTTGGTGCCGGGAGGGAAAATAAGACAGCCCCATCAGTGCTGGCCGCTCACACACACCAAACCACGGTCAAACTGTGAGTTTTAGACACACTCAGAGACCACATCACGGGGTGGTGCGGTAGGCAGAATGATGGCCCCCTAGAGATGTCTGAGTCCTAATTCCTGGAACCTGTGAACATGGCAAAAGGGACTCTGCAGATGTGACTAAGGGACTTTCAGGTGGGGAGATTATGCTGGACTGTGTGGGTGGGTCCAACGCAGTCACATGGATCCTTACAAGAGGGAGATGAGAGAGTCAAAGTCAGCGGGAGGAGACATGATAAAGGGGCCAGAAGACATTTGAAGATGCTACACTGTTGGTCCTGAGGCTGAGGAAGGGGCCATGGGCCAAGGAAGGCAGGTGGCCAGAGGAAGCTGGGAAGGTTTTCTCCCCTGGAGCCTCCAGGAGGAACACAACTCGACTGACACCCTGATTCCAGTCCAGTGATGCCACTTCTGACTGCCGACCTCCAGAACTGGAAGATGATGAATTTGTATTGTTTTAAAGACATTCATTTGCAGTATAGCAGGGCAGGAAACGGATTCAGGCGGTATGTGTCATTTCTACCTTAATTCGGGACAGGGAATTATAAGCTAACCTTGGCCTGCTGTCTTCTACTAGGGGAAGTGATGGATTATACTTCCTAAATTCAGTTGCTAGAAAGGCAGCATCTTAGAGGTGGACGGCACTAGCTCTGATTCAGGCCCACCTGGTACTACACATCCTAGTGTTAATACAGAATACCAGTGATATTTCCCCTTAGCTTTTTTTTTTTGCTTTCTCTGGTCTTACTAGAATTCTGAGCTTAAATTATATTGTAATAAAATTATATCATAATGTCCCAAGCAAGGCCCAGCAGCCAAAGGCCGTAGGACCTAGACAATGGAAACGATGACAGATTTGAGGGTGGCCCATATGGATGGAGAGGAATGAAGATGCACCCCCATGGCTTGGCAATTTGTAAATTTACCGAAACTGCCATGACTGTGGGGCAGCAGAGGGAGGTCCAAATAACACTAACATCAAGTTGACAATTTAGCAAAATGGGAGCATCGATCAAACAACTGGAGCCGAGGTGGAAAGGACTTGACCTGTATTTTCTGGGAGCCATACTTTCTATAGTGACGTACACCTGGTGAGGTCAGGTGGCTGAGCCTCAGTTTTCTCACCTGTAAACTGGGAGACATGAGTGTGTATCTTAAAAAGCTATGAGGATTACATGAAATCATCTTCGGCAAGATCTTGGCATAGTGCCTGGCACCTATAAGATGCTTAGTAAACCAACTATCATTTTTTTTTCTGTGTTTAGATATCTTGAATGGTAGCAACTTCTAATATAATTAGACTTTAACTGGAAGATAGGGCTAGGGGGTGGGTGGCATCTTATTTGCCTATGAAACTTTATATTATATTCGAGTGTTTGGGGGGAGCTTAGAAATTTGAGGAGGGAAGAACCCTTTCCTCCTACCTATCTCCAACCCTGAACCAAATACTTCATTAAATTTAAGTGGGTGAGTAGTTTTCAGACACTGGGTGCCTTAAGGCATATTCTAGATCAAAACTAGTTTATAGGAAAAGTTGAAAGTTTCTTACTCTTGGAGGTGACTTTATAGACAGAAAGAACATCAGCGATGTTAACACTAAATAGAGTCTCTGAACAGAAACAGCTGGCATAGCCCCCTTCCTTTCTAAAAATCTGTCCTGTGATTTTAGAATTAACAGCCAGATTATATGGAGTTCAGCAAATGAGGCCCATCAATACCTGATTGCGTGCAGTTTGTATTACATAGTTCTAAGAACACAGGTTTTTAAAAATCAGACCTGGAAACCATCTATCCCTATAGAATATCACCACCACTTCTTATATTTTGTTCTGTTACCCTCTGCCCGGGTCTCGCCAGTTGCAACCATTAGTGTCACGTGTGGGGTATGTAGAGAAGTTATTAATTGTCCCCGTAACTGTCCTACTTGAATCCAGGGGCCATGTGCACAAACACTCTCTCACACACAACACAGGCAGGCGACAGGGACTTACACCAGGATCTGCAGTTTACACTCAGGGTAATTCAAGCCCTCAAACAGAATTTCCATGCCTCTGTCCCCAAGGGTGTTCTCGGCCAAGCACAGGTGTGTTAGCCTCTGGTTGACAATCAAAGCAGAAGCAAGGTTCTTGCAACAGGCTTCTGTAAGGTGACAGTTTTCCAACCTGCAAAAGGATCACGCAAACAGTAAGATGGTGAGAACATCTCCCAAGGCCAACCTTCTTGGCCGTTTCCAAGTGCTAACGTCCTAAAGCCCTTCTTGTTAATTTCTCGCCCTTCCCGTCACGTGCTAGTGATCATGTAAAGGAATAGGAATGAGAGAAGACCTAGATTCATGAGTCAACCGCCTGGGTCTGAAAATGGAGCCAGTGTCTATTGACAGGAGGTTCCAAGTGGGGGAGGGGGTGACGATTTCTCTTCTCACCATGCCCCATATCTAAAGCGGAGCCACTCCATGGGAGGAGAAGAGACTTACAACAGCTTCTGCAGGAAGGACTTCGGGTGTTTCAAACTCATGTGCAGTAACTTGACGCCCTCATCTGTGAGTTTGGTGGCCGAGAGGATCAGGCACGTCAGGGACTTGTTGGTCTCCAGGGCCGAGGAGAGATCGGCCCATTGCTCAGGGGTAGCAGAGCAAGACACCAGCCTGTGGGAGAATGGGAACAAGTCATTCTTGAGAATCCAGACACCACAACCCCAAAGAATTGCTTTCGGTTTTATCTCTCGCTTGTTATGTTACACCCTGGCTTGAATTATCGGGAACTGTGGTTTTCACATTGTGGTCCCTGGAACCAGCTGGAAATACAAAACCTCAGTCATTCTGAGTCAGAAACCCTGGGTGTAGAGGCCATGGGTCTATGTTTCGAGGTGTTCTGTGTTCACCTAGAAGATGTATTAACACAAATTCACAGGCCTTATCCCTAGAATTTGATTCAGAAGATCTGGGATGGGATACAAGAATTTGCATTTTAACAAGTCCCCAGGTGATGCTGGCCTGGGGACCACATGCTGAGAACTACTTATTCAGAAGTCCGATCAACAGAGCCCATAATAAAGCTGGCACCCCAATTCTAGTCCTAAAAGACTGTTATGGGCAAAAGGAACTTCACCGAAACATACATGTCATTATGGCCTCTAGAGGTTTTTTTTGTAATCCTGGTTCTTCCATTTACCGTGTGTGTAACGTGGTCTAGCTACCCGTACTTAGCTTTGCAAAGCCTTGTTTCCTCCATCTTTAAGTTGGAAATACAAGTCATACCTTTGAGTGTTGAAAGTTGATAATCCACAAGAAATGCCAAGTAGAGTACCTGCTACATAGCTAAAACTCACTGAAATTCAGCTAAAAACCATTTTCTTAGAGCCTAACTTACAACAGAGAAACCACCTTTAACTGGGGAACTGAAACACGAAGCAGAATGTTAATAGTGTCCCGCAAAACCTGAATTTATATGAAGTCTCCTCCTTTCATGTTGAGTATCAATTTATTCATTGAGAAACTAATTAGTGACCTAAATCTTCAAGTCACACAACCTTGGTTTTCCTGGTTAACATTCACAGGAAAAGGAAGGGTGGGTCATTTGTAATGGTTAGTAACAATAGTAAAGATTATTGAACGCATGTGCTTGGACTGGTTTTGTCTGATCCTCAAATCCCTGGGAGATGTATATTATCCCATCTTACTGATGAAAGGACCTAGTTAAGTAGCCTATGATCATGTAAGTAGAGGTGGAGCCACAATTTGAGGCCAATGACCACCATAAACTGTGTTCCTGCCACTACTCAAGTGGCTTGAGTGAGGATCTGTGGAACCCACGATGGGTGATGGTGATCATCACTTGAGCCCCCAGGTGGACAGCGTCCCCAGGGGAGATCTCTCAAACCAGAGCACTGACAGGAGAGGAACAACTTGATGCTCCTGAAGGGTCCTTGCCTGAAAAAAGTAGCTGGATCTGAATCATGGCACAGGAGAAGCATGAACCATAAAACAAATGATCTCAGAGACGATGATACCAAGATTCTGTGAGTTTCTTTGGACTCAAGACCCTTGTGTACGGTTGTATAGGTTGTCCACTGCTTAAGGCAAATGGAAGCTGAATTCTAGCCCATGGTCTATCTTGAGCCATCCTGAATAGTACTGGGCCCAGTCAAAAGAGACATTTCTAATTTACACAAAATTGCTATGTAGGCTTGTGGCAGCTGTTTGTATCATGAGGGTTTTTAGTGATGGAGATATACCTGAGATATTGCAGGTTACATTTTGGGTGTCTCAGGATTTCACACAATGAGGGAAGCGTGTCATTCTGGTCATTGCCTTGAAGGGTCAGATGTGTTAGAGTCTTGTGACGACTTAAAGCGCGGCAGAAGTTCCGATAAAAATCAGCTGGGGAAATGTTTTTGAGGCTAGGGAAAAAAAACAAAAGTGACCTCTCAAGTATCTTTTTACACTCATACTGTGCACAAACAGAAACAAACCACTCGATATATTTAAGCCTTAGAAACTATTTGTTCCCATGTTTAAATTCCCCCCCATCTTTACTGAGGTATTATTGACAAATAAAAATTGTATATATTTAGGGTATTTGACTTAACGTTTTGATATATGTATGCTTTGCAAAATAATTGCCACAATCATGCTAATTGACTTTCATCTTGCATAGCTACTATTTCCTTTTTGTGTGTGTGGTGAGAACACTTAAGATCTACCCTCAGGCTGGGCGTGGTGGCTCACACCTGCAATCCTAGCACTCTGGGAGGCCGAGGCAGGTGGATTGTTCAAGGTCAGGAGTTCGAAACCAGCCTGAGCAACAGTAAGATCCCACCTCTACTAAAAAAAATAGAAAGAAATTATCTGGACAACTAAAAATATATAGAAAAAAGTAGCCAGGCATGGTGGCACATGCCTGTAGTCCCAGCTACTCGGGAGGCTGAGGCAGGAGGATCACTTGAGCCCAGGAGTTGGAGGTTGCTGTGAGCTAGGCTGACACCACGGCACTCTAGCCTGGGCAACAGAGTGAGACTCTGTCTCAAATAAAGATCTACCCTCTTAGCAAATTTTAAGTATGCAATATAGTGTTGAGAATTATATTCACACTGCTGCCGGTTACGTCTCTAGAACTTGTCCGTCTTGAAAAACTGAAGCTTTGTATATGCCTGGACCAAAATGTCCCTTCAGAAACTCTTAGAAACTCCACTTTCTTTCTTTTCCCTGAAGTGTTACTAGTGGGTGCCCTTTGTGAACGCTATTTCCTGTGGAATAGTTTGACTTCAAGGACTTCTTGTTGCATTTAGAATCAGGATCCCATGGCCAACGTAACCATTAGTGGGCCAAGGGCTCTTATTTCTCTACATCCATATTTAACATCATATAAAAGCCAAAATTTAATGTTAAATTTAAAAAACAAACTCATTTGCATAGTATTGATTTGAATATATCCATATTTAACATCATATAACAGCCAAAATTTAATGTTAAATTAAAAAAAAAAAAAAAGAAAAATACAAAAGATGCTTGCAGCCTGAGAAGCTCTCAACGAAACTGAGAATTTTCATTGAGATCAAAGCCAACCTAGCTGAGTAAACTGTTTAGCCTCCTTCCGCAACTCGACACCAGCCGAGATGTAGGCTTGTCGGACTGTCCAAGCACGTGATCCACACAAAGGAATCTTAGCTCCAGGAAGGCTCTGAAATGCTGTCTTAGGTGGATACAAGCACGCTTTGCTCTGAATGTAAGTATGTAATTATCTTTTTCAGGTGCTTCTTAGCTCTACCCTTTCTTTCCAACGTCATTCAACGACATTTTTGGTCATATCCAGACAGACACCTGTCCAGCCCAAGAGACTTTTAATGCTCAGTTCTTAGGCATGTCTCAACCTGCTCTCCATCTCTCTGCATCAGTGGATCCCAGCCAGGGGTGATTTTGGACCCTACGGGGACACTTGGCTACGTCCAGAGACATTGTTGGTTGTCGCACCTGGGGGAGGAGGTGCAGCTGGCATCTGGTGGGCAGCGGCCAGGGATGCTGCTCACCGTCCTACCATGCACTGGATCCCCACCCCCCCCCAGAGATATACAGACCCAATTGTCACAGAGGGTGAGACATGTTGTCATCATGATAGGATGAAGAATTTCCCTAGGATCTTTACGTTCTTCCTTATACTATTCTGTGGACATCCAAACTGTATTTCACGCTGTGTTAAAAATACTTCCTGTGATTATCCCACTAGACAAATTTAAGACTAGGAAGGGTTCTCTCAATTCCTTGTGTCTTGAGCACCTGGATGGGGTCTGGGACAGGAATTTGAATATTGCTCCAATATTAAACATGTAAGAAACCCAGTCATGCCCTGGGGATTTTAATCTAGAGATTGGTTTCTACTTACACCACTTTCTGGAGATTACAGGTGGTAGAAAGTATTTCTTGACAAAGAAGCTGCGCTGATGAGGTGCCAAAGAAACTTTCTTTGATCTTCAGAAATGTCAGATTCTTATTTGAGCCAAATATGGAACAAAGGTCTCTCCAGAAACGAAGTATGTCTCGATCATCCTGGGATCTACAGGGAAGAGAAGGGGGTTATTGACCCAACATTTTCCATCATGGCGAAGGACATGGGTTTCTCTGGCCATCCACCCCTAATAAATAAGTATAACTCCAAAAGTTGGATGATTTAATCATTTAATGCCACTATCAGACAACTTATCACATAAGTAGTATCACTGGAGAAAGAATTTATACTCCTTACATAACAATCCAACAGAAGGTAAGAAGAAATTAAAATTCTAAGTACATCACTGATAAAAGATTGATAACAGTAAGTATATCAATGTGGGATATACTTCATGGTGTATCCATATATATAATATTTGGCCATTTCTCAAGCTAATTTGCAATGATATTTGTTGACCTAAAATGATATCTGCAAAATCTTTAGAAAATATAACCTTTTAGGTAGTTACACACTCATATACTCCGACTTTCACAGAAAAGTATGTTTTCTTCTAGTGGTTGCCTCTTGGGGGAAGGATTGGCCGGTGCCATGGATTGTTTACATTTTTCAACGTTGCTTTAATTTTTCTATTTATGTGTGGTATCTTTGTAATTACAAATAAAGTATTCTGATTTTCAAGAAGATGGTGAGGTTACCTGAAACCATGATGTGCCAGAAAGTTAACGGATATTTTGTTACTGACCAGGGGACACGATGGAACTGAGGGAGTAGTCTAATATCTGAAGGTTTTCATGGAAGAAAAAGTACTAATGGTCAAGGAATAAAAGTAAGTCAATAAGCTCAGTACAATGACCAGCAAAGTAAAACTGAAAGAAGCAGCTGATAGTTAAGCTCTTTTATGGCAAGCACTTTGAAGAACTTCAGAATTAGATACACTGAAAATGTACCTATCCTGAAGTAGGTTCTATGGTTGTTTAAAGACATGAAATGAAAGTGCAGAAGTATTCAACTTGCCCCACATCACACAGTGAGTAGCAGGCAGAAATCAAAGTCAGACTATTTAATTTCAACATTGATGCTCACTTCCTACCACCTCCTACCTCTCAGCTTGTAATGGAGCTAAGCTGATCTCAAATCAAGGCAGTCTGTTTCAGAGCTGACGTTTCATCTGGACCAATGATCAACATGTGACTTTCAACCCTTCCTCTCCCCTTTCTACCCTTTCAATGATGGTCACTCAGGTACTCTCTTCTGAGGACCAACTGGCCTTCCTCCTGCAGAGGGGCAAGGGATTGTATGGCAAGTCCTCAATGCTGTGGATAGGTTCTTGGAAACTGACTTTAAGCAAAACGACATACAGCAGGTTCCAGAATAACCTTTTGTTATAAGGTTGATGAGAAAAAAACAATTGGTTTAATTGTACATCGTTTTGCTTAAATTCAAAGTTTCTTAGAACCTATTAATGACATTAAATGAGGGCTTGCTACATATGACCATGTTTTGGGGATCCTCTTAAGCAAGGCACTACATGGAAGGGTAATGTAAATTTGAGTCAATAAATATCTTTCTAACATTCAAAGCAGCCTGGGGAAGAAATGAAGCAAGAAGCTTCATTAGTAAACTTGCTAGTCAATCAACTCTACACAAAACAGACACTTTATGATTTAATACAGAAAAAAATCAAAATCATACAAAGCTTAGATTTTCTCCCCTCTAGGGCATCCCTTGCTGCTTTGGGACCAGGTTATGCCTCTGGTTTTACTTGTGGTGCCAGGCTTGATAAGCGTCATGCATTCAAAACAAGATTGCAAATCTTGAGGCAATATGAGGGGGAAAAGCTATTATCGGCTGGAATTTGTGACTTTTCAAAGGGCATGACTTATATTCTCTTGGTAAAAAATATTGAGGTGTAGGGTTAGTGTCAGCACCTGTCTCATCAAGGTAACAATCACCCACGAACTAGAGCAGCCACACTTTTTATGACCCTGTTACCGAAGGGAGTGACTCATGAGAAAATGTCTTGTGACTTAACCATATTAAGAGGTATAGACCAGAAATGCTATGATGGGAAGAACCGCAAGAAGGGAAAGCAGCAAAGGCAGATAAAAGGAGCTCTCGTGAAAAACATGAGCTCCCATTACAGATCGGAGCTGTCGTAACCAAACCCCAACACAGCCATTCCCTCCTCTGCTCAGATAGGAGCTGCAAGCATCAGGCAACCAGACTGTGTTTAATTAACTGTCATTTAACACTGGCACCACCATTGGCTTTAACCATACTAAGGTTAAAAAGAAACAAGAAAACCAAGACCATTTTGACTCGAGGTCCGAAATGGGACAGAGAAGAGATTGTTGGTGCAATTTCTTTTCCATTTAAAACATCTCTTAAAAAAAATCCTCCTGCAGAGGAAATCTTTCGGTAAAATGCAAATGCATGCCTAAGTGTTTGGATGAGAGAAGAACAGAAATTTCAGGATGTGGATGGAGGGACAAGGTCTGTGGACTGATGGTTATCTGGAAGGTGGAAAAACATACGTGTCAAGCTATGATGGTTGACACCCTCCCTGAGGGTAACTCAAGTGAGTGACCCTAATGCGGAAAGACGGAATATGGAGTGTTGAGCATATGGAAGACAGAGACCGCCACTAGGAAAGAAAAGAGCTTATATTCTGGCCCATAATGTGCACGGGGATAAGAGATACTGGTTTTAGTTAACAACCCAGAAGTGAGGAAGAGGATGTGTTTGTCATACGACGTATGACAAGGGACCGTACACATTACCACAAGGTGGCGATTTTGGAGTGTGACCACAGGACTTTATAAGCCAAAGGACTTGTGTTCTAACTCCAGTCAAATGCAATTATCTGAAGCCAGTATCTCCATCTGAACATGCAAGCTTACACTTTTCCAGTAGCTACCAGGTTAGAAATAGTATGTGACAACTCTCAGCTCCACTGATGTTACCTGGGCCTAGATCGAGAGCACCAAAGACTTGTAACTGGCCGAGGCCATCTCACTCTGCAAGTCTGAGATACCCGAACAAAGAGCTCCAAGATCATGGCTGAGGAGCAGCGTTTGGAAACTTTGTCCATTAATCCTGTAATGACAAAGCTTGAACGCCCTTCCCGCAGTCGTGCCAAAAAAAAGGGATAGTCACTTCATACATCTCGTGAAATCTACACAACCAACACACAGACCGGAGCAGGGCGAGCCATTTGCAAAACCTGCTCACCTAAGAGAGGAGGCAGGTCTCAAAACAAAGTCTGACTCCAAAGCCCCAGTTTTTGGTCACAACATTGTACCTCTCACCTTGAATGTTAAATAGGAAAAGGCCTGCAAGAGGGAACAGGTGGAGCCTAAGCCACAGACAACAGGAGACTCTGGCCTCTCCCTAGCAGAGCACGGGCAGAGGCTGACAGTGGGAACTAGGAGGGTAAACTGAGTCATTACCTCTCAAGCTGAGCCTGTGGTTCCGATGCAGGACCACCGTCCAGGAATACCCGCTCTGCTACATGCAGCCAGATTTTCTGCAGGTGTCGACAATGCTTGAGGCAGAACGCAGAGTGCATCATGTCCGTTTTATCTCTCAAGTGCAGGGACATTTGCTTGACGCGGGCCATGGCAGCCTTCACCAGCCCCTGGTCCTGAGACTCGTAGAGGCAGTACAGAAACTCCTTCG
>VBSM01000769.1:329027-340280 GCA_008086735.1 Cheirogaleus medius | reverse complement strand
TATTTTTGGTAGAGACAGGGTCTTGCTCTTGCTCAGGCTGGTCTTGAACTCCTGCTCTTAAGCTATCTTCGAGCCCCAGCCTCCCAGATTGCTAGGATTATAGGTGTGAGCCACAGCGCCCAGTGAAACATTTGAGATTTACTTGTACCAATTTTTTTTTTTTAATTTCAGCATATTACGGGAGCACAAATGTTTAGGTTACATGTGTTGCCTTCCTTCCCCTTCCCCCCTGGAGTCAGAGCTTCAAGCATGTCCATCCTCCTACTTGTACCAATTTGGATATACTGTATAATATACTAAGTGGCAATTTGGAAGTCTACAATATACTATTGAGCATAATCACCTTGCTGTGCAATAGATTTCCAAAGCTTATTCCTATCTAACTGCATTTTGCATCCTTGATCAACGTTTCTCCAATCCTCCACCCTTCATCTCCAGCCCTGGTATATTGTTTTCATTCCTGGCTTACTTCACTTAACATAATGTCCTCCAGACTTATCCATCTTGTCCCAAATGACTGGATTTCCTTCTTTTTTGTATGTCTGAACAGTATTCCATTGTGTGTGTATATACTATATTTTTGTTATCCATTCATCTGTTGATGGACACTGAGGTTGATTCCATTATCTTGGCTATTGTGAACAGAGTTGCAATAAACGTGGGAGAGCAGATATCTCTTAAACATAGCAATTTCATCTTTTTTAGATATATATACCAGCAGTGGAATTGCTAGTTCTATTCTTAACTTTTTGAGGAATTACCATGCCATTTCCTATCATGGCTGTACTAATTTACATTCCCACCAACATGTCCAAAGTTTCTATTATGCCTATCCTCGCCAACACTCATAATTGCTCATCCTTCTAGTAATAGCTATCCTAACAGGTGTGAGATAATAGTTCATTGTGGTTTTGATTTGCATTTCCTGATGATTACTGATGTTGAGCAGTTTTTCATATACCTCTTGGCCATTTGTATCTTTTGAGAAATGCTCATTCAAATCTTTTGCCCCTTTAAAAAATCTGGTTATTTTCTTACTGTTGAGTTATGTGAATTCCTTACATATTTTGGATATTAACCCCTTATCAGATGCATGGTTTGCAAGGATTTTCTCCCATTCTGTAGGTCTCTTTACTCTGTTTTCCCTTGAACAGAATTTTTTTTTTTTTTTTTTTTTGAGACAGAGTCTCACTCTGTTGGTTGCCCGGGTTAGAGTGCCGTGGCGTCAGCCTAGCTCACAGCAACCTCAAACTCCTGGGCTCAAGCGATCCTCCTGCCTCAGCCTCCTGAGTAGCTGGGACTACAGTAGCATGCACCACCATGCCTAGCTAAATTTTTCTATATATTTTTAGTTGTCCAGCTAATTTCTTTCTATTTTTAGTAGAGACAGGGTCTTGGTCTTGCTTAGGGTGGTCTCGAACTCCTGAGCTCAAATGTTCCAACCACCTCGGCCTCCCAGAGTGCTAGGATTACAGGAGAATTGTTCAGTTTGATATCTCACTTGTCTATTTTTGCTTTCATTTCCTGTGCCTTTGGTGTATATCCAAAAAATCATTGCCAAGACCAATGTCAAGGAGCTTCTTTATGCTTCCTTCTAGGAGTTTTGTAGTTCAGGTCTTTAATCCATTTTGGGTTGATTTTTGTGTATGGTGTAAGAGGAGGGTCCAATTTTATTCTCTCGCCTGCAAATATCCAGTTTTCCCAGCACCATTTATTGACAAGACCATTTCCCCAGGGTGTCTTCTTGATGTTTTTGTTGACCATTAGTTGACTGTAAATTCATAGGTTTATTACTGGGTTCTCTATTCTGTTGCATTAGTCTGTTTACATACCAGTACCATACTGTTTTTTTTTGAGACAGAGGCTTGCTCTGTTGCCTGGGCTAGAGTGCAGTGGGGTCAGCCTAGCTCACAGCAACCTCTCAAACTCCTGGGCTCAAGCGATCCTCCTGCCTCAGCCTCACAAGTAGCTGGGACTACAGGCATGTGCCACCATGCCTGGCTAATATTTTTTTCTATGTATTTTTAGTTGTCCAGCTAATTTCTTTCTATTTTTAGTAGAGACGGGGTCTCGCTCTTGCTCAGGCTAGTCTTGAACTCCTGAGCTCAAATGATCTGCCAGCCTTGGCCTTCCAGAGTGCTAGGATTACAGGTGTGAGCCACTGTGCCCGGCTGATACTCTTTTGATTATTATAGCTTTGTAGAAGATTTGAGATTGAGTAGTTTGATAATTTCCACCTTTGTTTTTGCCCTGGATTACTTTGGCTATTTGGGGTCTTCTGTGGTTCCACATAAACTCTGAGTTTTTTTCCTATTTCTGTGAGGAATGTTATTGGAATTTTTTTTAAGCATATTATGGGGGTACAAATATTATGGTTATGTATATTTCCCATGCCCCCTCCCCCCTCGAGGCAGAGCCTCAAGCATGACCATCCCCCATACGTTGCACATCTTACTCATTATGTTTGTATATACCCATCCCCTCCTCCCCCCTCCCACCCGCCCAACACCCGACAAATGTTATTCCTATATGTCCACTTAGGTGTTGATCCGTTAATACCAATTTGCTGGTGAGTACATGTGGTGCTTGTTTTTCCATTCTTGAGATACTTCACTTAGTAGAATGGGTTCCAGCTGTATTCAGGAGTATACAATAGGTGCTATATCACCATTGTTTCTTAAAAGTTATTGGAATTTTGTTAGGGATTGCATTGCATCTGCAGATCATTTTGGGGAGTATGGACATCTTAACAAAATTCTTCAATCTGTGAATATAGTATATCTTTTCATTTGCATCTTCAATTTCTTTCAGCAATGTCTTAGATTTCTGGGTGTAGATCATTTAACTCTTTGGTTTTTTTTTTTTATTTGTGATGCTATTATAAATGGGATTGTTTTCTTTGTTCGGTAGTTCAGTAAGTGTATAGAAAACACTTATACTCAGTATATACTGACTTGTATGTTTCTTGTGTCTTGCAACTTTACTGAAGTCATTCATTTTGACAGTTTTTTGTGGAGTCTTTTGTGTTTTCTGTATGTATTAATAAGATAATGTCTGCAAACTGAGACCTATCTGATTTAGATGCTTTTTATTTCTTTTGCTTAACTGCTCTGACAATTAGGACTTTTATGTGGAATAGAAGTGGTGAGAGGGCATCCTTGTTTCATTGCTAATCTTTAGAGAAAAGCTTTTAGTTTTTCACCATGGAGTATTATGCTAGATGTGGACTTGTCATGTGTATGGCCTTTATTGTGTTGAGGTACATTCCTTTTATACCTAATTTGTTGAGAGTTTTATCACAAAATAGTATTAAATTTTGTCAAATGCTTTTAAAGCATCCACTGAGGTGATCATGTGGTTTCCATCCTTCATTCTATTAATTCTGAATATCACATTCATTGATTCTTGTATAGGTTGAATCATCCTTCCACCTCATGGATAAATCCCACTTGATTATGGTGAATGACTGTTTAATATGCTGTTGACTTTGGCTTACTGGTGTGTGTGTGTGTGTGTGTGTGTATATTACACCTATGTTCATCAGTGATAGTGGCCTATAGTGTGTGTGTGTATCTTTTTTTCTTTTCTTTTTTTTTGTGTGTGGGTGGTAGTGTCCTTGCTTGGCTTTGGTATCAGGGTAGTGCTGGCCTTGCAAAATGAGTTCAGAAATATTCTGTCCCCTGCAACTTAAGTGTTTAAGAGGAATTGATCTTAGTTCATCAACTGTTTGGTAGAATTAATTCAGCAGTAAAGCTATCAAGTCTTGGGCTTTTCTTGGGATTTCTGATTCCTGACTTATTCTCCTTACTTACGCTGGGTCTGTTCATATTTTCTGTTAATTCAACCTATATAATTTACCGCTAATGGGGCAGTGAGAACAGGCCTGTTCTTGGCACATAAACTGTTTCATTTAAGGATGCTGGTTCATGAATTTCTCTCCCCTACCCCCCTAATTCCTCTATCTTAAGGTCTCATACTTGGGCTATGGCCTCTCTGCCACCAGAGTTTAGCCTGGAAACCCTTCTGGAGCAGCTGAGCGAGGATGAATTAAAGAGGTTCAAATCTCTATTAAAGAATCTTCCCCTACAAGGTAAGCTAAAGATGACCCCATGGTCCGAGGTAGAAGAGGCCAATGGCAAGAAACTGGCAGAAATTCTGATCGACAAATCCCCAAAATATTGGATAAGGAGTGTGACCATGAACATCTTGGAGAAGATGAATCTCACACAATTGTCTAAGAGGGCAAAGGCTCAAATCCCGGGTAAGTGGAAGCCCAGCATATATCAGTCATTTGTAACAAAGAATGAGTCCCCAGGGTTTTAGAAACATCAGGAATATTATTGAAACTCCTAGTCTTCTGAATGCTCTGAATACCTCCTAGATGTCTATATGGGTGGGTGGTGAGGACCAGCCTTGTTTGTGGACTCTGCGTGTTTCTGTTTCTCCCCTTCTGTCTACCCTGACCTCTGCCACCCCGTGTCCTTTGGCCGGCTAATGCCTGTGATAGCAGTGCCCAGACATTCATGATTTTAGTTCATCCATGACCTCCTTTTTTTTATATATATATATATTTTCAGTATTCTTTTAAAATTTTTTTGTTCTGGGATAACTTTAGGTTAGTAGAAAAGTTGTAAAGACGATTCAAAGAATTCCCATGTGCGCTTCACCCAGCATCTCCTGACGTTAACATCTTATATTTGACAAAACTAAGAAATAAACGTTGATAGGACCCTTAACTGCAGACTACTTGGATTTCACTTTTTGGATTTGTTTCCCCTAACATCCTGTGTGTCCCCAGATCCAATCCAGGATCCCACAGTGCATTACTAGTGGAGTCTCTTTAGTCTCCCAAACTATGTGGATATTCTCATTTGTTCTCTTTTTTCCACGAAATGTATGTTTAATGTCCTTGAGAAATCTTAGAGTTCCAGACTGCTACCAGCTAAATCAGCATTTCTTTCCCTGGTGGAAAAAACTCACCCAATTCTATCACACTAAAAGAAAAACTGTTCAACATGGCATTTCCTCCTAGGCAGGAGTCAGCAACTTTTTTCTGTAAAGGTTCTGATCATAAACACCAGGCCTTGCAGACCCTTGGGTCCCTTCACAATGACACGGTTCTGCTGTTGGTTATACTGTGAAAGCAGCCTTTGATGATAAGTGAATGGGCATGACCTTGTTCCCATACAATTTTATTTGCAAAACCAAGAGGCAGACCAAACTTGGACCGTGGGCCATGGTTTGCCCATCCCTGTGCTGGGGCCTTGGATTTCAAACTGATCTGTGTGTGAAATCAGAATCCGAAAGATACTGCTGTGCCAAGGTCCTACCTAGAGATTCTGACTCATTGGGTGGGTGGGGTGGCTGGAAATTAGCATTTTTAAATGCTGCCCATATGACTCTTTTTTTTTAATTTTTGAGACAGTCTCACTCTGCCTGGGTGAGTACTGTGGTATCAACCTAGTTCACTGCAACCTCCAACTCCTGGGTTCAAGCAATCCTCCTGCCTTAGCCTCCGGAGTAGCTGGGACTACAGGCATGTACCATCACACCTGGCTAATTTTTTCTATTTTTAGTAGAGACGAGGTCTCACTCTTGCTCAGGCTGGTCTCGAACTCCTGAGCTCAAGCGGTCCTCCCACCTCTGCCTCCCAGAGTGCTAGGATTACAGGTGTGAACCACTGCGCCAGCCTTGCCCATATAATTCTGATATGCAGGCAAAACTGAGAATCATGGCTCTATCCAAATGGTATACTTTATGGTTGTCTAAAACGGCTCTACCTGTCATCACTCCTAAACTTGGTGCTGTTGGATGACTTCTAATAATTCATTACATATTAGTTGGTAGCTTCTCAAGGATGACCTAATTTTCATGAAAAGTCTAAAGCTGACATTTGGCATTCTGTAGGGTTGAGAGGCTACCATGGAGTCACTATTTAGTGCCTGTTGGCCCTTTCATCTTTTAGCATCTTGTTTCTGGTTTCTGTGTCAGTTATGTTATTAGCATTCTCTTCTATAGAATTATTTTTAAATCTTCAGAGACTTAATGTTCTCTTGCCTACTTCTCAAAATCTGGTAGGTCCCAGGGGTCTGACAGACTCTCTTCACATTCTACTTGTCCTGCTTCATCTCTCTTGTTAATTTTGGAACTATACTGATGCCTCCCCGGGGTGTCTTGCAGCCAGCCTTGTCTTTTAAATTTCAGAATCTTACAGCTGCCTTTTGTGTATCTTCTCAGTCCCATGGTGAGTTCAACTCTTCTCCATCAGAAACTGATCATGGGCCGGGCACGGTGGCTCACACCTGTCATCTTAGCACTCTGGGGGGCCGAGGTGGGAGGATCGCTTGAGCGCAGGAGTTTGAGACCAGCCTGGGCAAGAGTGAGACCCTGTTTCTACTAAAAGTAGAAAAAATTAGCCAGGTGTGGTAGCACACGCCTGTAGTCCCAGCTACTCTGGCAGCTGAGGCAGAAGGATCCCTTGAGCCCAGGAGTTTGAGGTTGCTGTGAGCTAAGTTGATGCCACTGCACTCTAGCCTGGGAGACAGAGCAAGACTCTATCTCAAGGAAAAAAACCAAAACAAAAAACTGATCACGAAATATGTCCCTTTCTCCTGTACATTAACCCCTCCTGTATTTTTTTTCCCAGTCCATGGTACTATTACCTATTAAATGTGAAAGATAACCCAAGATGCTTCTTTCTCCTTAGGTACAAGTGTATGCGTGCTCTGAATTGTGTATGAATTCCTTCATAATTCCCTCCAACGTAGTGCACCATGTGACCCTGAAACAGTGGCTCGCCACGCTTGCTTTGAGAACTTCAGTACACTATTGCTGTTGCGCTAGCTCAGTAGGGCCTAACTGTTGGGATGCTATGCATTGGTCTGAATGTGTCCCCTGAAAATTCACGTATTGAAACTTAATCACCAACGGGATAGTATTGCAAGATAGAGCCTTTAGGGAGTAATTAAGGCATGAGGGTGGAGCCCTCATGAATGTGATTGGCTGCCTTATAAGAGGTGGGAGGGAGCACCCTTCTGCCCCTCTGCCACAGGACGCAGCAAGAGGCACCATCTTGGAAGCAGAGTGTGGCCCCCACCAGACACCAAATCTGCTGGCGCCTGGATCTTAGACTTTCCATTTTACGGAACAGTGAAAAAACTTCTGTTCTTTATGAACTGCCCAGTCTCAGGTATTTTGTTGTAGTGGCAGGAACAGACTAAGACCCCAAAGCTGAACTGTGAACCCTCTTAGATGTCTTCCTGGTGTATATTTCAGGAACACTGCTCTAATAAGCCCACTGTTCTTATTTTCAGAGTACACATCGATTTCCAAAACACTTGAC
The DNA here is from genome assembly GCA_008086735.1 of Cheirogaleus medius. Taxonomy (NCBI): domain Eukaryota; kingdom Metazoa; phylum Chordata; class Mammalia; order Primates; family Cheirogaleidae; genus Cheirogaleus; species Cheirogaleus medius. The sequence continues at coordinate 332,938 of VBSM01000769.1, read as the reverse complement.
ACATGTCTGGAAGAAGAAGAAGAATCGGAAAAGAGAGAAATGGGTTTGTATCAACATCACCAGATGCTGGAGTGTGATATAAGTGACAGGAGACCTCTTTGACTCCTTTAACCCCTGAAGTTACAGCATTCTCTCTATCATGTTCTTTTACTCTTTATGATATTTGCTGTATATCATGGAGAATGTGTTCTGTTTCGTGTTGGAATTGGAGATCCATAGGCAAGACTGACCCCATTATTTCCAAGAATAAAGTACTGATCACTGTGAGTGGGAATGACTGATTTGAGCTGACCCTGTGGACAGTCTGGGTCTAGAGTAGAGTTTTCTTGCTTCAGCACTACTAACATTTTGGGCTGGCCTCTGCCCACTAGCTGCAAGGAAGACCTCCCCTGGTTGTGAGCCTTGGAAATGTCTCCAGACATTGTCAAATGTACCCTGGAGGGAAAATCGCCCATGGTTGAGAGCTACTTGTTTGGATAGCTTCCTAAAAATCAGTCTGGTGGTAGTTTAATTGAGTGACTTGCCATCAAACGTTTCTACCCTTATCATATGGCAGAACAGGTTGGGCATGGTGGCATGAGCCTGTTGTCCCAGCTACTCTTGGAGGCTGAGGTGGGAAGATCACTTGAGTGTAGAAGTTCTAGGTTGTAGTGTGCCATGATGGTGCCTGTGAATAGCCACTGCACTCCAGCATGGGCAACCTAGCACGATCTTGTTCCTTAAAAACAAAAAAACAAAAACAATTTTGAAAATGATATGGCAGAACAGGGCTGAGAAAACCATGGCCCATGAGTGAAACACAGACCACTGCCTGTTGTAAATTTTTATTGGAACACAGCCATACTCATTTGTCTACGCATTGTCTGTGGCTGCTTTCAGGCTGTGATGAAAGTTTAGTAATAGAGACCCTATGGCCCACAAAGCCTAAGATATTTACTATACGGCTTTTTACAAATTTTATTTTTGCCTCTGATTATGATGAAGAAATGTTTCCCACTATAATGATGCTTATGTTCTTTCCCAGTAGTAGGCATAAACAAAAACAGATAAAGGAAAGTGAATTCATTTTTGTTTATTAGATGGGGTCTTGCTAAGTTGCCCAGCCTGGTCTCGAACTCCTGGCCTCAAGGATTTCTCCTGCCTCAGCCTCCTGAGGAGCTGGGATTATGGGTGTGAGTCATCATACTCAGTTCAGAATGCATAAATTCTGATTGGGTTACAGAAGCATGTTAAGGCAGGAAGACTAGAGGTGTAGATCCTGGTGTGTTCCCTGGCTCGTGGTGCTGTGATGAAATACCGCTGGGTATCAACAGCCTGGAGGTGCTGTTATTGTAAGTCTCTTCTGAGGCCTCACTCCTTGGCCTCCAGATGCCTGCCCTCTTGCTGTGTTCTTGTAAGGATGTCGGGCTATTGGCCCCACCCTTACAACCTCACTTAATCTTAATTCCTTAAGGCCCTAACTCCAATCACATATAGTCACACTGGAGGTTAGGGCTTCAATGGAAATTTTTAAAGGATACAATTCAGTTCATAGTATCTGATTTAGAGGTGGTCTGACTTTTCTCTCTAGATCAGTGATCCTCAACCTTTTTGGCACCAAGGGTTGGTTTCATGGAAGACAGGGTCTCCACGGGGGTGGGGTGGGGGGTGGGGGTGGGTGGAGTAGGCGGAGCTGAGGCGGTGATGGGGAACGGCTGTAAATACGGATGAAGCTTTGCTTGCTCACCTGCTGCTCAACTCCTGTTCTGCGGCCCTGTTCCTAACAGGCTGCAGACTGATACTGGTCCATGGCCCTGGGGGTTGGGGATTGTAGCTCTAGATAAACTAGCATATTCTATTTCTTGACACATAATAGAAGCTTGAGGCCAGGCATGGTGGCTCATGTCTGCAATCCTAGCACTGTGGGAGGCCGAGGCGGGAGGATGACTTGAGCTCAGGAGTTCAAGACCAGCTTCAGCAAGAATGAGACCCCATCTCTACTAAAGATAGAAAGAAATTAGCTGGGCAACTAAAAATAGAAAAATTAGCTGGGCATGGTGGCATACGCTTGTAGTCCTAGCTACTCGGGAGGCTGAGGCAGGAGGATAGTTTGAAGCCAGGAATTTAAATCCAGCCTGGGCAACACAGCAAGATCTCATCTCTAACAAAACAATATTTGAAGCTTTCTTTATCTACAACAATATCTAATGTAGGAAATACAAATAACTCTGTGTGTCTGGCTTACGTCCGTGTGTATTTTACAGAGGGTGTCCCGGAGCAAGGAATAGATGACCTAAAGCTGGGAGACACAGAAGAAGACTTGGATGTAGAAAAGCCAGGTGGGTAAATACTGTCTTGAGTTCATAAGTTTGGTGTTTGAGAGCCTACAAGGCGAATCACATCTCTGTGGTTTTCCTTATTTCTGGTACTTTAGAAAGTATTTTTCAGATGAGTATCATAGAATCATTGGCATCTCAACTCTCCCATTGCATATCACTGCAGGTAAAAAGAGGAGATGTAGAAATACCGTGGAGAAACCTCCTTTGGTCTGGAACAATAAATTTTGGCAGGGAGACGGTGACCATTTCCTTGAGGATGTCACTCAGAGAAGCCAGAAGTTCATACCGTTCTTGCATCCCAAGACAACCACACAGCCAATACCACACACGGTGGTGTTCTACGGCCCCGCAGGTGTTGGGAAAACCACACTGGCCAAGAAATTGATGCTGGACTGGACAGAGACCAACCTTGGTCAGACGTCCAGATACGCCTTCTACCTCAGCTGCAAGGAGCTCAACCGCATGGGCACCTGCAGCTTTGCAGAGCTGATCTCCAAGGACCGGCCCGCAGGGCAGGAGGACGTCTCCGAGCTCCTTGCCCAAGCACAGAAGATCCTGTTCGTCATCGATGGTTTTGAAGAGCTGAAAGTCCCTGCAGAGACCCTGATCAGAGATTTTTGTGGTGACTGGGAGCAGCAGAAGCCGGTGCCCGTCCTCCTGGGCAGCCTGCTGAAGAGGAAGATGTCACCCAAGGCCACATTACTAGTCACCACACAACCCGAGGCCATGAGGGAGCTCCGGCTCCTGGTGGAACAGCCCCTCTTCCTAGAGATCAAGGGCTTCCTGGAGCAGGACAGGAAGGCCTATTTCTTGAGACACTTTGAAGAAGAGGATGAAGCCCTGCGAGCTTTCGACTTGATGAGGAGCAACGTGGCCTTGTTCCGCATGGGCGTGGCGCCCGCGGTGTGCCGGATCGTCTGCACGTGTCTGAAGCTTCAGATGGAGATGGGGCAGGGCCCGGCCCCCAGCTGCCTGACCACCACGTCGCTGTTCCTGCGTTTCCTCTGTGGCCAGTTCATGCCGGCGCCTGGCGGCAGCCCCAGCCACAACCTGCGAGGCCCACTGAGGACTCTGTGTCTCCTGGCCGCCCAGGGCACGTGGACACAGACGTGGGTGTTTGACGGGGAAGACCTCGGGAGCCTTGGGGTGCAGGAGGCCGACCTGCGTCCTTTCCTGGACAAAGGCATCCTCCAGCAGGGCAGGGACTGCGAAGGCTGCTACTCCTTCGTCCACCTGAGCGTCCAGCAGTTGCTGGCTGCCACGTTCTACATCCTGGAGAGGGAGGAGGAGGACGACGACGATGACTGGGAGAGCCACACGCGGGACATCGGGGACGTGCAGAAGCTGTTCTCCAAGGAGGAGAGACTGAAGAACCCCAGCCTGATCCAGGTGGGATACTTCTTATTCGGCCTCTCGAATGAGAAGAGAGCCCAGGAGTTGGAGATGACTTTTGGCTGCCGAGTGTCGCTGAAGATCAGAGAGGAGTTACTGAAATACAAAGCAAATCTGGATGAGAATAAACCCTTCTCGGAGACGGACACGAAGGAGTTTCTGTACTGCCTCTACGAGTCTCAGGACCAGGGGCTGGTGAAG
>VBSM01000769.1:232085-248220 GCA_008086735.1 Cheirogaleus medius | reverse complement strand
AGCCTCACACACTGTCACCATGTCTGACGACACTGCAGTGAATCTGCCCCACACTCACACAGATGGCTCAGTGGTGACCGTGGCCCAGGTCAGGGAGTGCAGGTATTCCAGCCCCCACCTGCAAAATTTGAGAGAAAGGAAACCATAGCTCCAACCTCACAGCAGAGCCGTGACTCCCCTCCCTGTCTGTGAGGACCCTGGGGATCTTTTTGTGTCCCTCACTGAGCTGGAAACTTACTTGTTATAATCCCTTGATGGCCCCAGACACTGGTGGCCACTCAGCTTTGGTCTCTCCTCTTTCTTACGGTGCCCTACCCACTTCAGGAGCTATCATTGTTCTTTCTGTGCGTGAGACCATAAGTACACATTTTAGAAACATTATAAGTATCGTTTCTTAGTATTAGGGACAGATGGGGCTTCTTGCATGGACATATCAATTGTTGACCTTGACTGAAGAATCTAACACCAGAATCCTTTCATGTCCCAAAACCTACATGTCTGGAAATTAACTATGATTGAGCCCCACCATGCCCCAGGCACATCAGGCTCCACAACCACTATGAGAAGTGTGGCTTATAATGACATGCTCCAGGCCAGGTGCAGTGGCTCACACCTGTAATCCTAGCAGTCTGGGAGGCCAAGGCGGGAGGATTGCTTGAGGTCAGGAGTTCAAGACCAGCCTGAGCAAGAGCAAGACCCCATCTTTATTAAAAATAGAAAAATTAGTCAGGCATCTTGGCACACACCTGTAGTCCCAGCTATTTGGGAGGCTAAGAAAGGAGGATTGGTTGAGTGTAGGAGTTTGAGGTTACAGTGAGCTATGATGATGCCACTGCACTCTATCCAGGGTGACAGAGTGAAACTCTATCTCAAAAAAAAAGCATGCTCCAAACAAGGAAACTGAGGCCCAGACAAGGGAGGTTATGTGCCAATTTACATGGGCAAGGAATGATGGAGGAATATTTAAAATAAAGATCCATAAGATGAAGACAGATCAGCTTTCCCTTCAAGCCCAAAGCACTAACCCAACTCATTGCTCCCTTTAGGCAATGAGGCAAGACCACAGAAGAAGGATGAGAATTCTACCCCAGGGAAATTACTGGTATCAGAAATTGAACAAGAGATATCACTACAGATCCTGCAGACTTCAAAAGATTATAAGTGGACATCATGAAGAAATTGTCCAATTTAGATAATGTGAACAAATATCACAAATATCACAACCATCAAACACAGCCTCTGGGAGGGAAAAAAGAAATGGCAGACTAGAGGCAGCCTGCCAGCTCACCGCTCCCACGGAAAGAAGGGAAAGGCGCAGGTTGCTACCTATATATGGCTCGCTTGCCCTAAATGTAGCATTGTGAATTCACAGAGAAGCAGCGTGCACTCTATCCTCGCATTCTCGATTCCTTGCATGTGTATCACCCCATCACCTTTTTATCACACTGAGTGTCCTACGTTCCTCTCTAGCAGCCAACAAACACGAAAAAATGCTCAACATCTCTAATCATCAGGGAAATGAAAATCAAAACCACAATGAGATATCACTTAACTAAAGTGAGAATAGCTTTTATCAAAAAGTCCCCAAACAACAAATTCCCATGTGGATGGGGAGAGATAGAAACATTCATACACTGCTGGTGGGACTACAAACTTGTGCAACCTCTAGAGAAAGTAATGCGCAGATACCTCAAGGGACTAAAAGTAGAACTCCCATTTAATCCAGCAATCACACTTTTTAAATATGTTTGCTGGCCCTTATTCTGTCTTCTTTGGAAAGTTTCTGCTCATGTCCTTTTCCCACTTTTTAATGGGGTTGTTTGATTTTTTCTTGTTAATTTTCTTAAGGTCTATATAGATTCCTTTTATCAACCCTTTATTGAATGTGTAGCATGCAAATATTCTCTCCCATTCTGTAGGTTGTCTATTCGCTCTAATGATAGTTCCCTTGGCTGTGCAGAAGCTTTTTAATTTGATCAGGTCCCATTTATTTATTTTTGTTGCTGCTGTGATTGCCTTGGAGATCGTCTTCATAAATTCTTTTCCTAGGCTGATGTCTATAAGAGATTTCCCAAGAGTTTTTTCCTAGTATGCAGCTGAGGGCTGAGCCTAGTTCTCTGGGTCATGCTCTATTTTGTGTGTCAATAAATCATTTTAAAACCCGAACATCTGGCAGCCCTGTGCTGGGTCCTGGGTGCACATGTCACTTGGACCCAGTCTCTGCCTTTATAGTTGTTAAAATTAAGTGGGGGAAATGAAAGCTACAAAGGGAGTGTCAGAGTTTTCTTTTTTTTAAAAAACAGTATTCAATTCACGATTATTGAATACATTCGATATATACAATATGATATTTGACATACACATACGGCACGTCGTGCAATGATTAGCACAGTCAAATCCATTAGCACACCCCTCACCATTAGCGCATGAGAGGCCCTGACCTTGTTCACTGCAGGACTTAGAGCTGGTGTCAGTGAGTCCTGATGGAGCAGGTGTATCGGGGAGGAATGAGGAGGGGCTGAGGGGAGGTGTGGCCGGGAGAAGACAGAGAGATGACCCCACCTAGCGACTGCTATACACACGTGCACATGCATGGGAGCATGCACTCACATGCACACACACCCACACACTTGCACTCAGTGTACACACGCACGCGCACATGCATGCGCTCACACAGGACGCGAGAGCCCCGAGTCCGCGGTGGCCTGGGATGCGTCTGTTGTCTTCGCCCGGTTTACAGCGCCCAAACTCTTCTCACCATTCGGAGTAAAACAACAATTATACTGAAGACCGCTAGGGGGCGAGCGCGTCCCATTTGGCTTCATTCGTGTGCGTGTTTACAAAGAACAGAAACAAGCCTGCCTTGGGCAAGTCTCTGCGGGGACCACAGACCTCAGACGTAAACATATAACGAAACACCTCACTGTACTCCATAAATGCATACAACTTACATTTGTCAATTAAAAAAATACATGGGCCAGAGGAGGCGGCTCATGCCAGTAACCCCAGCACTTCGAGATGACCTGAGGACTGGAGTTTGAGACCAGCCTGGGCAACACAGCAAGACTCCGTCTCTAGAAAATATTTTACATTAGCCAGGCATGGTGGATTACACCTGTGGTCCTAGCTACGCAGGGGGCTGAGGTGGAAGGGTCACTTGCGCTGGGGAGTTGGAGGTTGCAGTGAGCCACCATCCTGCTGCTGCGCTACAGCCTGGGTGACCCCATCTCAAAAAAATTCAAGGATAAAATAAAACAACACAAAAGAAACGAGGCCGGTATTTTTTTAAAAAAACGTTATATGAATTTATAAATGAATCCAGCAAAGTCTCAGACTATAAAATCTATGCGCACAAATCAGTCACTTTCAAAAATAAAGAATATTTTAAAAAATTCAACAAAAACTCAGCCAGCTTCTCCTAAGGGGCAATTTCTATTTAGTTTTATTCAAACATTAACACACACGTTCTGTTCTCACACAATCTCCCCATCGCATATCCTATTCATTCCCTCTGCTTTTCAAGAAGAAATGAAGGACTGAGACACGAAGTAACTTGTCCAAGTTTGGCCAGGCCTAATATATACAAATATAAGTTGTATATATTTTGTCTATGCAACAATTTTATATTTGCATGCAAATATAAACTGTATATCCTTGTGGGGCTCCTGATTCCTGGGACAGGCTGAGCTCACTGTGCTGGGAGGTCTCTATCCTGGCCCAGAGAGGGTAGGCGCCCGGCCATCCTGCCCAACTTTAATTTGTAGTGAGATTTAATTTTCTATCTGTATTCATGTTTAACTTCCTCCAGGGATCTTCTTCCTAACCTTATATTGTTCATCTTTGCTTCCTTCTGTTACTTTATGACTAAATTTCTCTGTTTTTCACCTGGGACACATTCTGTCTCTCTGGGTCTCTCTCTGTCTCTTTCTCTTTGGTTATTTTTAAACTATTAGTTCAGTGTATTTTCAAGTGCAATCTTGCTTGTTTGGCTCTGATCTGAGGCAGACACGTTGGTAATTGGGCTCTTAGGAAGGCAGAGAGGCAGCTTGGCCTTAGTAGAGGGAGGGGATTTCAGAATTTTTCTACCCCCTGCAGAGCACAGGTGGCCTGACCACGTCCCAGTGTCTGCTCCAGTGTAAGGAAGTCCTGTAAGTCCGGGACAGCAAGGCTGCAGTTGAAAGCAGAATGTTTAGGAAACATTCAACAAAAAACCCACACTGTTCTTTCTTGGGGGATTGGTGGGAAGAGGAGGGGTCCCAGGGAGAGGACAGAAAAGCAGATGCAGGGACTTGTCTTTTCTTCTTGACCTTCCAACCCACCCAACACAAAAGCCAGGACACAGGGCGACGGGTGTGGGGACATTCCTGTGTGGACAGGACGTCCCTCCTGCTCCACGGCCCCAAAGCGCCACCTGGAGGGGGAGCCCTGTTTAGCACACCTGGGGGTGCAGCGTTGCCAGGCAGAAAAGGGAGGGTCCGCCTGTGCTTAGGACCCCACCCCAATTCCCCTGAGTTGTGTCCTAGGGTGAACATCAGAGGATGCAGGTTGCCCAATGTGGAGGGTAGGAGAGATCTCACCTGGACCAGATGGTGCAGCAAAAGATACCCACAGATGTCCACTGAACCCCTAGGACTAAGTGGACATTGGGTCAAGAGGAAGAGTCCCCAAGCCCTGAGGGAGCAGAAACAGGGAGGACCTGATACCACTGGACACAGACATCATCAGAGGCCTCCGGCCACCTGGTGAGCAAACCCACATATCGCAGAAAGCTCCGACACGAGGGCCAGCAGGAGGACGCGGAGCCACCTATTACCCCAAGTGTCGCCTCCGACACCGGGTTCCTCACCCTGGCTCCACCCTGGGACGGAGCTTGGGGTGAAGGAAACTGGAAAGAGGCATTTAGACTAAAGAGTTTTAAATGCTTGGGAAGAGCTGAGTTTAAACTTTAGGAAACGTGTGTGCATTCCCTGTTATTTAAGATGGGCAGCTTATGAGTTAAGCTCAGATCAATGACAGACAAAATAAAGACATTGTATTTCTTCTGCTGAACCGAGTGCGTCATGATCTGTTACACACATACACACGCACAAATGAACATTTATGAGAACACATGCACATGCACAGACGTGCGCGCACACACACCTTTATACACATATACACATGCACACATGTACACACATGCACATATACCAACACATGCCTATGATGGTACCTTCATGTGCATGCAGTACTATTTAATGTCTTAGGTTTTAATTTCCTAATGGATGGAATATACTTCGCTGGGCTTTAGTAATACTCCAGTAAAATAAAGCAAAGTTCGTTTAATGTAAAATGCTGGATAAATGCTGGCTATTGTCGTTATTTCTCCCTGGCTTTTTTATGCATACATATCATGCTTTCCCCACACATTAAAAATGATGCAGAGATTCTTTTGTAAACTGCCTTTTCACTTAAATATCTACCAAAGGAATCCTTACCCCCATTAACTTTTTGGCAATGACCACTCATAGGTCTGTAGCACATGTGATTTAGCGCATGCCCTCCTCAAAAATGTTTGATTTGTCTGTTAACATGTCCCCCCCTCTACCTCTCCCCACCAGCCTTTCCCATGTGAAGGAAAAACATTCTTAAATGATTGGAGGGAGATAGGATTAAGATGATCAAATAGACACAGTAGTATGTGTCCCCTCTACAGAGAGGAAAGAGAATAGTAAGTTGATTCTCACATTTCAAACAGGTAGTCTAGGAGAGAGTGCTAGGATTCACCAGAGAAGCAACAGAAAGTATCAAAGTGGGAAAGAGGAGGGTTCAGGGAAACTCAGCTGTCTGGGGAATGGCTGAGGGCTGGAGAAGCTTCGGGATGTGGGGAAACACTAAGAGATAATTCCTCAGGGATCCACTTGCTTACACAAACTTTTATGATCTTGGCTACAAGAGAACTCCCCAGTGCATGTAGCTCTTGGGATTAACATAGGGAGCTGCTTGGAGAGCACGCAGAGGTGTTGCTCCGGAAAGGGAACCCACGTGACATGCTACAGGCATCTGAGCTTAGAGCAGCTTGAGCTAGGCACCATTCTGAGAGCCTAGATACCAGGTGTGCCCTGCAGGCTCAGAGGAGTGATAGAGGAGCCCGGGCACTCCCAGGCACCCCTGGGAAGGTCCCCACTGACCTGGTGCAGCCTGCTGTTGAGACTGACAGACAAGTGAACAGCACTCCACACAGTTTCTTGCCAAAGCTGCTTGCCTGAAAGGGGCACTGCTCTCTTTGCCCGCAAGCCTATACCCTGTTGCAGGCAGCTGTGGGACTGGACACTAGCCCACATAATCCACTGTGGTTACCAATAACACAAATGCGGACCGCTTGGGTCTTAATGGGTGGATCCACCACTGCTACTGCCACCTTCCACACCACGCTAGATACTTACTTAGGGGCCTGAGAACCCTCCCACAAACCAGGGCCTCTGCTCCAACTACTGGGTTCTAAGCGAGCCACCTGAAGGCCCAAGAGTTGGCCCCCCAGAACACACTAACACCACTGCTGGTATAAGCTGCTCTGGTGCCTAAAATAAGGCACACTCAGTCCACTGCATTCGCCACTGGCTCCAAAGACTGACATGACTTCTGTTCAAGTCCCCAGCAAAACTTCAGCGCAGCCTCAGCTAATAACCGTACTGTACCCTAAGCCACCAAGGAAATCACAGATACCACATATGCTGTGCACTGCCTAAGAAATCATACAAAGATCACACTATTGCAGACACCCCAAATCAAAGCCAAAGTGTCCTACTCAACCAACAACATATTACTATACACACCTTCAGAAAAAATTCTCCTCTTCAAAATTAATTTCAAAAATTTAGAACCAGCAACTGCTATATCAGTGATGCAGATATCAATGGAAGGACACAGAAAACATGACAAAGCAAGAAAATGTGACACCACCAAAGGACCACAGCAACTGTTCAGCAACAGATCCCAACCCAAAAGAATTCATCATAATGCCAGATAAAGAATTTCATATATTTATTCTAAGGAAACTCAATCAGATGGAAGAGAAATCTGAAAACCAATACAAAGAAATCAGAAAATCAATTCAGAATATGAATGAGAAATTTACCAAGGAGATAGACATCATTTAAAGAAACAGAAATTCTGGAGCTGAAAAACTTATTGGAGGAAATACAAAACACATTCAAAACCTATAAAAATAGACTAGACCAAGCAGGAACCATACTTAGAAACTTTTAGTATCCCCCCAGGTAGAAGAAGAATTAAAATATTTAGAAAACCTGGTTAAAGAAAATAATCAATGAAAACTTCCCAGGACTAGCAACAGAATTAGACATTCAGATATATGAGCCCAATGATCCCTACGCAAATACAATGCAAAAAGGAATTCACCAAGGCATATTATAATCAGAATGACTAAAGTCAAAGTGAGAGAAAGAATTTTAAAATTAGCAAAAGTGTCTAGTCACCTATAAAGGAAACCCTATCAGACTAATAGCAGACTTCTCAACAGAAATCTTACAGTCCAGAAGAAAATGGGATTAGATTTTCAATGTGCAGAAAGAACAAAACCACCAGCCAAGAACTTTATATTCTGCTGGAAAGAACTTCATAAATGAAGGAGAAATAAAATTTTTCCCAAATAAGCAAATGCTAAGCGAATTCATCATCATTAGACCAGCCCTACATGAAATACTCAAAGGAGTCTTAAACATGAAAATGAAAGGTCAATATTCACCATCATGAATACACAGAAAAATATAAAACTCACATGTCTCATAAAACTATCTCACAAAGAAGGAAGAGAAAGGAATTAAATGGAAACATGACAAAAATTCAGTAAAACGCAAAGACAAAAAGAGCACACCATCTCGGGGATAGACAGGCTTGAAGCTCTGACTATGGTAGAGCAAAGACAATATACATAACCTAAACATTTGTACCCCCATTATATGCTGAAATAAAAAATATTAAAAAGAAGAAAGGAACAAAAATATAAAAAACAACCAGAAATCAATTAACAATATGACAAGAACACAGCCTCAAATATCAATATTAACCTTGAACATAAATGGATTAAATGCTCCATTTAAAAGATTAAAAATGATCCAACTATATGCTGCTTACAAAAAATTCATCCTACCCATAAGGACAAATATAGACTCAAAGTAAAGGGGTGGAAAAAGGATGTTCCATACAAAGGAAAACAAAAAGTGAGCAGCAGTAGCTATGCCAATATCAGATAAAACTGACTTTAAATCAAAAACAGAAAAAAAACCACAAAGAAGGTTATTATATAATGATAAAGGGATGGGATCAATACAGCAAGAGGATAGAATGATTTCAAATATATACAAACCCAACATCAGAACACTCAGATTCAGAAACAAATGTTGCTAGACATAAAGAAAGAGATAGACAGCAATCAAATAATAGTGGGAGATTTCAACACCCACTCAAAGCACTAGACAGCTCATCAAGACAGAAAGTCAACAAAAAAATTGGACTTAAATTGGCCTTCAGACCAAATTGACTTAACAGACATTTATAGAACATTCCATCTGCCAACAATAGATTATACATTCTTTTCATCCCCAACAGACTGGATTATAGACCACAAAACAAGTATTAACAAATTTTAAAAATTAAAATCATGTCAAGTATCTTCTTAGACCATACTGTAATGAAGCCAGAAATCAATATGAAGAGGATCTTCAGAAACTATACAAACACATGGAAATGAAATGACATGCTCCTGAAGGACCACTGAGTCAATGAAGAAATAAAGACAAAAAATTTTTTAAAATTTGAAATGAATGAAAATGAAAACACAGCATATCAAAACCTGTGGAATACAAATAAAGAGGAAAATTTATAGTATTAAAGGCCTACATCAAAAAGTGGAAAGATTATGAATCAATAACCAAACATTATACCTGAAGGAGCTAGAAAAACAAGAACAAACAAAAACCAGAGATTCCAGAAGAAAAGAAATAACAAAGATCAAAGCAGAACTAAATGAATTATTGGTCACAAAAACCAATACAAATCATAGACTTGGTACTTCTAAAAGAAAAAAAATTGATTATACCATTAGTTAGACTAACTAAGAAAAGAAGAGATAAGATGTATATATCAGAAATGAAAAAGGAGACAGTATAATTGATATCACAGAAATACAAAAGGTTGTCCAGGTGCAGAAACTCATACCTGTAATCCTAGCACTTTGGGAGTCTGTGGCAGGAGGATTGCCTGAGGCCAGGAGTTTGAGACAAGTTTGGGCAACATAGGGAGACCCTGACTCTTAAGGAAATAAAAAAAAAACTTAGCACAGTGCAGAGGCATGTACTTGTCATCTCAGCTACTCAGGAGGCTGAGGCAAGAGGATCTCTTGAACCCAGTGGTTTGAAGTTACATTGAACCTTGATGACACCATTGCACTCTAGCTCAGGAAACACAGCGAAACCATGTCTCACAAAAGCAAAAAATACAAAAGATCATCACAGACTGTTTTGAACAACTATATGTTCACAAACTGGAGAATCTAGAGGAAATGGATGAATTTCTGAAAACATACATATTCCTGAGATTAAATGGGAAGAAATAAAAATCCTGAATAGACCAATACCAAGTAGTGAGATCGAATCAATAATCGAAAGCCTCCCAACAAGAAAAAAAAGTTTAGGACCAGATGAATTAACAGCCAAATTCTGCCAGATGTACAAAGAACTGGTACCAATCCTACTGAAACTGTTATAAAAAATCGAGAAGAAAAGAATCCTCCCTACCTCATTCTATGAAGCCAGTATCACCCTGATACTAAAGTCAGGAAAGGACACAACAAAAAATGAAAACTACAGAACATATATCTGATGAACATAGTCACAAAAATCCTCAACAAAATACTAGCAAACCAAATCCAACAGCAGATCAAAGGCTAAGTCACAACAATCAAATGTATTTTATCTTAGGGATGCAAGGATGATTCAACATATGTAAATCAATAAATGTGATTCACCACTTAAATAAAATTAAAATAAAAAATCATATTATCATCTCAATAGATGCAAAAAAGTGTTCAATAAAATGCACCATCCCCTCATAATAAAAGTCCTCAAAACACTTGGCATAGAAGGAACATACCTGAAAATAATAAAAGCCATATATGACAAACCCACAGGCAACATGATACTGAGTGGGGAAAAGTTGAAAGCACTTTCTCTGAAAACTGGAACAAGACAAGGATGCCCATTTTCACCACTTCCATTCAACATAGTACTGGAAGTCCTAGTCAGAGAAATAAGGCAAGAGAAAGATATAAAAGTGTACCCAAATTGGAAGAGAGGAAGTCAAATTATCTCTGTTTGCTGGTGATATTATTTTATACCTAGAAAAACCTAAGGAGGCTTCTGAAAGTCTCCTAAATTTGATAAATGAATTCAGGAAAGTCTCAGGCTATAAAATCAATGTACAAAAATAAAAAACATGTCTATATACCAACAATGACCAAGCTGAGAACCAAATCAAAAACCCAATCCCATTTACAATAGGTGCAAAAAAATAAATAAATAAAACACCTAGGAATAAATTTGCCAAGGAGGTGAAAAATCTTTATAAGGAGAAGAAGGAGGTCTACAAATCAATGATGAAATAAATCATAGACCAAAAAAAAAAAAAAAAAAAAAAAAAAGGAAAACATCCTATGTTCATGTATCAGAAGAATCAGTATTGTTAAAATGACCATACTTCCCAAAGCAATCTACAGATACAATGCAATTCCCATCAAAATACCAAATCAACTTCATTTTTCACAGAATTAGAAAAATTTTGTTTCATTTGTATAGGTTATCTTTTTCCATTCCTTTACTTTCAGTCAATAAGTGTTTTTATCAGTGAAGTGTGTTTCTTGCAGACAACATATAGTTGGCTCCTGTTTTTTATCCGTTCAGCTGCTGTATGTCTGTTGACTGGAAAGTTTAGACCTTTCTTATTCTATATTATTATTGATAGGTGAGGGCTTAGATCTGCCATGTTGTTATTTGATGTCCACTTGTTTTGTTTCACTTTCTTTCTTACTTTCTTCCTGTCTTCCTTTGTTAAAAGTGATTTTCTCTGATAGCATGTTTTAATTTCTTGATTTTTACTTTTTTGCACAACCATTGTAGGTTTTTTGATTTGATGTTACCATGAGGCTTGCAAAAAACATTTTATAAACAATTATTTTAAACATATGACAATCCTGCCTATTAACAAACATTCTAAAATTTATATGGAAGCACTCCAAGCAAAAAGAACAAAAATGGAATCATCACATTACCTGACTTCAAATTATATGATAGGGATATAGCAACCAAAACAGCATGGTACTGGCATAAAAGTAGAGACATAGATCGATGGAACAGAATAGAGAACCCAAAAATAAAACCATATACCTACAACCACCTATTCTTCAATAAAGCAGACAAAAATACACACTGGGGAAAAAAGAAGCCCTATTTAATAAATGGTCACGGGAAAAATTAGGTAACCATATGCAGAAGAATGAAACTGGATCCCTATCTTTCACCATATACAGAAATTAAATGAAGATAGATTAAAGAATTAAATATAAGATCTTAAACCATAAAAATCCTAGAAGTATACCTAGGAAAAACTCTTTTGGATATTATCCTAGGCAAAGAATTTATGATTAAGACCCCAAAAGCAAATACAACAAAGCCAAAATAGACAAATTGGACTAAATTAAACTAAACAGCTTCTGCATAGCAAAAGAAATAATCAACAAAGTAAACAGACAACATACAGAATAAAAGAAAATATTTGCAAACTGTGTCTGACTAAGGACTAATATCCAGAATCTATAAGGAACTCCAACAAATCAGCAAGAAAAAAGAAAAACAACCTCATTAGAAAGTGGGCAAATGACATGAACATGCATTTTTCAAAAGGAGATATACAAATGGGATGAAAATTCACCCCTGGGGTGCAATGTACAGTTCTCAGGTGATGGGTACACCAAAAGCCCAGACTCCACCACTATACAATATGTACATGTAACACAAGTCATCTTGTACCCCCCAAATCTATGAAAATAAAATAATTGAAAAATGATTGGATCTTTAATACACACTCACTGGTACTGTGTATTTGTTTTTGAGTCTCTTGGATTATCAGTGGATTTTACAGATATATTATTCCCAGACCCTCTTCCTGTTTCTTTGAGGATTGAGGGTGATTGTTTAAACACAGAAAGAGAAGAGATTTTTCCAAGGAGAGTGGTTCTGACCACAGAGCCGAGACACCCTGAGCACAGGAGGGATGCCCTCTGTGCTAACTACACTGCCCAGATCTACCAACCACTTCCTGGGTTCCATCCAGGGCAGAGCCCAGGGGTCTGGACTTCTGTTTCTTAGAGCCATGTTCCAGATGGGTGGGGTGTTAAAGAAAAAATTATCCAATGCCACTTGTTAAAGCACAACACAGAAGACTTTATTCAGAACCAATACAATATGTACAGGGACCACAGTGATGGGATTCTGCAGTGGGGAAAAGCAAATGGTCGGAATGAATGCAGCACGGTCAGCTGGGAATTGAAAGCCAAGGAGCAGGGTGGGAGGGGCCAGTAAACGGAAAATTATTAAGAGGAAACATCAGGGGTGAGGGATTCTGGTTAAATCGTTCTAGCTGGGTTCTTACTGTTGGCTGGTGAAGGTGACCAGACATCACCTGGGGATGGTGGAGGATGAGGAACCCGGGCAGATACCGAGGGTGATCAGATATCTGGGGTTAGACTGACTTAGCAGGATTCTTGCTAAAATCGGACAGTGCAGAAGTGAACACAGAAGCCCAGAAGTTGGGTCCAGTTGGAAAAGAGCTCAGGGCAGCCTGAGTCACCAGTGGTCAATGGAGAACATGGAGTCTGGGCAGACACTGGGGGCGTAGAGTCTGGCCAAGAATCACAAAGCACATGGGCCTTAATTAATGGAGGAATCTCAGATCAGACAACATCATTCTCTTTCCTTGAAGGAATGCAATCAACAGGACTGAGTCTCTCCTGGGCTTGAGACCTAGATGTGGGGAAAACCACAGGTCTGTGCCCTGGGAGAGGCTGAGACCCCTGGTCTGAGAAAGGAGGTGGGGGCAAGGGACATAGCCAATGCTGCCGGCCCCTCCTCCCTTGTCATCAGACCACACCTTGTTGCCCCACGGATGTGAGAGGAGTGCCCTCCCCAGGACCCCAGCTCTGCCTGAAACTCACCTGGTGCCCACAGCGTGGCCAGCCTTCCCATCGACTGTGACCCCGAAAAATCTCAGGTCCTTCCCTCCATATCCCGATTGACACAGACCCTGGGAGGTCACTGCCAGCCTCAGGAGCCCCAGGGCAGAGCGGAGTCCTCAGCTTCCTCCCTCCTGTGACTTGGGATGCCAGGTGAGGCCACTGGAGACATCAGACCTAACAGACGCTTTTAACTATCTGGAAACACTGAGCCCTGCTAGACAGAAAATGAAAAAAGAATGAAGAGCCACAGAAATGTAAAAGCCTATAAAGGGATAAGAGAAGCTTTCAGAGCCAAGGAAAAGCAGAAGGGCCCTCAGTACCCAGGAGACTGGGACGGAGGTGCAGACTTCCATGAATAGACAGAAGGAGGAAATGCCAGAAAGACGCCAAGTCATCAGGGATGGGGGATACGAGACCTCCCTTTGCTAGTCAGTGAGTCAGTGTTCTGTGCCATAAATAGGCGCAAGGAGGCCCACCAGGGCCACAAACCAGAATCTACCACCATGCCAGACTTACCTGGGTATCTTCAGACTGTACAGTGCAAAACGCCCCGTCCACCAACCTTTGCACAAACAATTGCTTCTTTAGTGCACTCGCATCTGTAGACTCAGGAACTCTCAGTTTAGAGTGAGGATATTAAAGAACACCAGCCTAGTCATGCCGCACCTCTTCTCTCAGTCCTGTACCCCCTTTAGCACCCTCTAATGACAGGGCCTACCTGGGCCAGCGGGGAGAGCAGGGGGTCAGGAGTCAGAGCTGCAGCCCAGCGTCACGGGGGGTGGAGGGGTGGGGGAAGGGTGTCATAGCACCTGGGGCGCAGGCTGCCCTGGAGAACACGAAGGAGACCAGGCCTGAGTATCGTGCCAGTGTGCCCAAGACCTCTGTGCTGTGCACCTCGCAGATGTGACAATAGGAAGCTCTCAGGAGAATTTTATGTTTCCCCTTTTGCATGTGGGGAATCTCAGGGTTTGTTTGCAAATTTCTTGCCTGAGAATTGTCAGCCTGTTAGTTATGGAAGCAGAACCGGTAAGTTTCTCAGCTCTCAGACTTTGGTCTCCAATTCCTGAGCTCAAACAATCCTCCCACCTCCACCTCCCAGAGTGCTAGGATTACAGATGTGAGCCATTGTGCCTGGAGAGGATTACTCTTTATTGTTCATTTTGGTTGCATGGTTCACCTCCCACAAACCTGATTTTCCATGGGAAGTTTTCTCCTGTACTGACCAGGGAGTTCAGAACTGAAAAAGGGAATTTTTCCAGCTTCCCCTGCCACATGGTTTCACTCTTCCAAACCCGGTATCTGCTTAGGGTCGTACCCAACAAAGAAGGGTCCAGCGTGAGTGGGATGTTCGCCCATGTCTCACAGTACTGCAGTGCATCTGTGCACACACAAGGGGAAGGTGTCTCGGTGCTGACCATGGGCCTGGGTCAGCAAGCAGAGATGGCCCTGTGCCTGCCTGGTAACACATGGGATGGGGAGCCACAGCTTCCAGCCTGAGCCCGTAGCCCTGAGCCCCTCTCTGCCCACGAGGGCACTGGAGTTCCTTTGCTGGCCAACACAGAGGTGAAAGCTCCACCTTAATATCCACTGGGTGGCCCCAGAAACCAGTGGCCATTCGCCTATTCTCTATGCTCTTTCTTATGGTTTTCCTATATTGGGACATTTTCTTTTAACTTTTTCAGCATAATACCATGGCTACATGTTTCAGAAACATTAGAAGTAGCATTAATCGATAATACGAACAGATGGGGGCCCTTGAGTGGGAACATCAATCCTCCACCTTGATCATGGAGCAGACACCAGGATCCCCTCATGTCTCAACCCTTCGTGTCTTAACCCGGTCTGTAAATTAACCACAAATGAGCCCCCCCCCTCCAGGCACCACCGACCCCACATGCAGTGTGAGGATGGGGCCCCTGACAACACACTCCAGAGAAAAACTGCGTCATGCAGGCAATGAATAGTGAGCAGGAATGAGATAGACAACGATTCCCCACCCAACACCAATCAGAGCTTCAGCCTAAGTAATTGTTCCAAAAACCTTGGACATGGATTGAGGTGCAGAGGAACGTCCAAGGAAACGCTTTGCCCTAAGTAGACAGGAGTGACTCGGGTGCTGGTTCCCAGGGAGCTGGGGCTGGAAGCTGTTGCAAAATAAAATAGGAAGTAGAAGGAAGGGACTATTGGTTACACACACACTCACATCCTGGGGCCAAGACAGGTCATATTTTATTCCCTTATTGCCCTGCATGTCCCCCTTGTGCTCACGGCCACAAGGCAGCTCAACAAGAACTGCACCATCAGAGGCTCGTGTGTCTCTGCTGGTCTGAGTCTGCCGTGGGCACGAACCTGCAGCTTCCCTGGAGCATCTCCAGGGTGGTGAGACGACTGCGTGGTGAGGACCCGCAGCGCTGGGCTGCAGGACGGGCTGAGGGAGGGAAGGAGGACCCGTGGGGAGGCTCTGAGGGAACAGAGGCCCTCATCATCCTCACCTGAAAGGAGTCGGAACAGGTGGGCACCAGGCCTATTTGCTGCTACATCCTGAGATGAGTGAGATGAGGCAGATGGTGGCTGGGGGTCCAGGAGATCCCACTTCGAAAACGTCTGCAGAGAGCCTGGTGCTCACCCCAGCCCTGGGGAAATGAGAACCAGGCTTCTGCAGTGGAGTGGAAGTTCCCCTTCCTGTGGGGCTGCTGATGGGACAATCCTGTGACGGGAAGGACCCAGCTGCCAAGTGGCCACACCCTGTGTGTCTCTCTGTCCTGTGGGAACAGCCGGGGCTAGTGGGAGGACACGCCATGACCCCCACCCTCACCGCCCTGCTCTGCCTCGGTGAGATGGGAAGAG
>VBSM01000769.1:218857-230700 GCA_008086735.1 Cheirogaleus medius | reverse complement strand
GGTGTCCCAGCCCCTCACCCCCAGGTCCTGACCCAGTGGGTGATGGAAACAGTTTCCCCATCCCAGAGAATCTTCTAGACTCATCTCAATCCTATTCCCAATATGGAAGGGAGGGGTCTGCTCCCCAGAGGAGCAGGGAGCAGGGTGGACATTAAGGTAGGGTCCACGTGGCTTCTGGGGCTCTGGGATGGAGCAGCTGTGACCTCTGTGGTGGGCAGAGGTGAGGGAGGTGTCTGAGGTCCAGGCAGGAAGGAGGGACCAGATTTGATGGGTGAAGGGGCCAGGTCTGCCCCCCTCCCTGAGCAGGACACCCAGGAGCTGACTGGACTCACCAGGAGCCAGGACGAGGGGAGGGAACAAGGCAGGGGCTTAGTCTAGGAGTCTGGTGGGAGGGAGTCTGGGAGGAGGTGGGGTCTGCGTTGGCGCCGCCTCTCCTTGGGAGGAAGAACTTCTGAGAAAGCCTTTTCCCCTCCTGCCCTGGGTTCCCCTCTGAATAAGGGGGAGCTCCCAGGAGTGACCTCCAAAGACCCTTCCTTTCTGACCCCCTGGGGCATCTGAGATGTGACTCATCCTAGACCTGCTCCCGTCTCCAGACCTCTCTGGGTCTGTCCTGCGTCTCCCAGTAACTGAGACATGTCAGGATTAAAAAGCCAAGGGAGACGGGGGCTGGTGCCTGTGGTTTCTGTTCATTAGTGTTGGAATTTCATCTTAGTAAGAGGAAGCCACAATATCATGGAGACCACAAAGATTTACAAAACCCCACTGGCTCAGAATCTCCCTTCTCTTACGTACCACACGACATCTCTCGTATGTTTACTAAATCCACACCCAGCAGCTCTGCGTGATGCCCAGGCCCCTAACCTGTCTGGGACGATGTGCGTTGAGCCGAATGAGGAGAATGGGCTGGGTCAGCAGGGTTTGGTGTCCAGGCCTGACTTGGAGACAGGGAAGATGCAGCGGCAGGTGGAGGGGAGGACAGGCTGGTGAGTTGGAGGGGGGACAGGAGGACGTGCCCTTCACAGCTCTTATCTCTCCTTTCCAAGAGACCTGAGGATGGAGCCCCTCACCCACACATGTGGGGTCCCTGGGCCCTCCCAGGACAGGACAGGAGGCTGCTCGGGCAGCAGTGGGACCTGAGTGTGGTCAGAATGGAGGCCACACCAGACACGCTCCTTCAGAGAGAGGCTTCCCAGGCTGTGGGTACTGCTGGGCAGGCCCTTCCTGTGCTCACTGGTGGCCTCTGTGCTCAATGCGCCCCTGAGACTAAGGCGGGACCTGCACCTGCTCACTGGGGCAAGTTAGGGAATCATTGCACAGCACGTCTTGTGTGTAACTCATTTCTACTTTGCATTTTCTGTGCACACTGATGTAATGTCACTCCCTCATTTTCGGAAACACTTCAAGAAGTAATTGAATATATAAATTTATAATTTTAATTTAAGTGACATGGATTTATGATTTAAAAATAAGAATATTCCCACTTTGATTTGGACTTAATTTAATTTGTGCATTTGCTTTGGAAAATAATTTCATATTAATATCAATTCCTCCTATCCTCACATTAAAAATGAAGGTGAATTAGTGAACATAAGAAATGTTTTTCAACTTTCATTCATAAGAATTGTGTGCATTCATTGCAATTTAAAGAATTGTTCAACTTCCTTAATAACTTATAGGAGAAGCTTTTGATTTAAAGGTATTAGTTTGACTATTCATTTTATTTCACATTAATTTACTACAGAATTCTTCTATTCCATTAGTTTTGTAATTAATCTTCTCTAATTTACTGATAAAATTTATATAAACTACAAGAAAATAGAAATATCACTTCTTTATTTCTAAATTGGATACCAATTTTTCACACCTAAAATATTAATAAGCAGATAACTAAATATTAAATAAATATTGAAAGCTTTGTACATATACATATTTATGTATGATTCTATAGAATACATGTGAATATGTGTGTATACCTACATGTATATACATTCATATTCATCCATATCCTCGATATTTTTGATGTGTTCTGTTTTAACATGATTGTTATTGGTCTTCCCACCTAGACTAATTCTTCATAATAGCAGAAATACTGTTTGATGAGCCTGTGATAACACCACCACTTAGAAATATGCATTTGTGTATGTGCGTGCACGTGCGTGTGAATCACATTCCATTTGTTCCCAGCTGTATGAAGAATTAATTAACATAAGACTAAAGGGATGATGAGACCCCAGGTGACCTGGCCAAGGTGGGCTAAAGGGGAGGCAGCCCCGACGTTCACCCTGAGGACCAACCCCACATCCATGTCCTCTGGGTGCTCGACTGTTGATAAGTGGAAATGCACATTTCTGGGGGAACTAGCTGGTGTGGTCCTGTGTCCCAGAATGAACAGAGAGCACACAAGGGCTCAGTTATTTCCGCATGGAGGGGAAACATTTTCCTTGCTGGTCCTCAGCTCTTAGTGTACAGCAAAACTATCCCAAAATAACTCAGAAGGAAAGTGTGAATCCAAAGACACAGGAAAGTGGAAATGATTCAATGAGAAGGCAACACTGAACCGTGCTACAGCAGAGAAAGCGTTTATTGAGAAACTGCATAAAAGTCACGTCATGAGACATGAGCCCCGGGGAGAGGCTGGGCTCAGGTCTCTTCATCCTCTGCCCCTTCCCTTCTGTTTTCATTCTCAGGAGCATCTGAGACCATCAGCCCCTCACAAAACAAGTCAGACCCCACGAGTGGTGAGTGAGGAGACTTCTCAGTCATGGGCTGGGCACACAGGGTCAGGCCCTTCCAGGGGAGGACAGTGTCCTGAGGGAACCTCAAGGGATCCTGTGTGACTTTGATCTGCTCTGACCTCTCTGATCTCTTTGTCCACAATCCCCAGCCCCACACCCCCAGGATTACACAGTGGAGAATCTCGTCCGCATGGGTGTGGCTGGCTTGATCCTGGTGGCCCTCGGGATTCTGCTGTTTTGGGATTGGCGCAGCCGGAGAAGACACCAGGATGCAGCCGGGAGGTAAACTCCAGAGAGAACAGCACACCATCTAGAGTGGTCGATCCTTGGAAGTAAATCTGATGATCCCAGGAGGTTCTAGAAGAGCATCTAGGGCATGTGCTGTCTGGACAGTCTGCTGGTCATTTCCAGAGGGGGGAATCACTGTCCGAGTGCAGGACACTGCATGGAGTGTTTCTGAATAGGACCACTGAACTGCGATGCTTTTCCTCTCTACAAACAGTGACGTTCCCTGCTGGATCCCCCTCCTGCCACCCCAGACGTGCAGCTGCGTCCCACACGGCAGCTTTGGGTCCACCCCTCTGTGCAGCTTCATGCTCTGGTCCACTGTCACGTCACACAGTTTCCTTTATTTCTACTGGCCTCGTTCGCTGATGCTCTTCATCAAGTCTCCATCGCTTCAGTTCAGACTTCCAAACTTGCTTCAATAACTGAAACAGTCGGAGAATATCAGATTCCAAGTCGGGAAAGATAAATCCAACAAGAGTCTTCAACACCGTGTCTAGACCCTATAAGCCCTTCACTCTTTATCAGATGCTGTTCATATAGTTTCTCCTGAAATAGCATCACCTGAAGTCATCACACTGACTTTTAAAGTGACAACCCAGTAGTATGTTGATTCTCAAAAAGGTATTTTTTAAAATCCTCTGATTTGTGGCACTTGCCAAATTCAGTAGTGTAAATATTTTTTTCAAGGCCAAATTCAAGTTACTAATGAGACATAACCAAATGCACAGTTGGGAAGCAATGAATGGAATTATATTCATAGATGAGCCTGAACCATCTCCAGCACATCTCACTTATAGGTCAGACATATATCCTTTTATTTCCTTCTGTTTTAGAAGTAATGGTATTTCTGCTTCAGTGTTAAGGCACAGTTACAATGAAATTATGACACCGTAATTCTCGAATACTCGGATGAGAAGCAAAAGACAAAAATGGCAATATTAAATGCAGGAGATAATAGTGCTCACTTAAAAGTTCACTATATTAGTGGTAGGATTACAGATTACTTCAATTTGGGGAGTATATTTGAAGTATCTAGTTAAAAGGAACAGATACCCAGCTATAATCATAAAGTACATACCCAAGAGGAAAATGTGCACATACGCATGAGGTTATGTTCACAAGAGCAGTGATAGGACGGGCACTTGTATTAAATGACAGCTGTAAGACCCAAAAACACATCCATAAAAAGAGAAACTATGTGGTGTGTGCCGACCACGGTGTATCACATGGCAGTGCAAACGTGCAGCTAAACGTACAATTAGAAACCCGTATCCATCTTCTGACATTACGCTGAGTAAATGAAAGAAAAGTGTAAAAAGAAGACATACAGGGCAGGACCACTACATAGAGGTCAGAAAGAGACAGGATTTTTTTTTTTAGAAAAGCATACCTAAATTAAATCCATAAATATAGGAAAGAATGAATTCCAAGCAGTCAAAAATGGTGATTATAAATAAGGCAATTTTAGAAGGTTTTATTAATATTCCAGATGGAAATCACAGGGGTTGCTGGATTGCAGGCAGTACTTCTTGACTTTCATTTGTCATTATTGGTAGTTAACACACTTATTTTTTTTGATACATAACAATTGTATGTATTGATAGGGTGCATGTGATATTTTGATACATGCATATAATGTGCAATGATCCCATCATGTTAATTTGGCTACCCATCACCCCCCAAATTTATCATTTCTATGTGTTCTAATTATTTTGAAATAAAGAATAAATTATTGTTAACCATAGTTGTCCTACTGTGCTATCAAGCACGAGAACTTGTTCCTTCTGTGTAACTCTGTTTGTATACATCAATCAACATCTCCCACCCCCACCTTTCCCAGCCTCTGGTCACCATCATTCGACTCTCTGCCTCTATGAGTGACAATATGCAATGATTGTCTTTCTTTGCCCGGGTTTTTTCATTTAACATAATTTCCTCCAGTTTAATCCACGTTGCAACACATGACATGATTTTCATTCTTTTTTATGGCTGAATAGTATTCCGTTTTGTATATATACCACATTTTTTTTAACCATTCATCTACGCATGGTACTTGCATTGAATCCACATCTCGCTGTTGTGGGTAGTGCTGCAATAAACATCGAGGTCCAGATATCTCCTCAATAGCCTGATTTCCTTTATTTTTTTTCAGATATATACATGGAAGTGGGATTGGTGTATCAACAGGATAGGTATATTTTTAGTATTTTGAGGAAACTCTGTGCTATTTTCTGTAGTGACTGTGCTAATTTACACTCCCAAGAACAGGATGTGAGTGTTTCTCTATCTCCACATCCCTGAGAGCACTTGCTGTACTTTTGACCATTTGATAGTAGTGATTTCCACTGGGGAATAGCACTTTTCTATTTTATTACCTGTCATTATTTGCCAGGAACGTAGCGAGCTGGGACTGAAGCACAAACAGGAAGCACGAGGCACTCATAGCAAACGAGGTGGCTCTTGATCTGTCATAGCAAACACTGCACATGTTGGCGTTGTGTATTCTTCACAACATGACCTCCACCTGCCAGAGAAGCTTAACCTTTGCACAATCAGAGCCTGAACCACTACCCAGGAAAGAAAATGGGCCATATCAGGTGACATGCAATTGGATATTTGAAATGGCCACATGAGTTTCTGGTCCCACTGTGTTCAGAGAATCAGAACTGGGATGCAGGGTACCAACATGGACATGAGTGTGACTTCAGAGAAGAGGCTCAACCCCACCATGTTGTCACTTAGGGATCACACAGAGCTTGGGTCCAGATTTAGCAATACTCAGTGAGCCTGGGCTCTTCTAGGACCCCACTGAGGAGGAGATCAAAGAAAGGGAGTTGGGTGCAGCTGGTGCTTATTTCGGGTTCGAGTTTATCCTGATTCCATTTCTAGATGGAAACTTACTGGATGCTTGACCTTGGAGGACAGACACAGCATTGATAAGATTTGATGTTCTCATCTTTAAAGTGGAGATGCTATTTGGATCACCTTTCCTCTAGTTATCAAAAAAAATGCCTTACTTTCCCTAAGGAGTCATCTTTAATGTCCATATTTATATCAAAGGTGTCTTTAAGACAATTTAGGCTTCTTAAACTTTTGCAACTCAAAATACTTCAACTCTCTACAACTACATGATTCTAAAGTGGTGTCTGCATTTTATGTATTTGTCACAGCATCTCCCTTCCCCAGTACCAGAACCTGTGTCGTTTTCCTACAACTTCCGCAACAAAGTTTCACAGACTAGGTAGCTTTAAAAAAATAGAAATTTATTCTGTTGCAATCCTGGAGGCCAGAAGTCAGAAATGAAGGTGCTAGGCATGCTGTGTCCTTCTGAAGCTTCCAGGGAAACAGCCATACTTGACTGTTCCTACCTTCTTGTGGCCCAGCCAGTCCTCAGCTGGGACAGCATAAATTCCAACTTCGCCTCCACCTTCAGTAAGCTGCCTTCCCCCTGTGTCTGCACATGGAATCCCCTCCTTGTGTCTCTCCTGCCTTTCTGATGAGAACACTAATCTTCTTGGACCGGGACCCATTCTGATTCAGTAGGAATCATCTTAACTTCGTTATATTGGCTAGGGCCTGGTCACAGTCACAGGTTCTTGGGCACAGAATTTCAGCACATCTTTTGGGGAGACTGTTCAACTCCTAACAGCATCCAAAAATACAGAGGAGTGAATTTGACAATTTAAAACACTGCCGAAATAAATTTTATTTCTTTTCACTTTTCATTAAGTTTAATTTAGCTTATTTTTTTTCTTTGAATGTTTTTATTTCATAATATTACGTGGGTACAAATGTTTAGGTTACATATATTACCTTTGCTCTGCCCAAGTCAGAGCTACAAGCGTGCCCATCCCCCAGACGGTACATGCCACACCCATTATGTATGGATACATCCATCTGCTGCTCCCCCTCCCACCTGTCCAACATCCGATGACTGTCACTACCATGACCGGCCTCCCAGAGTGCTAGGATTACAGGTGTGAGCCACTGCGCCCGGCCCTTCATATGAGTGAATTTAATCGAGGATATGCAACATTTATACACTGACAATTGAAAACACTGCTGAAAGAAATTTTGAAAGACCTAAATTAGTGGAAACTCATCCCAACATTACAGGTTGGAAGAGTTAAAGTTGTATGGCTGTTAATACTCTCCAAGGCAGTCTACAGAATCAATGGAAACCTATCAAAATTTTAATTTCCATTAGGCAGCATTGAAAAATGCACATAGAATTATAAGTTACTCAGAAGAGCTAAAAAATTTAAGAAAAAGAAAGAGTTGGACACTTCACTCTTCCTGATTTCAAAACTTGCTACAGGACACCATTAATCAAATGAGTTTCAGGACAGACGTATAGCCATTTAGATGTATGGAATAGAATTGTAAGACAGCAAATAAACTCATACCTGTGGTCAGGTGATTCTGACAAGGGTACCAAGAACATTCAATGTGAAAAGTACAGTCTCTTCAACAAATGGTGTTGTGAAAGCTGGATATCCACATGCAGAAGAAGGCAGTTGGACCCTTACGACACACAATGCACAAAAACTCGAAATGTGTCAATATAAGAGCTAAAACTATAAAGCTCTTAGAAGAAAACCCAGAAGTGAATTTTCATGACCTTGTTCTTGGCAAAAATTTTAGATATGACACCAAAACCACAATCAACAAGAGAAAAATATATAATTTGAAATTTATGAAAATTTAAAATTTGTGTGCATCAGAGATGCACCCAAGAAGATGAAAAGGCAGTCTACAAAATCCTGAAAAGTATTTGCTAACCATATATCTTATAAGGGTCTTAGAATCTAGAATATATAAGACATACCTAAGATCAAAAACGAAAAGACAAGCAACCCAAATAAAAACTGGTCAAAAGACTTGAATAGACATGTCTGCAAAGAAGATCCAAGAATAGACAGTGAACACATGAAAAGATGCTCAGTGGCATTAGTCATTAAAATAAAATAAAAAGTAATAAAACCATAATTAAATACCACTTTAAACCCACTATTTGCCCATAATTACAAAGACAAATAAAGGAACAACAAAAAGATAATAACGAGTATTTTCCAGGATGTGAAAAAATTGGGAGCGTCATGCATTGCTAGTGAGAATGAAAATGGTTTGGCTACTGTGGGAAGAAATCTGGCAGTTCCTTAAAAAGTTAAACCCCAAATCACCATGTAACCTAGACTTCCACTCCTAGATATATAACACAAAAAATTGAAAACAGATGTTCAAACAAGCACTTACTTATACATCAGTGCTCATAGAAGCTCTATTCACAATAGACAAAATGTGAAAACTATCCAAATGTCCATCAACTGATGAATAAATCATTAAACTGTGAATCTCTGTGCACTGGAATATTATTCAGCCATGAAAAGGAATGGAATCCATATACATACACAATGTGGATGATCATTAAAAATACGAAGCTATGTGAAAGACGCCAGACACAAAATGTCACATCCTGTACAATTCCATTAATATGACAGTTGGAAGAAAAAAATCCACATAAACATGAAGCAGTTTGAGGTTTGTCAGAGGATGCCAGGGAGGAAGTGGCAGAGACACACTGCTTAATGCAATGGGGTTTCTCTCTCTGGTGGTGAAACGTCTTTCAACCAAATAGATATGGTGGCTGCAAAACATTGTTAATTTATGAAATGCCAATGAGTTGTATAGTTTACTGGCCAATTTTGTGTCTTATGAATCTTGCCTCAATAAAAAGAAGCGCAAGGAAAAAGGATGTGGTTCCCTAGAGATTCCTTAGACATTAAGAAGTTGCATCATGACACAGGATCTTTGTCTGAGGTAGGACTCCCACCAGGTCACAGATGCCCCAAGTGCCAAAGTGATTAAACATTAACCCACTGATGAAATTTCACCTGCAATTTTACCATCTGATGAAATTTTACCTTCAGTTGGGCTTAGGTGTAGAATCCAGGAAGAAACACCAGCACTCCTGAATCCTGTGGTCAACACTTGCTATTCAAGCAAGGATGTAATATGGCTTTCGATTTGCCCTCTCGGTCTGAAGGCAGTTTCAGGGAAGTCCCATTTGTGGTTCCTACCATAAGGGCTCTTTTACCACATGTCTTAATCCGGTCATCGAAACTACAACAGGCTGAAACCTCCCCATGTCCAGACACTGCTGATCTCCATGATAACTCTGGCAGTTGGGTCATTATCATTTTCCCACAATAAGGGAAATAGGAAGGAGGATGCTGTCTGCTCAAGATCGACCAAGAGTAGGCGATACCCCCAGATCTTACACTGGAAATTTTGACTTCCTCCAATGAATGCTCTTTCCTAAAGCATGAAAACAGAATCCACAGTCAGATGAAGAGCAATGGGCAGGGGGAGGAGAGGCAGTGAGGGAGCAGAAATGACTCAGGGGTTTTAAAGGAGAGGGATGAAGAGAAGGTTCAACTACTTATAGGAATGAGGAAGTCAGAGGGAGGAAGTGCTTGGGAGAAACAAAACCACATACCCGGGTGAGGAGGGGGCTGTGCTTCCTCTGCCAGTCAGTTAGCTGTCTTACAAACATGTCCCAGCCTCCTTCTCCTCCTGGGGTCATCTGTCTTGTGACGGCCCCATTGGCTCCTACAATGAACCAAGGCAGAGAGTGGAGCAGCCCTCAGTTCCTCACTCGCTTCTGCTTCACACATGAGCAAACCCAAATAGCTCTGCCCCTGAGCTCTCCTTACCCAGGTCTCCCAGTCCTTTACCACCATCCAGGGTCAGCTGGAGACTGGAGATGTCTTGTCACATCAGCCACCTCCTGGTCCCCTACTCCAGACCCTCAGTCACTGCTGAACTTCATTATTCTCATTGCCCCCAACCTGATCTGTCACTGACCCCTTCCTGATCAAAATCTTTCCCCACGTCTCCATCTTCCTCCAAACAAGACACCCACATCTCTGCCTGGCATTCATACTGCTGGTGATCAGGACTGAGACAAACACTTCAGCCCCAGAAAACAAGGCTCCTCCCAACAGAACAGCTCATCACAGGTAACCACCTACCCCTGCCAGACATACACCTTGAGATTTTACCATGTCTGTATGTCCACATAGTCAGAACTCTGAGAAAATTTTGACCTAGAAAATACTTTTGTAACCTCCTAAATAGGACAAAGGCAAAGAAGGAAGGAGAGTGTGTGCTTAGCTCCATCTGTGACACCAGTTCCCAGGGGCCCAGGCCAGACCTGGAGCAGCTTCTGCGTGTGGGTGAGGCATGAGCTCTCACAGGGAACCCCCTGCAGGGTTGTGCTGGGGCCATGGAACCAGCACAGGCAGGTGAGTCACCCCAGACTTCCTTGTTCAATCCAGAAAACCAACCTTGGTACTTTGGGCACAAAGACTGGGGGACACAGAGGATCCAGACATATGGTGACCTTGAAGGGGACTTAAAGTGACATCTGGGGAAATTGATGGAGAAGGGCACCCCAAGGAACTCCAGCTCAAATTCTATTCCCAGGACCTTGCCCAGACCCTACACATGAGCTGATGCTGGCCCCATTCTCACCACGGGGATCCATGTGACCATCTGGTGACAGAGGTCTCTGCAGGCTGATGTCCACCATGTGAATAAAGTGAGATTCTCTCAATGTATGGATACACAAGACCTGCAGGACTTGAGCAACAAGGCTGGTTTTTACACTGAATACACGAGCTCACACACAAGGGCTGCCCAGTGTGCATGTCATACCTAGAATGTCTGGTCCAAGCTCATTGATCTCCTGCACCTGGTGGTGACAGGTAAGAGGCAGGAGCTGGGTGTCCTCCCCCCTGTGGGCTCCTCCTCACAGACAGATGGGAATTGAGTGTGTCCTCGGGGGGACCTCACACCCTACAGTCCCCCCAGGGGTATGTGGGGTGAAGGTCCCCCTTTAACACGGCTCCCACTTCCTCTCTCAGGACTGTACATCCTCCCTCTCAGCCCAACCAAGCCCTGTGGTGGTGTCAGGAGGGAACGTGTCCATCTCATGTACCTCACTGGGCATGCTGGGCCCTTTCCATCAGCTCAAGGACAGAGGAGCCGACCTGCCCTGACACATAGAATTTTGGTTTTCTTCTGGATGAGGCTGTGTAATATTTCATGGTAGGTACAATACATAACACATTTTCTTTATCCATTCATCTGTTGAAGGAAATTTAGGTTGCCTCTACCTTTTGGCTATTGTGAATAATGTTTCAGTGAGATTGAGGGAGCAAATATCTTTTCCAAATCCTGCTCTAAATTCCTTTGGACATATACCAAAAAGAAGAAGTTGGATTGTTGAATCATACAGAAATTATAAATTTCATGTTTTAACAAACCTCCATACTGTTTTTCATCATGGCCACACCATGTTACATTCCCACTGCATCTCCACCAACAAGGCAGCAACAAGGATGGAACTTGGAATTGTTATTCTAAGTGAAATAACTCAGAAACAGAAAGTCAAATACTGTAGCAGGGAATGTCCTGGAAACAAAAAAAAAAATTGGGAACTACAGGCTTGCCTGCATCCCTGAGGCAGGTTTAGTGTTTTGTTAAAGCTCCCAGGTGGTTCCATCGCTCCCAGGTGGGCAGCTGGTGGAGTTTGTCTTTGGCAGAGATGTGATGATTAGAATAGTTAACCACAGTAATTGCCTCAAGCTGAGAATCCTCCCTTTAAAAGCTCTGTATTTCTGCCTTTGTTCAGGAAAAATTTGGATTTTGAAATGAGAGTCTGCTTTTTCCTCCCTTTGCCAACAAAGGTAATAAATCTCTTTCCTCCTCCCCAAAACACTTGTCCTCATTCTTCTGATTCAGCCTCATGGACAA
>VBSM01000769.1:199916-209963 GCA_008086735.1 Cheirogaleus medius | reverse complement strand
ATTCTAAAGTGGCATCTGCATTTTTATGTATTTGTCACAGCAGCTCCCTTCCCCAGTACCAGAACAAAGTTTCGCAGACTAGGTGGCTTTAAACAATAAAAATTTACTCTCTTGCAACTCTGGAAGCCAGAAGTCAGAAATGAAGGTGCTAGCCATGTTCTGCTCCTTCTGAAGCTTTTAAGGAAGCAGCCGTACTTGACTGTTCCTACCTTCTTGTGGCCCAGCCAGTCCTCAGCTGGGACAGCATAAATCCCAACTTCGCCTCCACCTTCAGTAAGCTGCCTTCCCCCTGTGTCTGCACATGGAATCCCCCTCTCTGGGTCTCCTTTGCTTTTCTGATGAGAACACTAGTCTTCTTGGATCAGAACCAGATGATCTCATCTTAACTTGATTATATTGGCAAAGGCCTGTTCACAGTCACACGTTCCTGGGCATAAAATTTCAACACGTAGTTTGGGGGCACTATTCCACCCCTAACAGCATCCCCAAAATACCTAGAAGTGAACTTCATCAAGGACATGCAATACTTATACACTGAGAATTTAAAACACTCCTGAAAAAGATTTTTAAAAGACCTAAATTAGTGGACACTCATCCAAAGATGACAGATTGGAAGAGTTAAAGTTGTATAGCTGTTAATACTCTCCAAGGCAGTCTACAGAATCAATGGATACCTATAAGAATTTTAATTTACATTAGGCAACATTGAGAAGTGCACATGGAATTATAAATTACCCATAACAGTTAAAAACATTTTTTCTTTTATTTTCTTTTAGGATACTACAGGGGTACAAATGTTTAGGTTACATATATTGCCTTTGTCCCACCCAAATCAGAGCTTCAAGTGTATCCATCCCCAGACAGTGCACACCGCCCCCATTAGGTGTGTATATACCCACCACCTCACCCCCCCTCCTGCCCGACACCCAATGAATGTTATTACTATATATGCACTTAAGTGTTGATAAGTTAAAACCAATTTGATGGTGAGTACATGTGGTGCTTGTTTTTCCATTCTTGGGATACTTCCCCTAGTAGAATAGGTTCCAGCTCTATCCAGGATAATACAAGAGGTGCTAGATCACCATTGTTTTTTGTGACTGAGTAGAACCCCATGGCATACTTATACCATATTCTATTAATCCACTTTTGTATTGATGGGCACTTGGGTTTTTTCCACATCTTTGTAATTTTGAATTGTGTGGCTACAAACATTCAAGTGCAGATGTCCTTTTTATGAAATGTCTTTTTTTTCCCTTTGGGTAGATGTCCAGTAATGGGATTGCTGGATCAAACGGTAGTTCTACTTTTAGCTCTTTGAGGTATGTCCATATTACTTTCCACAGAGGTTGTATTAGTTTGCAGTCCCACCAGCAGTATATGAATGTTTCTATCTCTCCTCATCCATGCCAACATTTCTGGTTTGGGGACTTTTGATAAAAGCCATCTTCACTGGAGTTAAGTGATATCTCATTGTGGTTTTGACTTGCATTTCCCTGATGATTAGCGATGTGAACATTTTCTCATATGTTTGTTGGCCATTAGTCTGTCTTGTTTTGAAAAGTTTCTGTTCATGTCCTTTTTAATGGGTTGTTAGATTTTTTTCTTGCTGATTTTCCTGAGATCTATATATATTCTCATTATCAGCCCTTTATCAGATGTGTAGCATGCAAATATTTTCTCCCATTTTGTAGTTTGTCTATTGGCTCTAATGACAGTTTCTTTGCCTGTGCAAAATCTTTTTAATTTGATCAAGTCCCATTTATTTATTTTTGTTGTTGCTGTGATTGTCTTTGGGCTCTTCTTCATAAATTCTTTGCCTAGGCCAATGTCTAGAAGAGTTTTTCCAACTTTTTCTTCTAGAATTCTTACAGTTTCATGCTTTAGGTTTAAGTCTGTTATCTACCGTGAGTTGCTTTTTGTAAGAGGTGAGAGGTGTGGATCATGTTTCAGTCTTCTACATGTGGCTATACAATTTCCCTAGGACCATTTATTGAATAAGGAATCTTTTACACAATGTATGTTTTTGTCTGCTTTGTCAAAGATCAGATGGCTATATGAGGATGGTTTTTTATCTAGGTTCTCAGTTCTTTTCCATTGGTCTATGTCTCTGTTCTTATGCCAGTGACATGCTGTTTTAGTTACTATAGTCTTATAGTATAGCTTCAAGTCTCATAAATTTATGCCTCCTCATTTGTTTTTTTGTTTAAGGTTGTTTTAGCTATAGAGGGTCTTCTCTGGTTTCATACGAAGGGTAGAATTATTTTTCCTAGATCAGCAAAAAGTGATGTTTCTATTTTAAAAGGAATTGCATTGAATCTATAGGTCACTTTGGGGAGTACAGACATTTTAACAACGTTGATTCTGTTGACCCATGAGCATGGGGTATGGTTTTCTACCTGTTTACGTCCTCTGCTATTTCCTTCCTCAGTGTTTCATAGTTCTCCCTATAGAGGTCTTTCACCTCCTTAGTTAAATATATTCCTAGATATTTTATTTTGTTGTTGTTGCTATTGTGAAGGGTATTGAATCTTTGATTTGGTTATCAGTTTGACTGTTGTTGGCTTATAGGAATGCTACTGATGTGCGTATATTGATTTTGTAACCTGAAACTTTGGTAATTTGTTTATCAATTCCCATAGTCTTATGGAAAAATCTTTGGGGTTTTCTAGATATAAGATCATATCATCAGCAAAGAGCAATAATTTCACCTTTTCTGCCCCAATTTGGTTGACCTTGATTTCCTTCTCTTGTCTGATTGCTCTGGCTAGGAATTCCAGCACTACATTGAATAGAAGTGGTGTTAGAAGACAACTTTGTCTGATTCCAGTTCTAAGTGGGAATGCTTTCATTTTTCCCCCATTCAGTATGATGTTAGCTGTGGGTTTGTCATATATGGCTTGTATCATTTTTAGGTAAGTCCCATCTATGCCTATTTTGTTAAGCATTCTTATCATAAAATGGTGTTGAATTTTGTCAAATGCTTTTTCTGTGTCTATTGAGAGGATCATATGATCTTTGCTTTTACTTCTATTTATGTGGTGAATTACATTTATAGATATGTGTATGTTGAACCAACTCTGCATCTCTGGGATGAAGCCCACATGGTCTTGATGGATTATTTTTTTGATAAGCACCTAAATTCACATTGCTAGGATTTTATTGAGAATTTTGGCATCTATATTCATAAGGGATATTAGTCAATATTTTTCTTTTTTTGTTGTGTCCTTTCCTGGCTCTTGTATCAAAGTCATGTTGGCTTCATAAAACATGTTGGGAAGGATTCCTTCCTTGTCAATGTTGTGGAATAATTACTTCAGGAAAGGCAACAATTCTTCTTTGTAGGTCTGGTAAAATTTTCGGTGTGATACCGTCTGGTCTGGGAATTTATTTTTAGAAAGGTTTTTTTATTGCTGTTTCAATTTGGGTACTTGATATTTGTCTGCTCAGGAATTCTAGTTCTTCCTGATTGAGACTACAGAGGCTGTGTGTTTCTAAGAATTTGTCCATTTCCTCCATGTTTCCACATTTATGTGCACAGAGATTTTTATAGTATTTATACATGATAGTTTGTATTTTTGTGGTATCAGTTATAATTTCTCCTTTTTCATTCCTGATTCACCCATCCAGGCTACAGTTTGTCAGCAACTGTGCTCCTCTACCTATGGCATCAGCTCCCATTAGGCACTTCCCACCTCCCAGCTAGAGCCCTCTCCACCCTTTATCCTTCTGTCCTAGAGCTGGCAATGGCTTCCATTTTTAATTTGTAATCTTTCTGTCTTTTTGATGTAGGCATTTAAGGCTATGAATTTTTCTCTTAGAACTCCTTATTCTCTATTCCATAGTTTTTGATAGTTTGTGTCCCCTTTGTCATTCATTTCTAGGATTCTTTTGATTTCTGCCTTAATTTCATAATAGACCGAAGAATCATTCAGCAACACATTTTTACTTTCCATGACTTTGTGTAGATTTGAGTGTTTCTTTTGGAATTGATTTCTAGTTTTACTTCACTGTGTTCTGAGAAGATATATGATATGATTTTATTTTTTAAAAAAACTTAGTGAACAATATTTTGAGCCTCCAATGTGATCAATCTTGGAAAATGCCCTATGTACTAATGAGAAGAATGTATATTCAGTAGTTTTTGGCAGAATGTTCTGTGAATGTCTTTTAGGTCCATTTGTTCTAGATTCCCATTTAAGGCCAGTGTTTCTTTATTCATTTTCTGTTTTGATGGCCTGCCTAGCTCTGTCAGTGGGATGTTAAAGTCCTTGGCATTTACAGTGCTACTATTTATTTCTTAGCTTAGGTCAGGTATAATTTGCTTTTGAATCTGGGAGTTCCCGTGTTAGGTGCATATTTATTTAGGATTGTCATGTCTTATTGTTGAGTTACTCCCTTTACCATTATATAATGACCATCTTTGTCTTTTTTTACCACTGTTGATTTAAAGTCTATTTTATCTGATATGAAAATGGCTACACCTGCTCACATTTGGTTTCCATTTGCATGGAATATTTTTTCCATCCCTTTATCTTCAGCCTTTGTGAATCCTTGAAGGTTAGATGTGTGTCCTGGAGATAGTATATACTTGGGGTGTCTTTTACCATCCATTCAGCAAGTCTATGTCTTTTATGTGGAGCATAAAAGTCATTCATGTTCAGTGTTAGTGTTGATATGTAGGATACTGTTATGTTGATCATGTTGGATGGTATCTTGTTGTTTTGTTTTCCCTCTTCTGTTGTTGTTTTATAAGATCTGTGAGCTTGAACTTTTGTGTGTCTTTTACACTTTGGGGTATCTATGGTGCTGTTCCATATATCATGCAGTTCTGAGTATTTCTTATATAGCGAGGTCTACTAGTGAGAAATTCTCTTATTGTTTGCTTGTGTAGAAAAGTCTTTATTTCTCCATCATTTGTAAAATTAATTTTTCAGGATACTGTTGGCTGACAGTTCTGTTTAAGAAGACTGAAGATGGGGACCCAATCCCTTCTGGTTCATTAGGTCTCCACTGAGAAGTCTGCCATTAGCCTCATGGGTTTTCCTTTTTATTTTAGTTGTTGCTTTCATTTTGCTGCTTGTAGAATTTTATTCTTCATTTTGACAATGGTCAAGTTGGTGACCATGTGTCTTAGAGATGTCCTATTTTGTATTAATCTTCCTAATGTTTGATGATCTTCTTGTATCTGGACATCTGATTCTCT
This sequence comes from Cheirogaleus medius, assembly GCA_008086735.1. NCBI lineage: Eukaryota > Metazoa > Chordata > Mammalia > Primates > Cheirogaleidae > Cheirogaleus > Cheirogaleus medius. Next base: position 204,757 of record VBSM01000769.1, on the reverse strand, counting down.
GGAGATAGCAGGAAAGTTTTCCCCAATAATTCCCTTGAATAGGTTTCTATGCTTTTTCCTTTTTCTTCTTCTCCCTCAGGGACACCTGTAATTAATATATTGGCTCCCTTCACACAGTCCCATATTTCCCTGAGTGATTGTTCCTCCTTTTTTATTCTATTTTCTGTATCTTTGAGTGACTGGGTTAGCTCTACAGCCTTGCCTTCAGGCTCTGAGATTCTTTCTTCTCCTTCTTTTAAGCTGTTATGGAATCTTTCTGCTGTATTTTGAAATTCCCTAAATGACTTTTTCTTTTATTTAAGTCTGTGGTATCCATTCTTATATTGTCTATCCCTTTAGTGAGTTTTTCATTTTGTTAATTGATGTCCTGAAATATGTTTGGGGCTTCTTCGTGTTCGTTTTCAACTTTCTCTTCAATTCTGTTCACCTTATTTTCCATCCACATTCTGAATTCCACTTTTGACATTTCAACCATTATCTTTTTGTTGGGGTGCATTGCTGTAGATCCATTGTGATCCCCTAGGGGTGTCAAACTGTTTGTTTCTTTTTCTCATGTTGCCGGAGTTATTTTGCTGGTTTCTTCTCATCTGAAGCTTCTTCTCAGCTCAGGGATGAGAGGTTTGCAGGGACCTGTTCTCCCTTGCTGGGAACTCTCCTACTTAGTGAGAAGAAGGTTAGGTCCCTCAGCTGTGCTTTTGTGTCCCACTCTGGAATGCTGGCCTTGCAGGAAAGGGGTAGATGCACCAGGAGCCTGTAATGCAGCTGTTCTCTTTTGTACTGTTCCCTGTGATTTTCATGGTTTAAGCCAGGGCTGGATGATTTTCACATGGAGTGGTGGGTTGTTCCCCCAGCTGCTGTTGACTGCTTTGGTTGTGGATTGGGTGAGAACTTCTCCATGGAGGCTGGCATTGTGGGGGATTGCTCTGTCCAGTCTCCTTATGGAGGTTTTAGTGGCAGATTGGTGAAGCTATCTGGGCAGACATTGTGGGTGCCTGGGCTGTGAGAATTTGTTCCAACTGGGTCTAGGTGTCATGGTTTCTTTAGGCTGGTGGATTTCTGATGGAACATTTGACTCTGGGACAGCTCCTACCAGGTGGCCAGTGGAGTCTTGGGGGCAGAGCCATGTAATCTGCAGCAGTGGTGGAGTCTCAGGGCCAGAGACAATGCTGGAGCTTTGGGGATGGAGCTTCAGGGCCAGGGGGAAGTGCTAGAGCCTTGGAGATTGGGCTGCAAAGCTTGGCATCAGCTATGGAAGCCCAGAACTGGAGCCTTTGGGTTCAAGTGCAGACCCAGAAGCAGCAGGAGTCTCAGAACTGGGCTGCAGCCTGGAGGCAGGGCAGGAGCTGTGTGGACAGGGCCACAGAGTAAGACAGCAGGGTGGGAACCATGGAAGAAGAGCCATTCAGGGTCAGGTGGCATCATGGGTTTGCAGGTGTAGGGTAGTGGAGTTGGTTGCTAGGCAGCCAGGGCTCTCTCCCTGCCCATGTCCTAGGGGAGCAGTCACCACAAGGCATCTCAGGTTGTGTCCATTGTGCCTGCTTTGTGAAAATCTACTGTTGGGGGCAGGGGTGCTCAGCTCCCCCTCACAACGTGTGCAAGGGCGTTGACTCTGCTTGCTTCCTCCCTGGTCCAGAGCGGGTGATGTGTAAGTGGCTATAGCAAAGCCAAGCCCCATGCAAATCTGGCCCCTGGACCTGAGAACTCAGATTGCCATCAATTGTGGTAACCTGAGAACAGAAGCCACCAGGTCCCTACTGCACCAGCTCTTCAGTGCAATGTCACTGTACAGACTCTAAGCAGCCCCCTGATCAGGCCAGACGTCTGCTCTGGTGAATGTCCCCTCACAGCTCGGGCCAGAGCGTGTGTGCGGGGAGCATGGAACCCCTGAGTTCTCTCCTCCTGTCCTTCCCCACTGTGTACTCCTCCCCCAGGTACCTTCCAATCTTGCAGAATAAATCTTCATGTCATCTCCTTCTTCACTCTGAATGTCCCCATTGCTTTGATTCACAGTTCTCTTTCCCAGAAGGCCACCCAAAGGTGTGTACCCACCTGCAATATTCAATCCTCTACTTGAGAGCCATGCTCCGGCTGCTTCTAGTCCACCACGTTGCTCCGCCCCCTCCACCCCCCAGCAATATATCTTTGAAGACAAGAACAGTCAATCATTTTGTTCTATATTTAAAATAAACATACATATAAACACAAACATATTCCACAAGATAGCAAGCAATGTGAAGGAGCATATTTATAAAAATAAGAAGGAATGCATAAGCACAAGGTACAGAATTGTGATCATTTCATACAGTGGGAAGTTCAGGGATGGATGAGACACCATACATGAGTTGATACTACTGTTGTGAATATACAGGCTTCATTTTCAGTGGTGATTTCACAGGACATGAGACTCGGTAGCTTAGCCTCTGCTTGGAAGGTAGATGAACATGGCTTCCTGCGGGTTCCCAACTGCATGCCTTGGAAGTGGAGAGGCCAGATCTTCAGGAAAGCATGTTCCATCCTAATCCTCTCCTCTCACATTAATTTTCCTGATTATGTGAGCTGGCTTTTGGAAAGAACATTCAGCATTACAGAAATATATCTATATTTATTCATATTTTATACATGTTGAGTTGTCTTGAGTTGACTTGAAGGAAAAATACAGAGATCTCAATCTTGACCCATGAGATAAGCAAGAAATTTCAAATAAAACTTCAAGAGCCATAATTTACATGGTGTTCTATGCTAATAATGCAGAATCAAATATTTTTGTGGTTGTTAACTTCTTGAAGTTCAGAACAAAAAATTAATAACTTGAAAAATGTTCTCAATTTGCATTTAATTCAACTTTGAAAACAGTGAAATAAAATTTGAACTACATTTTCAACATAAAAATGCATATATATTAATTTGGCAGGGGAACATTGCATGATATAAATGGAATCGCACATAGCTCTCAAAAAAGGAAAGGAAACACTAAAATGTTCTATCTCTGGAGGTAAAAAATTAAATTTGAAATTTGGACCTTTCAGGTTGGTCAGTAATCGGGGTTGATGTCGGGCATTCATTAGGGGCTGTGTTAAGCAAAAAATATCATCAGAAATTTTCCATGGCACCTCCTATCTCTAGGGTGAGGGTTGGCCATCTTTCTGTGTGATGCACTACCTGTGAACTCTGCAAACTGTGAAACTTGTGTGACGGTGTGACCACATCCTGTTCATTTTCCAATTTTGCTCGACCCTGTGTCCTGTCCAACAGAAGTAGCACCATGTCTTCCAAACTCATCCCTCTCCTGTGTCTAGGTGAGTCCTAGAAGGGAAGGGTAGAGGGTACTAGGATGGAAAATACTGTCCTGAAGACCTGGCCTCTCCACATCCCAGGGCTGGAGATGGGAACCCACAGGGATCCAAGTACATCCACCCTCCAAGCCCAGGCTGAGCTACCAAGTCTGATCTCCAGGACAAGGTCCAGTTATGGAGAGGGCAGGATTCACATGGGGACAAGTCATTACTGATGTGATTTTCCCTCCAGGATTCTGCCTCAGCTACAGGATCTTCACACACATGGGTGAGTCCAACCCAGTCCCAGGGTGCCATGTTGGCCAAACACAAAGGGATCTCCCAGGTGGGAAGGGTGGAGCAAGGGGTCGGGCTGATGCAGGTGACTTTGGAAGGGCTTTGCAGTTATTCTCCTGGGAGCACAGAAGTGGGGTTCCCTGGAGACCGTAGGCCCTCATTTTGTTCTGGAGACCCTCCTTAGACACCCCCTATTGGTTAAGCCTGTCTCTTGGAGGAGCCTGTGATGTTCAGAACTGGGGGCCTCTGGGGATCTGCTGGAATAATCTCTGTAAGGCAGGAAGGACTCCATGCTGGGCTACATGGAACCCTCTGAGCAATAAGAGTAATGTGGATTCTCCTGCCTATCTGTGAGACTGAGCTAAAGGGTTTCCTGCTGCCAGGGTTTGAGGAGGGACCAGTCAGCAGGCAGTGACCTCATGGTCCGAGGAGCACATTCCTGGGTAGGAGAACTATGGCAATGAGTTTCACAAGTTGTCTAATATGGCTTGAATCCAGTAGATTTCCCCTTTCTCCCATGTAGTTATTATTACTGTAATAGAGATATTTAAGAGAAACTTTTTTAAACATCTTATCAACACTCTAAGTAAATTCCTGTCCTGGGAAGACCTGCTGCGTCCATGCTGGGGTGCTCCATGTCCCTGGGCTACCACCTGGTGCCCCTGGGTGTCAGAGGGCTCCAGGTTGGGCGAAAAGCCTTGGAGGAATGTAAAGGAGGAAAAGTCCCCTGAGGACAGTGGGGGCAGGGGCGGCTCTACATTTTCTTCTCTAAGACTTGCCTCGTCCTGTCCCAGGTGGTCACAACCAGCCCTCCCTGTCAGTCCCTGTGGTCTCCCTGGGAGGACATGTGACTTCATTGTCATTCCAGCGCTGAGTTTGTCGTCCTCAAAATAATCAAAAGAGTTAGGAGCCACATTTCTGAGTTCCACAGGGTCCTTTTTAAGAACAGCTTCATGATCAAATGTGTGAACACAGCACATGCAGAGACCTACAGATGTTCAGGATCTTATACCCGGATTCGCCCTGTGTGGTCCGCTCTCAGCGACTCCCTGGAGATCATGGTCACAGGTAGGAGAAGCCCATCCCAGCCCATGTGCACCTGTGTCCAGACAGCCCTTGCCAGAGTCCGCACCCAGCACAGCCAGGGAGTCATTGCAGGATTCCTGGTCAGCCCTAACTGTGGACAGAGAAGCCATCTGACAATTTAGAGAGAGGATATTTTTTTTTGAGATTTTTTTTTATTTCATTATATTATGGGGGTACAAATATTGT
>VBSM01000769.1:184666-198256 GCA_008086735.1 Cheirogaleus medius | reverse complement strand
TCACCCTATCCTTTATGTATGTGGCTAGATACCCACTGTGGTGTTGCTGGCATACTGGGTGGGTTAAACCTCACACCCCTGGGACACTGTTCACGTGCCACTGGTGGGGGACTAGGCTGGGTAATCCCCAGTCCCTAGGGTCCTGGACGGCTTGCCTGAGTCCTGGGAGGAGCAGACCAAGGTTAAGCTGGCAAACTTGCTCTCAAGCCTCCCTGGGTCCAGGTGCTGGCTGTGATGGTGAGGGGTGGGGTGCTCTCCTGGCCCAGAAGGACACTTGGGCAAGAGAAGGATGGATGCACTGTGAGCCTGTGACAGGAGGGCCTTCTTGGGATTAGCAGCGGCTGTGGGACACACAAGCCACTAACACCTTCCTCTTTTGGCAATGACTGTGGTCTCTGTCCTTCCAGTATACAAAAGCACTGAGATTCCAGCTCCCACTCTGACTCAGCTGCAGCAGAGGTGGCAGAATCAGCTCAACCCACTGTTTGCAGGGCTGGCAGACTGGTTGTGGGCTGTGGCTGCAATGCTCCAGGGGGCAGAGGTGGTTGTGCCAGGGACTTGCCTCTGGGGATGGTCGGCTCCTTGCAGAAGAGACAGGCAGCCTGAAGCTTGGGGAGAGGCCTGAGAGCCACACCCTCCCTTATAGGAGGTGGTAGCTTGTGTCTTAGTGGCACACATAAGTGCTTGTTGCTCTTTTTTAGCAGGAGGGAATGAGCCCTAAGCTCCACGGAAGCCTGGGTGTGACAGGTGGTCTGTCAGAGGCAGGGAAGCTGCTCCCAGGTGCCCTGGCTTAATGGTCCCGTGTGGAACACTGACCACTTCTGGGCAGTAACAGCATTTCAGCCATGGCTTCCTTTGTGGCAGGGGTGGGGCAGGAGGGAAGGCGGGGAAGGCCCCAGATGAGTGTCTCCACTGGGAAAGCATGGACAACATCACATCACAAGTGAAGGGAACACTGGTGCGGGATGTGTGTGTCATGGGTCAGAACCCCAGGGACACCGCTGCTTTCCTGTGTCTGCCTATTCCTTTGTGGTTGTCACAGTGTGAGCAGGGATTGGGGAACGTTTGTGCGGGATCCAGTGACAGGGAGACTGAGGGGCTGTGACTTCCCTGGCTGGATAGAGGCACCTGGCATGTGTGCAAGCAATATGGCACCTGCCATTTCTGCATGGCTCCGTGGTGAGGGAAGTGACCTCACATGGGCCTGCTGCCCGGTGCTCTGTCTCCAGAAATTCTCAATTCACCAGTGTCAGCAGCATCTGCGTTTGTCAGGACAGAAGGGCTGCCCCACAGACAGGGAGCTGGCAATCTGCACAGGTGTGAAGGGAGGAAAAGTCATCACTCCTACCTGCCATTTCTGCTGGGCAACAAATCCCTCGGGAGTTGGTCTCCGTCAAAATGTTGCTCCTCTTTCTTCAGCTCCACCACTTCCTCCCATGGGACCTCCAGTAAGGACAGGTTCTGGCTTTTTCCCTTAGTATTTCACCTGGGCTCTCCTCTCTCACCTGAAACTTCTTCCTCTATTTGGGACGATCTGGCAACCAACGTCTCTAATCAGTCATCTCGTCACACTTCCCTGTCTTTTTCTGAAACTTTTAAAGTAATAATTGAATGTGTGAATTTATAATTTTAATTTAAAGGATATGGATGTATGATTGAAAAATAAGTAATTCTACACCCATTTTCATTGGGACTTGATTTAATTTATACATTTGATTTGTAAAATGGTTTCTTATTAATAAAGCCTTTCTATCCTAAAGATTTAAAATGGAGGCATAGGAATGAACTTAAGTGTTTTTGAAATTTTATTTATAAGAATTTTGTACATTCACTCACATTCAAAGAATTGTTGAACTACTTTCATAATTTATAAGAAACATCTTTCATTCCTTTACATTTTTAAAATAAAAGTTAGGTATGTATGAGAAAGCTATTGCTTCAAGTATATTCACTGTATTCCATTTTAGCTGACAACAGAATTCCTCCCTTCCAATTATTTTTCTACTGATCTCTTCTAATATACTAATAAAATGTATGTGAAATACATTTCACTTCTTTTCTTCTAAAATGCATATTAATACTTAACTACATATTAAATAAATTTTGAAAGTTTTACTTTTTACATATTTATGTATAATTATATAAATTACATGTGAATATGTGTGTACATCTACACATATTTAGATATATGCTTACATATGCTTGATATTTTTCACATAACATCATTGTTATTGACCTCCCACCTAGATTAATTCTTCATAAAAGCAGAAATACTGTTTGATGAGCCTGTGATAACACCACCCCTTAGAAAATATCTATTTGTGTATGTGTGGGTCTGTGTGTATGTATCACATTCCAGGTGTTCCCAACTATATGAAGAATTAATTAACAAGAGATTAAGGGTATGCTGAGTCCCCAGGTGACTTGTCTGAGGTGGGGTGAAGGGGAGGCAGCCCCAGACGTTCACCCCTTTGTGTTCCTGACATTCAAGAGCCCCTGAGGTCCAACCCTGCATCCACGGTGCTGGGTCCTCAGTCACTGATAGGTGCAAATGCACATGTCCCGGGTAATTAGCTTCTGTGGTCCTATCTCCCACACAGAACAGAGAACACACATGGGCTCAGTTATTTCTGTACTGGGGAACCATTTTCCTTGCTGATCCTGAGCTTTTAGGATCCAGTATACTTCTCCCCAAATGACCCAGAAGCAAAGTTTGGATCCAAAGAACACAAGAAGGCTGACATAACTCAATGAGGAGACTAGAGTGAATCCTGCTGCAAAAGAGAGAAGGTTTATTGAGAAACTGTATAAAAGTCACGTCATGAGACATGAGCCCTGGGGAGAGGCTGGGCTCAGGTCTCTTCATCCCCTGCCCCTTTCCCTCTGTTTTCATCCTAAGGAGGACCTGAGACCATGAGCCCAACACCAAGCACGAGTGGTGAGTGAGGAGACCTCTCAGTCATGGGCTGGGCGCAGAGGGTCAGGCCCTTCCAGGGGAGGACGGTGTCCAGGGATCCTGGGTGACTTTGGTCTGCTCTGACCTCCCTGATCTCTTTGTCCACAATCCCCAGCCACAGACCCCCAGGATTACACAGTGGAGAATCTCGTCCGCATGGGCGTGGCTGGCTTGATCCTGGTGGCCCTCGGGATTCTGCTGTTTCAGGACTGGCACAGCCGGAGAAGACACCAGGATGCAGCCGGGAGGTAAACTCCAGAGACAACAATGCACCATCCAGAGTGGTCGACCCTTGGAAGCAAATCTGATGACCTCAGGAGGTTCAGGAAGAAAATTTAGAACATGTGCTCTCTGGACAGTCTGCTGGTCATTTCCAGAGGGGGGAATCGCTGCCTGAGTGCAGGACACCATGCGGCGTGGGGAACCTGCAGCCTTAAGGAAACTTGTGGCCTCCCTGATCCTTAAGTGTAGAATTTTGACTGAATTCAAGTTTTACAGAAAAAGTACTTTCATTAAAAGGGGTGCATTAGATGAAGCTCTTCTTGCCTCTTTTGATGCTTAAAAAATAACTGTCTTGAAATCAGAAGGCCACAGGTTCTCCCCCCATGGCTGGGGCAATCTATGGAGGACCATTAAACTGTGAAACATGTCCTCTGTTCCAGTACTGACTTTCCTTACCTGAACACCCTCCTTTCCAACCTTCAGACATGAAGCCACATTTCACATGGCAGCTCTGGGCCCACAGCTCTGTACACCTTCATGCTCTGGTCCACTGTCCTGTAAACACAGTTTCTTTATGTCTAGTTTCCACATTCCCTGATGCACCCTATGCAGCCTCCCTCTCTTCAGTCAGAGTTCCAGACCTGTTCCCATAACTGAGCAAATGGGAGATCAGATTCCAACCAGAAAAATGTCATAGAAATGATGTAGGGACACCCTGTCTGCACCCTGCAAACCCTTCACTCTTTATCAGATGCAGTCTACCTGGTTTCTCCTAAAATATTATCACTTGGAATCATCACGCCAGCTTTGGAAGTGACAACTCAGTGGTATGTTGATTCTGAAAAAGACATTTTATTAAATACTCTTATTTGTGGCCTTTGCCAGTCTCTGACGTGTGAATATTTTCATGGCCAAATTCAAGAGCATAGGACATCCCTGAATGCACAGTGGGAGGCAATGAATGGGATCGTCTTCACAGATGAATCTGAACCCTCTGCAGCACATCTCACTTACAGCTCCCACATACACACCTCCATTTCCTCCCACTGGAGACGTGATGGTGGCTGCTGCGCCAGTGTCACCACACAGTGTCAATGACATTATGTCACCATGACCCTAGCACCCTGAGAGGCAAGAGACACAAAGATGGCAACATCACATGTCGGAAAATATAAGGCTCACTTAAAAATCCAGGACCTTATTAATAGGGTTATAAATTACTTCAGTCAATTTGGAGAGTATATTGGAAGTATCTAGTTAAAAGGAACAGATGTTCAACTGTGACCACAAAGTGCACAGCCTAGAAGGAAATGTGTGCACATGCACGGGGTTGCATTCGCAAGATCAGTGATAGGAGTGGCACTGATATTAGATGACAGCCATAAAACTCAAAGGTAAATTCATTTTAAAACACAAATATGTGGCTTTTGTCCACCATGGCATATTATATGGCAGTATAAATACACAGTCTACATCTTCAAAGAGCAAGGTATATCAGTCCTCAGACAGGACAGTGAACAAATGAAAGAAGAATATAAAAGATGTCATTCAGGGCTAACCCCCTATATAGAGTCAAAAATGGGAAGTATCTTTTTAGACAGGCATACCTAAGATGAACCCAGTAAATAAGGGAGGGAATTAATCCCATGTAGTCCAGAATGGTGGTTTTTCTTTGGGGTGATGAAAAGTCTTGGAACTGGATAGAGTTGGGGGCTGCATGACTTTTTGAATGGACTGAATGCCACTGAATTCTATACTTTATTGGTCAATTTTCTGTTATATGAATTTTACCTCAATAAAAAGAACTGCAAGGGGAAATGATCCCATTCCCTATAGATTCCTTTTACCTTGAGAAGTTGCACCATGACACAGGATTTTCACTGGAGGTAGGACTGCGACCAAGACAAAGATGCCCTACATGCCAAAGAGATTAGGCATGAACCCACTGATGAAATTTTACATTCAATTTTACCTTCAGTTTGGCTTAGTGAAGAACCCAAGAAGAAACCCCAGCATTCCTGCATCCTTTCCTGTGCTCAACTGCTATTCAGACGAGAATGTAATATTGCCCCTGATGTCCATTGCTAGCCTGAAGAAAGTTTTAAGGACTTCCTGTTTGCCATCCCTACCATAAGAGCTGGTCGACCACATGTCTGTTGAAGCTATAAAGGTTGAAACCTGACATGTCCAGACACTGGTCATCCTCAACAATCGTGACAGTTGGGGTCATTATCATTTTGCCACAATAAGGAAAACAGGACGGAGGATGCTGTCTGCTCAAGGTTGACCAAGAAGAGACGTTACCCCATATCTTACATTGGAACCTGTGAATTTTCTCCAGTAAATGCTCTTCTCCAATAGCATGAAAACAGACTCCACAGTCAGAGCTGTGGGCAGGGGGAGGAGAGGCAGTGAGGGAGCAGAAATGACTCAGGGTTTTAAAGGAGAGGGATGAAGAGAAGGTGCCGCTACTTATAGAAAAGAGGAAGTCAGAGGGAGGAAGTGCTTGGGAGAAACAAAACCACATACCTAGTGAGGAGGGAGACTGTCCTTCCTCTGCCAGTCAGTTAGCTGTCTTACAAACACGTCCCAGCCTCCTTCTCCTCCTGGGGTCATCTGTCCTGTGACAGCCCCGTCGGCTCCTCCATGAACCAAAGCAGAGAGTGGAGCAGCCCTCAGTTCCTCACTCGCTTCTGCTTCACACATGAGCAAACCCAAACAGCTCTGCCCCTGAGCCCTCCTTACCCAGGTCTCCTGGTCCTTCACCACCATCCAGGGTCAGCTAGAGACTGGAGATGTCTTTGTCACATCAGCCACCTCCTGGTCCCCTACTCTAGGTCCTCACTCCCTGCTGAAGTTCATTATTCTCAAGTTGCAACATTATCAGTCACTGACTCTTCGCTGAACACAATCCTTTGATAAGTCTCTATCTTCCTCCAAATAAGACACTAGCATCGCTGCCTGATGTTCATGCTGTTGATGATCAGGTCTGAGCTCAATTCTCCAGCCTCAGAAAACACGGCTTGTCCCTGTGAAGCAAACTCATCACAGGTAAACACCTGTCCCTCCCCAGACACACACATCTGAGATTTTAACATGTTTTTCCTTCTCACACTCTGATCCTGGAGACAATTTGAACTTAGAAAAAGCCTTTCCCAACATCCTAAATATGATAAAGGCACAAGTCTTTCTGCCTCATGTCACTCAACTAAAAGTTAATGTATTTCCCACAAAGGGCTTTGGTAAGGGTTGCGTGAGAAATCCAATTAAACTATTTAGAATACTGCGGTGCACGTCCACGTCATCTTGGGGTCGGATTCCTGTTGGAGGTTTATCACTGTGTATTGCAAATGCAATCTTCCTACCATCCATTACCTACACAGTGGAGGTCGTCTTAAAACAGCAATCTGCTTAGGCATTTATTTGTTTAAAACTGACTCATCACCTTCAAGATAAAATCGCAGAATAATTCCAGGGTACACAAGACATTGTGTGACACATTCTGATTATCCTCCCTCATTCTCTGGATTTCTCTGAAATCTGATAACAGCCCTTGGTCTTCCTGGTCAACAGTGTCCACCCTGTCCTTCCCGGGATGTCTTGGAAAGGGGCTGCCACGCCTCAGCTGTCCACCTTCCGGTGGTGCCTGCATATCACAGAGAACCACCTGCTAATCAGCCTTGAGTCTTCTCTTCCTCTGTCACCTGGTCACAGGGAAACCCCTTGAGGCCACAGGTGCAGGCTGGGGGGAGAAGGCTGTGTAGCTGGAGTAGGCACCATGGTCTTTGGGCCACTTCTTCATGTAACTTCCTTGTGCCTTCAGGGCCTGCCTGGGCATGATCTGACATGTACCACTTGCATTCAAAGATGGAGTGTTGGCCGAGTCTGGCTGCTCACGCCTGTAATCCTAGCACTCTGGACGGCCGAGGCGAGTGGATCGCTCAAGGTCATGAGTTCGAAACCAGCCTGAGCAAGAGCGAGACCCCATCTCTACTAAAAATAGAAAGAAATTAATTGGACAACTAAAAATATATAGAAAAAATTAGCTTGGCATGGTGGTATGTGCCTGTAGTCCCAGCTACTCGGGAGACTGAGGCAGTAGGATTGCTTAAGCCCAGGAGTTTGAGGTTGCTGTGGGCTTAGCTGATGTCACGGCACTCTAGCCCAGGCAACAAAGTGAGACTCTGTCTCAAAAAAAAAAACAAAAAAAAACAGAGTGTTTCTGTGCATGCCCATCTTTATGGTTTTCTAAGTCAGTTAACATCCCCTTCATGTTGCATCATAACTCAGTGACCCGTGGTTGTTCACTCTCTACGGGACTCGGTATCAGACCAAAAGCTGTTTTTCAAAAGGAGATTAGTGGTTTGTGGAGGATGGTAGAGTTTGTCATCAACAGCCCAAGGGCTGATGCTGCAATTCACCTAGAGGAGCCTTCCAAGGCTCTACACAGCATCTCTGTCTGCCACTTGACGACTCGAGCACCATCAGATCTGCTGGATAACAGGGTCCAGGAGGCAAAGCAGCTTGCAGAGCAGCCTGGATTTGTTGCAGAGCCTTTCCCTGTTCTAGAACCCACTCAAAACATTTGGGGTCACTTGGTGAATGGGCTGAAGAAACACACCACCTGAGGAATATGTTACCTTCAACTCCAAAGAAGCTCACTAAACATTATGCTTCTTTTGTAGAAAGGACAGGTTGTAGAAAGGACAAGATGCAACAAAATACCCTCAATGTAGAAGGAATATTTCAGCATCCTCCCACACCAGTACACTTTTACAAATTTCACTGAAGTGAAAACCTGCAATATTTTTGTAGGCTTTATTTTTTACCCTCTGATATGCAAATGCCTCACCAATAAATCTAGAGTAGTTTCTACTAGTTGCTCAAAATATTCAACCAAAATAATATTATTCATGAAGCAGAACAGTGTGATATCTGGTGGGAGGGAAAGGTGAGGAAAGGTGATCAAGATCCCTGTAGACCACATTATGATGGGGCTGGAGGGTCCATGCACCCCTGCCGTAGGACAGTGAAGGGGTATTGCTGCCACCTGAAAGAAAACCTTCCCATGTCCTTCACTAACAGCGATGGAGGAAAAAACATTTGCCAGATTTATAGCTGCTTGCCAGGTACCAAGAGTTGTATTAATTTGCTCAAAAATGAAACCACGTCTGGTACAGCAGGTGACATTGAAGGCACCACCTGCTTAAGCTGTAATAATCCACTGCCTTTATCCAACATCCATCTGTCTCCTGTAGAGACCAAATAGGAGACTTGAATGAGGACAGGGTGGGAATCACCAGTTCTGCGTCCTTCAGGTCCTTGATGAAAGCCCTCATCTCTGGAGTATTGCTTTAGGTTCACTGCTTTCCTAGGTAGAGGAAGTTCTAGTGGCTTCTACTTGGCCTTTCCCACCACAGTATCCCTTGTACCACAGAGGGATACTGTAGGGAATCTCTTAGTTGTTGAAGATGTCTGTTTCAATTATGCATTCTAGAACTTGGGATATGGTTACAAGAGACTTAAGCTAAAACTCGACTAATCACCTCTCCTCCATAAGCCTCTCCTGTGACTAGAGGGTCACAGTGATGTTTTGGGTCTCTTAGAATTAGTGTTAATTCAGAGCCACTGTCCAATAGTGCCCAATATATCTGATTATTTCCATTCCCCAAATGACCAGTGACCCAGGGTAAGTGTCATAGGTCCTGTGGGGAGACTGGGAGAACCAGTAAATATATAAATTTTTGGCAGTGTACCAGAGGCAGTGTCCTCACTGTGACCTTCCCTTCCCTTCAATTCAATGGGTTCTGAGTCTATAAACTGGCTCAAGTCTAGGAATTATTTCAGGAACTGGTGGTTTTCTGGTTTTCTAATTCAGGTTGGCCATTTGTTCACCTGACATAGAAATTTTCTGCTTATACAAATCGAGTAAGAATTTAGAGGGTTTCATACGTATTTCCCTTCTTGGAACACCATGACCATGTAGCCAACACTGTAGGTCTGCATGAGTCAGACCATTCTGAGTGCTGCTTCGACTCTGCTGCCCAGGACAGTAGCCACAGTCACCTTGCCTTTGGTGGCTGAGTTCTGCCACTTGGCCCTGACACTCCGGGTTGAATTAGTCCCGTGGCATTTAGGTTTCCCAGTTGAATGGCTGCAGTTTCCACAGTAAGTTCTATCCTACAGAGCAGAACAAACACAGAGCTCTTCAAGAATGCCAGGGCTCCCCCCACAAGTTTATTCCTCACAGTATTGCTGAAAAGTAAATCCCCTGAACTTTTCCAGTGTGGCTGAGTAGGTCTTAATTGATAATCCTCTCTAATATTTCAGTCCCCCTAAGGCTTTGAATCCTTTACAGTAAACCAAGGCAGCTCTGGCTTTTCCATTTCATTTGCTGTGTGCAGACTTTTACTCCATGTTTCAATCAATCAGCCAGACATGCTATGAGAACCAAGTCTAGCTCCTGGAGATGCAACATTCAATGCAGAATCTCAGCTCAGTGGCCCCATATCAATAAATTCAGCCTCACTCAACTTCATGTTCCTTTCACCATTAACCCACACCAGTAATGTTCATTCTCACATGTGATCCCAAGATTTCTGTGTGGATAACTTGGAAAAATTACGTAGTCCCTTTGGAGCGTAGCACATCTCCTCACAGGTTACCCTTGGTGTCTCACCTTAAAACCCAACTGAGACTTGAGTCTCGTTACAGGTCTAGAAGCAAGGAGGGGAAGTAGAGGTGAGTCTTTGGAGAATCATCTTTGTCTTGCATGGAAACTGCATCGGGGAGTCTGGTAATATTTCCTCAGACAATGCCGTGTTAATATCCTCAGCCAGGGAGAAGAGGCTGCTTCTCCTGACACAGAAGCTAATCAGTATTTGGGGGCTCAATGTCAAGCATCATCAGGGTCTTCCCACACATCCCCACACCAACTTTTAGTATCCCACTCCTTCCCAGTCAATGTCCTCGTTTGTGGAGGAAACATTCTAGGAGACGGGGATTAAACTTGCATTGTAATTCAACCTCTTGAAGGATGAGGTTCTGGATTTTATTTTCAGCAATCTGGGCCCAGTGGCTACCGCTGATGAGAGTCTCTTCCAGGGCAGACGTAGCAGTGTCAGGTCATTTAAGTGGTGCTTCAACTGAGAATTTGAATTTCCAACCTCATTCTTCCCTCCCCCTCCCCCCACTTTGTCTAGAGACAAACTCGCAATCTCATTTTATTCATTAGTTTGACAAAAATTTTCAAAAATATTAAAAAGGTGGTCCCCCAGATCCTTGCCTCTCATGTGTGTCTGATTGCAAGTATCCAATAGTGATATTTTCAATATCCCTGTTGCCACATCATGCCAGGGACTATCAGTGCTCTATTCACGACTGGAAACAGCATCAGTAGTGTTTTTACATATAATCAAATTAGAAAGCTAATTCCAGAAACTCGAAAACCAACTCAGAAAACGCATCATTAAGATTTTGTTTCTCTAGAATCTTCCCAAGGACCAAAATCTGAGTTGATAATAGTTATCCTGAGAAACAGAAACAACAGGATATGTGCATGTATGTATCTGTCTGTTTATCTATGTAGGAATTGGTCACATGGTAGTGGGGCATGGTGATCCAAAATCTGCAGGGCAGTAGCCTGAACACCCAGGGAAGAGGTGCAGGCCCAGGTCTCAGGCAATCTGCTGACAGAATTGATTTTTGCTGAGGAGAGATCATCAGATCTTTTTTTCCTCACAATTCACTATCATCTTACAACATATACTTATATTTTGCTGTCATCTACTGTCTATATATCTTGACTATAATACTGACTCAATACAAGTAGGGTCTTTGGAAATCTTCCTTTCTTTCCCTATGACACATGTCATACATGAAGAACCACATGGGGCACACCTTAGACACTTAACTTGTGCCCATGGAAACGGTGAGTAAAGGTTTCTCCATTTGCTCCAAGTTCATTTTGAACACTGGAGCAATTGATCTCTACTTGAAGCTTTTCACTTCCAGGCTGCCTTTTGTGCAAGGCTCTCGGAATTCCAAGATGACAATATTTAGGAGGCAAAGCTTTAAGGTTGCCAAGAAACACAACCAGCCTCATTCTCAACTTCCTTGTCGCACTTCTCAGACGTCAGCTTCTTTGTCCGATGTTGCATTTCCACCTGGTCTTCTCCAGGCATCTCAGGTGCTTGTTTCTCTCTCTAACTTCCTCTCCTCCTGCACCTCCCTCTTCATCTCTGTCTTTATCTCTCTCTGTCTCTATCTCTGTCTTTTTCTATCTGTCTCTGTCTCTGTCTCTAGCTCTTTGTTCTCTCAGTTGATCACAACTAATAGCTACTAATAACTTTCAGTAATTTGAACACTTCACACGTGTTTTTCTGAGATCATCTCAAGTCCCCATGCAAGCATTGTCACTGCACTTAGAAATGAAATGATAATTACTTCCCAGCAAGGAGATGATCTCATGGTGTCCCAAACCTTCATCTCAGGCATCAGATGCCGCCGTTCACACAGGTGCTCAGACTGTGACCGTGGCAGCTGCTGCTCCAGCAAGAAATGGCATTTGGTAAGTGGACCTTCCTTTTCATAGCCATATTTTAGGAGAAACAGAATATTTGGCATATAACAATATGATATGTATGTACAATTCTTTTTTTCCTGCTTGGGTCAAAACTAACCATTTAGAAAAAAACATGAAGTAGTAATGTTTTCTGAGAGATCCTGAGACATAGAATCATCTCAAACTTTTGTCTCGGGCTGTTTGACATGTCTTATCTCCCTTCTCTGTGAAAGCCCACCTGAAACACTCTCTCTGAACAAATATGCCAAGCGACACACTCTTCACTCTCCTGCTTGTGAGAGGGCTAACGGCATGCTTAGCTTTGACTTCTGTTTACACACCTACTGCCTAATGGCCACTTCTACTTAGGACATTGAAAAGTCTTTGAAGTGGGAGCATGTTGTGCTTTCTTTGGCAATGGCAGTGGGTGTCTTAATGTCTTCTGTGAGGAGTGCAAAATCATACACCTCCATCTCCTTTCTTTGGTTTCTGGGGAACAGGATGCACTGATTGCAACAATAATTTTATGTCTATAGAAAATTCCCCGGAATCAGTTTGAGGAAGGTAAACAATACCTTCCTTTTAGAGAAAAATAAATCTTTTTTTTTTTTTTACAAAAAGTGACTAAGAGCTTTCAAGGCTTATACGGCAGAAATAATCAGCAACTTTAAATGTGTTGAGGTCTAAGTATAACTCTGACACTTATCCAGATGTAATAGTGCCTTAATAGTTCCCAAACATGTGCACCTGTTCCAGATCCACTGCCATCTGAAGCTCAAGCTTTCTAAAGCCGTCACTCAACTCAGCCCTTACACAGTGGAAACCGGGTCTGTTCTGATGGCTAAGGTCACAGCCACAAGAGCACTGGGGTGGGGACTTTCCTGTCACTGTCTCAATAAGGTGAGCATCATTTACTTTCTGATGTTGTCTCCATTATCATCACTTACATAAAAGACAGGAGAAACTATTTTCATGAATGATTCCAGTTCTTAAAGGGCACATGCGACTTATAATCACACCTTTTAAAGGATTTGCAGACCTTTTCTTTTCTCCATTATTTACCATAATTTCGTTAATCTCACTCCTGCTCAATTGACTTAGTTTAGTATAATTGAAATTCATTTGTATGATTCCTCTAGGATTTCATGGACCACTTCCTTCTTTTTCTTATTTGAAATTTTTGATCAATCTCTACTATTAATTTACTAAATTTTTTCTTACCATTGTCACAAAACATTTTCTTTTTAAGAAAATGTTGAAGAGGTTTGTGTGGATGTACTGCATTAAATGGGTGTTCTCTTCTCACTTTCCCGCTTTTTTATCCATCCTCTATAACTGAAGTCGAACAATGCTGGGGCCAATATTCATTATGGTGTCTTCTTCAGAAATGGTTTTGATTTTCTAAATCATCTATTTGTCATAACTCGTTTTACTTTACCAACATTCTTATGTTGGTGAAATTTTAATGCCAGTCGAATAACACTGTAATTCAATAACCTGTTAATTATTAACCATGCAATATATCATTACACAAATAACACAGTTTTTGGTTTTATGAATCCCAATTTAAATTCTATAAAAAATCTATGTTTTAGGGTATTATATAATTTTTCATCAAATTAAGTGTCACTACAAAAACTACATCTTATTACTTTATGGCATCATATAAATGTAGGATTCTATTCTCAACTTACCTTAGATAAAGTCAAACATAGAAACTATAATTAATTCAGTTTTATTTTTGAGTAGACATTAAAATGCCAAACTCAATTAAGAAGAATCATTATGCAAAGTGAAGCTATGACTCTAAATTAAACACTTGGCCAAGTAATGTATGCTTTTTTTTTTT
>VBSM01000769.1:165140-175266 GCA_008086735.1 Cheirogaleus medius | reverse complement strand
AACACTGTTTTGAGTACTTCTTGTAGGGCTGGTCTTGTCTTGGTGAATTTCCTCCATCTTTGTTTATCTAAGAATGTCTTGATATCTCCTTTGTATACAAAACTTAGTTTTGCAGGGAATAAGATTCTCGTCTGGGCATTATTCTGTTTCTGAAGTGTGAGAATGGTGCCCCAGTGTCTCCTTGCTTGTAAAGTTTCAGTAGAGAAGTCTGGCGTTATTCGGATTGGCTTTCTTTTGTATGTTACTTGCTTCTTTCATCTTACAGCTCGTAGAAGGGCCTCTTTAGTTGACATTTTGGTCTGATGACTGCATGTCGTGATGTCTTCCTGTTTGCATTGAATCTCCCAGGGGTCCTTTGAGCTTCTTGAACTTGTATATCGAGATTTTTAGCAAGGCCTCGGAAATTTTCCTCTATTATATCTTCAAATAGCTTATCCAGCCCTTGAGTGTTTTTTCTTCCCCTTCTGGTAAGCCTATAACACTCACATTAGGTTTCTTCACATAATCCCACATCTCTTTTAGGCTTTGCTCTTTTCTCTTGTTTCTCTGCTCTATCTCTGTGACTGATTTATTAAATTGGAAGGTGTTATCTTCAGTCTCTGAGATTCTTTATTCTGTTTGATCTACCCTGGTCTTGAGGCTTTCCACTGTGTTTTGTAGTTCCCTGAAATGATTCTTCATTTCTAGGAGTTCGGTTTGATTTTTCTTTATTATTTCAATTTCTTTAGTGAATTTTTGTTCCAGGTCCTGGAATCTTTTTGCATTTTCTTTGTGTTCATTATCTAGTTTTTCCTGCAAGTCATTGAATTTTCTTATGATCCACATTTGAAATTATTCTTCTGTCATTTTAGTGGTCTGATTTTGGTTAGTGTGCATTTCTAAGGGCCTGGTGTTCCTCTTTGGGGCTGTGCTTTCCGTTTGGGTCTTCAGATTTGCAGAGTTCCTTTGCTAATTTCTTCCCATCTGAATCAGTTGTTGCTTCTTGCCTTTCAGTTTTCGTTTGGGTAATGGCACACCCTGTTTAGTCTCTGAGCCAGTAGGTGGTGTTTGTGGGTAAGATTCGACCATACCCTGTATGGTGAGTCAGTAGATGCCATAAAAGGGTGTGCAGAACATCCTCCCTGTCAGTAGGTGGCACTTGCTCAGAGGAGCAGGCTACACTGTTGTTTTTGGGTCCTGTAACCAGCTCTTGTTCCTCTGGAGAGGCACTCTAGTGCCTCAGGTGGTAGGTGGGGCCCTGGGACTTCCAGGTGTGTCCTTATTCTCCACCTCAGTGAGGGCTGGTCTGGGAGTGAGTCTGGGTGGAGCTGAGTTGGGTAAGCCTGCCCTCACCTGAAATGCTGTTAGCAGGGGTAAAAGTCCTGTTCTCCGCTTCTGGGAAAAGCTGTCAGCAAGGGGCTGAAATGGCCCCCCTCAGTCAGAAAGTCTGCGTTTGGGGGTCAGGCTGTCTGAGACCTGCAGTCTGGAGCAGGCCTCACTCCTTTTCACCCTCCCCAACTCCGTGGCTTCTCCTGGGCCTCTGCCAGCAGGCCAGACCTCACACCACCAGGTCTCCTCTGGCTGTTATGCAGGCTGGGAGGTTCCTTGTGCAGGGTCGCAGCCTGGGCTGGGCACACGGCCCCACTTTGGGGGGAGGGTTGCCCTCAAGCACACTGATCTGCTCCTGAAGGCACACACACCTTAATAGGCTCATTCATGAATACCCCTTCTGAATACCCCTTCTGTGCCCCAGGGAAGTGTGAGACCTGGGTGCATAGATCTGGACTGCAGGTCTGACCTCTGGGCCCCAGAGTTCAATCCAGGACCACACCAGGGAGAGGAATGCCAGTCCTAATTCACCCATGGGGATCCCAAGCTGGGCCGATGTCTCTCAGCCTCAGGGTCTGCCCCGTTCTCCTGGAATCACCAGGCTAGCAGCACCTGGGAGGGCTGGTGGGTAGGGAGCTCACTGTCTGAGTACCCTTCAGTCAGCTGTAGGGCCCCAAAAAGGAAGATTCCATTCCCTGGAGATGCCTCCGGCTGGTGGCTATATTGTCTCTCTTGGCAGCCGCAGATAGGGACAGGGGAGGGGAGAATGTAACAATATGGTGCCTTCCGTGCGGCTCGGGTCTGTGCACATGGAGGTGCCCTGAGGGACTTGGGAGCTTGGTACTGCGTCTGCTATAGGCTTACTGTTTACTGGCGGTGTCCATCTCTGGGCTGGTGTCCGCAGGTCTCTCCAGCCACTGGGGAGCCCACCAGCAGTCTGAGATGCAAGGGAGGGGGAAGTTAACCACTCTACCTTCCCTTGCCGCTGCTCTCCAAGCTTCTCGGGGGAGGTCTCTTCTTCCAGGTCTCCTTCACAACCTCCTTCTGTGAAGTCTGCCGTAGTCTCCGGTACCCCTCCTTCCAACCCTCGTCTGATGTATGCTTGACTGCTTGCTTCTTTCTTCTAATTTCTTCTAGAATCTGTCTTTTCTGCAGAGACACTCTGTCTGGCGGTGTTTCTCATCTGCCATTTTGCTTCTTCCATCAAGACCAATGGATTTAAACCAAACTCTTAATCAAATGGATGTAACAGATATTTACAGAACATTCTACCTCAAAACTACCAAATACACATTCTTCTCAGCAGCACGTGGGCCATTCTCCAAGATTGATCATATCTTAGGTCACAAAAGAGGTCTAGACAAATTCAAAATAATTGGTATCATATCATGTACCTTCTTAGACCAGAGTAGAATAAAAATTGAAATCAATCACAAGAGAAATACTAACACTGACACAAAGTGAAGGAAATTAAAAAACCTACTGCTGAATAATTATTGGGTCAAGACTGAAATTAAGATGGAAATCAAGAAAATCTTCAAACTGAATGACAAATGGGACATAAGCTATCAAAATCTATGAGCAAAATCCATTCTTCAGGGGAAAATTCATAGCCTTAAATGCCAACATCCAAAGGACAGAAAGATCCCCAATTAGCAATGTGATGTCACACCTCAAGAAACTAGTAAAAGAAGAACACATGTAACCCACAGCCAGCAGAAGAAAAGAAATAATGAAGTTCAGAGCAGAACTAAATAAATTGGAGGGCCGGGCGCGGTGGCTCACGCCTGTAATCCTAGCACTCTGGGAGGCCGAGGCGGGTGGATAGCTCAAGGTCAGGAGTTCGAAACCAGCCTGACCAAGAGCGAGACCCCGTCTCTAAAAAAAAAAAAAAAAAAAAAAAAAAAAAAAAAAAAAAAAAAAAAAAAAAAAAAAAAAAATAAATTGGAAAACAAATAGAAATCATTAATGAAAATAGTCAGTTTTTTGAAAAGACAAACAAAATGGACAGACCATTTGCTAGATAAACTAAGAACAGAAGGTAAAGGATCCATATAAGTTCAATCAGAAATGCAAACGGTGACATTATGAATAATAGCACAGAAATAAAAAAATATGATACATGAACATTACATAAGTCTCTATGCACATAAACTAGGGAATCTAGAGGAAATGGGTTAGTTTCTGGAAATACAAAACCTCCCAAGACTCATCTAGGAAGAAATAGATCTGCTGAACAGACCAATAACAAAAATGAGATTGAATTAAGGATAAAAATCCTCCCCTAAAAACCCTCAACAAACCAGGCATAGAAGGAACATATCTCTTAATTATACAAGCCATATATGGGAAACCCACAGTCAACATCATTCTGAATAGGGGAAAGTTGAAAGTTTTCCCCCTGAGAACTGGAACAAGAAAAGGATGCCCCTGTCACAACCCATATTCAACATAGTGTCGGACGTCCTAGCCAGAGCAATCAGGCAAGAGAAGGATATGTAGGATATCCAAATTGGGAAAGAGGAAGTCAAGCATCACTCTTCACTGATGATATGATCTTGTATCTAGAAAAGCACAAGATTCCATGAAGAGTCTTCTGGAATTGATAGATGAATTCAGCAAAGCCTCAGGGTACAAAATGAATGTACATAAATCAGTAGTATTTATATATAATAATAACAATCAATCCAAAAGTCAAATCAAAGACTGAATAGCATTCACAATAGCTACAAAGAAAATAAAATACCTTGGAATATACTTAACCAAAAAAGATCTCTACAAAAAGAGTTGCAAAACTCTGAGGAAAGAAATTGCAGAGGATACAAATGGAAAAACATATGATGCTCATAGATGGGTAGAATCAACATTGTTAAAATGTTGATACCCAAAGTGATCTACAAATTCAATGCAATGAACATCAAATTACCAACATCATACTTCAGAGATCTAGAAAAAATAATTGTGTGCTTTGTTTGGAACCATAACAGAGCTCAAGCCACCTAAACAATCTTTTTTTTTTTTTTTTTAGACAGAATCTCACTCTATTGCCTGGGCTAGAGTGCTGTGGCATCAGCCTAGCCTACAACAACCTCAAACTCCTGGTCTCAAGTGATCCTTCTGCCTCAGCCTTCCAAGTAGCTGGGACTACAGGCATGTGCCACCATGCCAGGATAATTTTTTCTATATATTTTTAGTTGGCCAATTAATTTCTTTTCTATTTTTAGTAGAGACTGGGGTCTTGCTCTTGCTCAAGCTGGTTTTAAACTCCTGACCTTGAGGGATCCTCCTGCCTCAGCCTACCAGAGTGCTAGGATTACAGGCTTGAGCCACCGTTCCCAGCCCTTAAAACCTGTGCTTTGTTTGGAACCATAACAAAGCTCAAACAGCCAAAGCAATCTTAAGCAAAAAGAAGAAATCTGGAGGCAGCACATTACCAGAATTCAAACTATACTACAAAGCTATAGTAACCCAAACAGCAGGTTATTGGTACACAAATGAAGAAACAGACCAATGGAACAGAACACAGAACACAGAACACAGATATAAAACCATCTATCTATAATACAATCAACTGATCCTCTTTGAGAAAAGCGACAACAACGTACACTGGGGAAAATCAGCCCTATTCAATAAATGGTGTTGGGAAAATTGGATAGTCACATGCAGAAGAACGAAACAGGTTCCCTACCCTCTTACCACTCACAAAAATTAATTCAACATAGATTAAAGACTTAAATATAAGGCATGAAACCATAAGAATTCTAGAGGAATTCCTACATAAGAAAAACTCTTTTAGATATCAGTGTAGGCAAAGAATTTGCGACTAAGACTCCAATGGCAATCATGGCAATAGCAAAAAATAATAAATTCAATTTGATTAAGCTAAAAAGCTTCTGCACAGGTAAGGAAACAATTAACAGAACAAATAGACAACATAGAGAACGGAGGAATATATTCACAAGCTGCACGTCTGATAAAGGGCTCGTAACCAGAATTTACAAAGAACTCAAGCAAATCAACAAGAAAAAACAAGCAACCCTATTAAAAAGGCAAAAGACATGAACAGAAGCTTCTTAAAAGAAGAAAGACAAACAGGCAATAAACCTGTGTCAATAAATATGAAATTTCCAATTACATAGCAATAGTTTAGTTTATTATAGCTCAAAGAAGAAACAGTACAATTAATTAAAGTACGTCCCCAAACTATTCACACAGTTTAGCCATCTTAACGGTAGCTTGTTCATGCCAGGAGTGAAGCCTGGAGAGCAAGTGGTGATGAAGTTACGAAAGGCATTTTCCACAGCTTGTTGAGAATTGAATATTTTTATTTGCAAGAAGTGGTCCAAAGCTTGGATGAAATATTAGTCAGTTGGTGCAAGATCTGCTGAATACAATGGATGACAGAGAGTTTCCAAGTCCAGCTCTGTAGTTTGAACAGCATTATTTGTGCGACATATGGTCAAGCATTGTGTTGCAAAAGAATTGACTTGTCTTTATTGACAAATCTTGGCTGCTTCATTAAAAGTCTCCTCATCATTTCATTCAATTGGCTGCAGTAGACACCTGCTGTAATCGATTGACCAGGTTTCATAAAACTGTAGTGGATAACACCAGTACTGGACCACCAAACTTATGAATATTCAGTTTTAGACTGTGTTTTGGCACTTCATCTTTATCCAACCACTGTGTGGAACACTTGAGATTGTCAAAAATAATCCATTTTCAACACATGTAACAATATAGTGTAGAAATCATTCACTTTTATGTCGTGAGATCAAAGAAAGGCAAGCTTTGAGATGATTTCTCTTCTGACATTCATTTAATTCATGCACAATCTATCTTTCCAGCTTCTTTACCTTGACAATTTGTTCCAAATGGTCCAATATATTTGGAATAGTAACGTGAAACCTTGCTGCTAATTCACACGTAGGTTGAGGTGGATTCCCTTCCACCACAGCTTTCACCTCATCATTATCCTCCTAGTCTCAGGTCGCCCACAGAGCTCATTTTCAGGATTAAAATCACCAGGATGGAACTTCTGAAACCCTCAATGTAGTATGTGTTCATTAGCCACATCCTTCCCAAACACTTCATTAATACTTGGAACTGTCTTCCCAGGATTAGTTCCACGACAGAACTCATATTAAAAAATACCATGAATTTTTTACTTACCCATGGTTTCACAAAAATTGCTCTTAAAGACATTTTAAAGATAATCACAAGCCAAACTGTATATTTGAAAGAATGAGGAAACAAACACCACATGTACTCACTATCAAATTGGAACTAGCCAGTGTGCACACATGTGCAGAGAGGGAAGTAGAACTTAGAGGAAATGAACTGCGGAGGGAGAGGGAGAAGGAGGGTAGGGGAGTAAACCTACCTAATGGATACTATGAACACTATTTGGATGACAGGCCCACCTATAGCCAGGACTCAAGCATTACAAGATGATTCATGTAACCTAAAACATTTGTACCCCCTTAATCTTTTGAAATAAAAAAGAGAACCCTTGCTATTATTACAGTGGTTATAACTAGCAAAATGTAGAAATTGTTCAGAAATCCAACCACAAAGCTGGAATCCGCCATTTTTAAAATTCAGTGTATCTCTTTTAATACAGTCAAGAATGCATGAATGTGTATCTTGACCATTACAAAATTACCTTTTTTAACCTTTGGAACTGATCCAATTAAATAATTGCTGAATAAACTGCTAAATACAATAAAATAACTTTTTATTAATATATATTAGTTTTTAAAAGACACAGATACTACATAAAATAATTTACAGATTTTTCCTTCTAGAGACAGTGTCATATTTCTAATTTTTAGGTAAAAATAACTTCAGAAAATGTGTGTAATTGTACCAGTCAAGCACACAGTTAAATAAATGTGGAAGAAATACTGCCAGAAAATAAAGGATATAAAATAAGATGTGAAGAAATTCAGAAAAACCCTTGCCCTACATGGGATGTCTTAATATTTTAAATAATTTGACCAGCAAATAGGTGTGAAAAAGCAATATGTTTTATAACCAATTGCCAGCATTTTCAAATGTTCTGTACAGGTAAACAAACACACACACACACACGAGATACTGATCATAATAGGAGGAATAGCTTAACCAACTATTTTTTAAAATTACAAAAACAACTGGAATATAGTGAAGCAAGAATGTAGAAGAGACAGCCTAGAAAATAATGTGAAGTATGATAGGTAGGTAGATGGGGAGATAGAAAATTGATTAGATCTATAAATAAATATTTAGAGAGCTAGACTCTTATAGGTTTAAAATTACCAGAAACTTGTTGTATGAGTAAAACTTAGTTTACATAAAAGTTGGATGAAAGTTTATTAAATTCATGGTTGAAAATATTTTGATATGTAATTGGAACTATAAATCCAATTTCTATTGGATGCCATTTTGAAAAATAAACTTAGCTACATGCTAGCATATAAACATATAAATTAATACTTAATACATTAAGTGCATAGACACATAAATGTTTGTTTAAAAAATGAGTTGAAGGAAATAGTAAGTAATGAAAAAATAATCCATACAATAATTTTTAAATATTAGAGTATTTAAAATTCTTAAACTTTTTGAGTTTAAAACATAAAATAAATGACAATCTGGACACACTTGAAGCTTTGCCTTGGCTGGAGCAAAGGCAATATTTGTAACCTAAACATTTTTATCCCCATAATATGCTGAAATAAAAAATATTTGTAAAACCATAAAATAAATGAAACTCAGAATATTAGAAAATATTTCATTTCCTATTTTCCAAAATTGAAAAAGGGAGGCTCTCTATAAATTTTAGGTGCTCAATTCTAAAAATTAAACTGAAAAGCATATGTTTTCTAAATAGGAAAATTATATAGACAAATATATCAGTACAACAAAATTCCAAAAATATATGGTTTTTTAGGAATTATCATGAAAATATGAAAGAATTTTTTAAGATGATATTTTTATTTGGAAATATATTTCTTTGTCACATATTTATTTAGAGGCATAGCTTCACTTTGCATAATAATTCTTATTGTAGCTTTGCATTTTTATGTTTACACAGAAATTAAAAAAGTAATTATGGTTTCTCAGTTTGGTTTTATTTAAAGTAGAATGAGAGTAGAATCCTTCTACATTTGTATTATGATAAGACATAAAAAGTATAGTTTTCCTACTCACATTTAATTTGACAGAAAACTTTTTAAACATTTATAAAAATTTATATGTTTTATAAATGACTATACTGCACAAAGAAATCTACAGATTCAACGGAGGCCCCATCAAAATATCATTGTCATTTTTTATAAAATTAGAAAAAAATCCTGAAATTTATTAATATATGGAACCCAAACCGAGCCTGAATAGTCAAAGCAATCTTACACAGAAAGAATAAAGCTGGAGGCATCATATTCCCTGACTTCAAATAATTCTACAGGGTTATAGAAACCAAAATGGCATGATACTTTTTATAAAAAATAGCTACAGAGATCAATTGAACAGAACAGAGAACCCAGAAATAAGGCCACATACTTACATCCAGCTGACCTTGGACAAAGTCAACAAGAACACACTCTGGGGAGATGACAGCAGTCAGACTGGCTACTGCTAAAAACAATAGATGTTGGCGAGGATGCAGAGAAAAGAGGACTGTTATGTTTTGTTGGTGGTACTATAAATTAGGAAAGCCTCTGCAGAAAACAGTATAGAGAGTTCTCAAATAAATATCAAGACACACAAATCAGAGGCACTCATATACACCAACAACAGTAAAAGCGAGAACCAAATCAAAGACTCAATTCCCTTCAAAATAGCAACAAAGAAATAAAGTACCTAGGAATATATTTAACTAAGGAGGTAAAAGACCTCTACAGGGAGAACTATGAAACACTGAAGAAGGAAATAGCAGAGGATGTAAACAGGTGGAAGAATATACCATGCTCATGGGTCGGCAGAATCAATATTGTTAAAATGTCTATACTACTCAAAGTGATCTACAGAGTCAATGCAATCCCTATTAAAAACCATCATGATTTTTCACAGATATAGAAAAATAATTTTATGATTTGTATGGAACCAGAGAAGACCCCGTATAGCAAAAGTAATCTTAGGCAATAAAAACAAAATGGGAGGTATCAATTTGCCAGACTTCAAACTATACTACAAGGCTATAGTAATTAAAATAGATTAGAACTGGCACAAGAACAGGGACATTGACCAGTGGAATAGAACAGAGAACCCTCATATAGCCACCCTCATAAAACCACCCTCATATAGCCAACTAATCTTCAACAAAGCAGACAAAAACATACACTGGGAAAAAGAATCCTTATTCAATAAATGGTGCTGGGAAAACTGGATAGCCACATGTAGAAGACTGAAACAGGACCCACACCTTTCACCTCTCACAAAAATCAACTCAACGCTGGGTAACAGACTTGAACCTTAGGTGTGAAACTATTAGAATTCTAGAGGAAAATGTTGGAAATACTCTTCTAGACATTGGCCTAGGCAAAGAATTTATGAAGAAGACCCCAAAGGCAATCACAGCAGCAACAAAAATAAATAAATGGGACCTGATCAAATTAAAAAGCTTCTGCACAGCCAAAGAAACTGTCAAGAGAGCAAACAAACAACCCACAGAATGGGAGAGAATTTTGGCAAGCTACACATCTGATAAAGGGCTGATAACTAGAATCTATTTAGAACTCAGGAAAATCAGCAAGGAGAAATCAAACAACCCTATCCAAAAATGGGCAAAGGACATGAACAGAAACATTTCAAAAGAAGACAGAATAGAGGGGGC
>VBSM01000769.1:66861-80138 GCA_008086735.1 Cheirogaleus medius | reverse complement strand
GAGCAAAGAACCAAGTTGTTAGCTAAGAGCAGCTGGTTGAGAATCAAGTCTCTGGGTTTCAGTATCTGTGCAGTGATAATAGTAAAGTTATAAAAACAAAGGAGTAAAGAATTTCCAAGGATTCCAGCACCAGACTGAATGATAAAGGTGATTCCCCAATTTATGTTAACAGACACCAATCCGTCCATTGGGGGGAAATGTTGGAGTGTGATTTTATTTGAATCAGAGGAATCCAGAGACTGAAAAAGACAATTGGGTTATTCTCATAGCATCCAGAAAATACTTTTTGTCACAAAATCCATTATTCTAAGAGAATACAAACATTAAAAACAGATCTTTTGGCCAGCGCAGTGGCTCACGCCTGTAATCCTAGCACTCTGGTTGGCCGAGGCGGGCAGATCGCTCAAGGTCAGGAGTTCGAAACCAGCCTGAGCAAGAGCGAGACCCCCGTCTCTACTATAAATAGAAATAAATTATGTGGCCAACTAAAAAATACATATAGAAAAAATTAGCCAAGCATGGTGGCGCATGCATGTAGTCCCAGCTACTCGGGAGGCTGAGGAAGAAGGATTGCTTGAGCCCAAGAGTTTGAGGTTGTAGACATCACGGCACTCTAGGGCAACAGAGTGAGACTCTGACTCAAAAACAAAAAACAAACAAAAAAAACCCCCAGATCTTTTGTAAGTACAAAGCTATGTCTTGTAGAATTATTATTTGTAACACCATACTGACTGGAACTTCAGTCAAATAGAGACTGAATGCATCCCGTGCATCCCACAGTGGAGCACTGGGCAGCTGTGGACGTGATGAGGGAGCTCTCTAGGCAGCTCACCCCCCAGGACGTACAGTTATGGGGGTGAGAAAAAAAACGACTAAGAACATCATGTACAATTAGCTTTATTTAACTACGAACGAGAGATAAATAGTATATTGGTATGCTTTTATGTGTGTGTACACCTATATTTTTATATTTTAAAATGAAAACATAAAACCTCTTAAAATTGGTACTTGTGAGGGATAGAGAAAGCAGCACAGAGTAGACAGGATGAATTGTGTCTTACTTGTTGTTTTGGTTTGGAAATACATACATATTTTATCAAATACACATAATACCAAAAATATTCAAATAGTATTAATAAACCTAAAGACAAAACCTAGAAAAAAATGAAAGTAACTTCCTCTCAAATTAGGGCTTTACTAAGAAAAGAGGAATTATTTCCATTGAATTTTAAGCAAATATCTTTGACTACACGTCTTATAAATAATATATTTTATGCTATATATATTATATCATACATTTATAAATTTTTAAAATAATCAAATTGTGTACTATATTATATAATATAATGATATACAATTATCATAATTCAATAATTTTGACTATATATAGTAAAATATATGAGTTTATGATAGAAAATATTTGGTATTAAAATATCATCAAAAATTTTTATTTTCTTCCTGAAGAAATAGCCGAATCCACATTAAGACAGGAAGTATAGGGGATGAACTCAAAACCCCCTATTGTACAAGGAAGTACAGGAGTGGCCAAAAATCATCGGGTTCGTGTGACCAGAACAGAAGGGCTATCATGACTTGTTCCCAATGGCAAAGCCTGAGGCATTTATAAGCATGAAGTAATATTTATCATAGATTAAAACAAAAGAATATATGCAAGCTCTATATGTATAACAGTGATGAAAATAAAATTTAAAAATCAAAACAAACAAATAAAAAACAACTTCCAATTTGGGAAAGAGTAAAGAACAAAATTGCCACATTGAAAAGTGTACAAGCAATGAACATCAATGGCTGCCAAAACCCTCGGGTTGCAGAGTATATTGACAGGTGGACTCCGTTGATGATACAGCCATGGGGGCAGGATTGCAAAGTGGAGAATGCAAGACACGAGCCAATGAGTCATCCTATCTCAGTTCTGAATTTTTAATAAACGTTTGTGTTACCATGCCTTCGAACCTACACTGTTTTCCAAAACCTTTTAATTTTTCTAAAGCAATTTACAATTAAAATTCAAAGCAGAAAGAGTGGCATCATTAAGATGGTGGAATTGATGTTTCTGGCCCTTGTACTATCACAGAAACATCAATTTTGACCACCATATATGAACTGAAATATTTCTGTGAGAATCTAGGAGTCCAGTAAAGAGATTCCAGCACCATGTTTAAGCAAAAGAAAATTGAGAATCAATTCTTGAAAAGGGTGAGAAGAACAGTTTCTCCCAATGCGGTGCAGCTCAGTGCCAAGAGAGCCCTCACAACCTGCAATCTCTGCCATGGCAGGTACTAAGAGTGGAGGGAGCTCCCAGCTTCTCCAGTCTCAGGGGAAATTGCCAAAGAGGCCCACTTCAGCATTGCAACACCCATATCACTGAGGGCACCATCCTGGCTGAATAGTCTGGGGGGACTTATGATCAGGGAAAGATGTATGAATTCACCACACATATCTCAGGCTACAGATCCTACTAAATAATTCATAGATCCCACCAAGAGACCCACTCATCAACCTGTGGCATGACCTTGTTTGCATCCTGCACAACTGGTTGACATGGTGGTCCACTGCACTCTGTGTGCACTCCCAAGATGCTCACATGGACCTCTGCAGCCAGTGAGCCTAAGCCTCTGCAAGGACACTCACCAACATCCACAGAGAGCACACGGACAACTAGCATCCAGCTCAACTCTGCAGGATCTGGAGATGTCACACAACTTTAACAACGCAGGACACTGCCCTGGGAAAAATAAACAACAGACACTCAGCACCCGGCCTGACTTTGCAGGCTGAGAGAAGGCACACAAAACCCAAGACTTTCCCCCAAAAACGGAACAAGAGAAGTGGGACAGAGTATCCACAGAAAAGGCTGGACAGATCCATGAAAATCTATACCTGGGCTGACTAGTGAAGATATTTCTCTTCTGAAGCTTGTCAGAAGAGGGGCCTGCCTCATCAAACGCAAAGACAGCAACATAAGAGTTTAAGGAACATAATTATATTAATAAAATAAAACATAACACCTCCAAAGGCAAAAGAAAAAAAAATAGAGCTCCAGTGGATGACGCCAAAGAAATGAGGATCTGTGACTTTCATGACAATGATTTCAAAATCGTCATCTTTAAGAAGCCAGTGAGCTGCAAGAAAACATAGACAACACAATGAAAGAAGAAAAACAATTTATAAACAGAATGAAAAACTAAATGAAAAGATAGAAACAATGAAGAAGAACCAAACAGAAATTCTAGAGATGAATACTACAATGACTGAACAACAACAAAAATCAATGGGGAGCTTCAACACCAGGCATGATTAAGTAGAAGAAAGAATTGGTAAACCTGAAAAATGGTTATTTAAAATTACCCAGTCAATAGAGAAAAAGGGAAAACAGAATGAAAAGGAATGAAAGAAGCCTACAGGGTCAAAAATACAAAATGGGGAAAGAGATAGTCTCTTCAATAAATAACGTTGTGAAAATTGAATATACACATACAAAAGAATGAAATTGGACCCCTATTGTGCAGCATGAACAAAAATCAACTCAAAGTGGATGAAAGACTTAAACACAAGACCTGAAATCATAAAACTCCTAGAAGAAAACATAGGGAAAAACTCCCTGACATTGGATTCAATAACCATTTTCGGGATATGACACCAAAAGCACAGGTAACAAAATGAAAATAACCACACAGACACAAATTATAAAATATAAAATATACAGATGTGTTAATTTATCTTGACTATGGTGATTATTTCACTATACATATATTGATATATAATTACTAAGTTTTACATCTTAAATATGTATGTTATAAAATGCCAAAAGCAGATAAACAAAATGTGTCTATTGTTCAGGTGAGACTTATGAACTCCCACTCCCAAACTCAATAGTGGGCAAACCTATGGTGTGTAAAGGAGGCTCTGCCTCTTGTACTAAATGCATTTTTCCAGTGTTAAAGGCCACCTTTTTATGGTGGTTATAATTAGCAGCACATGAAAAATTTTCAGAAATAAGACCACACGGCTAAAATTCACCATTTAAAAAATGCAATTTATCTCTAGTAAATAGAATGAAGAAGAAAAAAAGTATAAGCAAGAACGTATATCTTGGTAATCACAAAATCACTGTTTTAACCTTTGGGCATGATTCAGTTGCATAATTGCTAAATACATTGCTAAACAGAATGAAGTAAATTGTAAAGTTTTGAAAATATGGAAATGCTAGGTAAAACAATACAGATTTTTCTTTCTAGACACAGCATTATAGTTGGAATTTTGATGAAAAACTTACTTCAGAAAAATGTGTCATTGCCCAAATCAACCACTCAATTAAAAAATTTTGAAAGAAATACTGCAAGAAAATGAAGGATATAAAATAAGACCTGATGAAATACAGAGAAACCTCTATCCTGTATGGGGTTTCTTAATATTTTCAATAATTTGACTAACAAAATATGTGTACATAAACATGTATTTTTATAACAGAAAACCAAGTCTCAACATTCCCAAATGTCTTATACTGGTGAAAAAGAAGACAGAAATAAAACTGATTGTAACAGAAGGAATAGCTTTACCAAATATTTTTAAATTATAGATGCAACTTGGTTATAGTAAACCAAGGATATAGAGCAAACAGTATACAAAATAATGTGAAATATTTGATGGATGGATAGATAAATGAATAGATGCAGTGGTAGAAGATTAGTTTGACCTAACAATTAAGAAAATAGAGAGCTAGAGGCTTAAGGGAACGAAAAATATTAGGAACTAAGTGTCTGAGTCAAACTGAGTTCAAAAATGAGTTGAAAGAACATTTATTAAATATGTGGTTGAAAATATTTTGAAAGTTAAAAAACCAAAGCCAGTTTCCACTGGATGGCATATAGACATTAAACATATTTATATACAGGCATATGAGGGCTGTCCAGAAAGTATCCAGCCATGTAATATAAAACAATGGAGACTTCCATGGCTGGATACTTTCTGGACAGCCCTTGTATAAGCATACAAATTAATATCTAGTAGAGTAAGCACATAGGACATATATTTTTTTGAACATGAGTTGAGGTGAATACTTAGAAAAAAAGAGCCATACAATATTTTAAAAATGTTGCCACATTTAAAATAGCAAAACATAGATAATATTAAATACAAAAATATGAAACTCAGAATATTACAAAATATATAATACACCAAATTGAAAAATGAAAGCTGTCATTAAGCTTTTAAATGACCATTTTAAAATTAAGTAAAAGAAGATATATATTCTAAGCAGGAAAATTAAGTAAACAAGCATTTATCAAGAAAGAAACCCATAAATATATGTTTTTCTCAGAGATGATCATGAAAATCCAAAATAAATTTTAAAAGATGTACTTTTTAAATTTAAAATACATAGATTTGCTAAATGTTTAATTTAAAGTCATAGCTTCACTTTGCATAATGATTCTTATTGCAGGTTTGTATTTTCAGGTCTAGACAAAAATAAAATTAATTAATTATGGTTTCTCATAATGAATATAATTAATGTGGGTTGAGTGTAGAATCCTTCTACATTTACACGATGCTGTGAAGTAAAAGGTATAGTTTTAAGTCACATTAAATATGACACAAAATTTTATAATCACCTAAAATTTAGATGTTTTCCGAAGAATTAAAATAAGGATTCATCAAAATAAGAACTTTTACAATTTATTTTTACAATAATATTTTACTTTTTAAATAAGTAACAAGTTATTAAATTACAATGGGATTTAACTGGTATTAAATTGTGGGAAATATTAGAATCCTGGTAAAGTACAGACTATGAGAAATAGATGGTTTAGAAAATCAAAACCATTTCCGGAAGGATATGCAGTAATCAATAACAGTTTGAACCCAGTGTTACAGAGGACAGGGAGAAGAGGGGGAGAGTGAGAAAAGAACATACATTTCATGTAGTACATGCACACAAACCTGTTCAAAATTTTCTTGGAAAGAAATATTTTATGACAACAAATAGAAAAATAATAGCAAATTTAGAATTGAAATTGATCAACAAATTCAAATAACAGAAAGAGAGGTGTGGCCCATGAAATCATTAGGAAACAGACAAATGAATTAAAATTATACTAAACTAAAGCAATTGAGCAGGGGTGAGAACAACAAAATTATGGTAAATAATGAAGATGAGAAAATATTTGTGAATCCTAGACCACAAATGATGGTGTGTCTCATGTGCCCTTTAAGAACTGAAATCGTTCATGGAAAAATAGATCTTTCTCCTTTTTTATAACAAAGTGATTTTCATGGAGGCGCTATTAGGGACTAAATGAAGCACATCTTACTTTCTGGGTTAGTGACAGGAAAATCCTCACCTCACAGCTCTTATGGCTGGGATCTTAGCAGTCAGAACAGACCACGTGCCCACTGCTGAAGGATGGAGCGGAGCCCAGATTTAGGAAGGTTTAGATTGAGATCCCGTTGGATCTTGAGCATGTGTAAAGGCTTGGGGATTATCAAAGCACTTTCAAATCTGATTAAGATGCAAGAGTTGCATTTCAACCTTAACACATTTGTAATCCCTGGTTATTCCTGCTCTCTGAGCCTTGAAAACTCGATCACTTTTCATAGAAAGGAGATTTTGATTTCTAAAAATGAAAGATAGTGTTTACCTTCTTCACACTGATTACAAAAACTTTCTATAGACATAATGTTATTGGTGCAATAAAGTACATCTTGCTCTCAGAACCCATAAAAAAGGAGATGGAGGTGTATGGTTTTGCACTCACCACACAAAGTTTTCAGAGATACACTGTCATCAACAAGCAAAGCACAACATGCTACATAACATGCTGGTGCCACAGATCTTTTAAAGGTCCTATGTAGCAGTTCCCATTAGACAATAGGTGTGTAAGCAGAAGGCAAGAGATGAACACCCTCGCAACACTCTTACGAGCAGGAAAGCAAAGTCTGCAAGGTTTGGTGTTTCCATCCAGAGAGAGTGTTTCAGATGGGGCTACAGCAGAGAAGGTAGGCAAAAGGTGTCAGACACCCTAAAACAGGAAGGTTGAGGTAATACTATGTCTCAGGAACTCTCAGAAAATATCCCTGCTTCATGTTTTTATTTTATGTTTGGTTTTACTCTAAAGGGAAACAAGAATTGTATGTTCACACCATATTTATTTTGTGACAAACATTCTATTTTCTGAGAGTATGTCTGTCTACCTAGAAAGGAGATCCACTTACCAGATGTGATTTCTTGTGGAGCAGTAGCTGCCATGGCTGGTCAGAGTATCTGTGAAAAGGGGCATCTTATCTCAGAGATAAAAGTTTGGGACACCATGATGTCATCTCCTTGCAAGAAAGTAATTATCATTTCATCTCTAAGTACTGTGACAGTGTTTGCATGGGCACTTGCATGGGGATGATCTCAGAAAAACACGGGTGAAATGTTCAAATTACTGAAAGCTATTAGTAGCTATTGGCAGTGATTAATTAAGAGAAACAAAGACAGCAAGACAGAGAGATACAGAGACAGAAAGTGATGGGGAGATAGAGACATAGACAGAAAGAGAAACAGAAAAAAACAGATACAGGGAGAGAGATTTAGAGAGAGAGAAACAAGCAGGAGAAAGCAGCTAAGATGCCCGGAGAAGCCAATGTTGAAATAACATGTCAGACAAGGATCCTAACATCTAAGCAATGAAAGAAGGAAGGTGAGAATAAGGCTGGGCTTTATTTTTTGCCAGCCTCAGAGTCCTGCCTCCCCAAAATTATTATTTTTCAATTCTGAGAACTTTTCATAAAAGGCAGCCTGAAAAAGAAGAAGAAAAGAAAGAAAGAATTAGGAATGAATTGTCTCTGTGTTAGAAATGAACTTGCTGGAAGTGGAGAACCTTTCATTCACTATCTCCTTATGCACACGTTGACTATCCGGTGTGTGTCAAATATGATTCTTGATTTATGAGACGTATCAGGTAAAGGAGAAGCAGTTTCAAACAACCTGCCTTATTGAGTCAATATATAGTCAAGAAAGATGGACACTATACAACACCAAATAAATAGAACATTCAATTAAGTTTCTTGAGAGGAAAAAAAGATCTGGTGATCTTCCCCAAGCAAGAAGGGATTCTATTAGCAGACTGCCTTTGGACTGAAACTGTAACTCTTACCTGAGACTTCCTGTCATGCAGACTGTGGACTCACCAAGCACCCACAATCATGAAAGCCAACTCCTAAATAGATATATAGGTAGACAGGTAGAGACACAGGTACAGATATGCACTACATACACACCCTGTTGGCTCTGTTTCTCTGGAGAACACTTACAAATACATATTTTGGTCCCAGGAATGATTCCAGAGGAATAGAATCCAAGAATAAGTTTTCTGAATTGGTTCTGAGGTTTCTGGAATGGGCTATCTAATATTATTAGATGTAAAGACACTAATGACTTTACATCTGGTAGCACAGAAAGCACTGATAGTTTACAGCATGATGTGGTAACTGGGATATCCAAAATATCACAATTGTATCATTGTAATCAAACACTGATTACACAGAAACATTTTTTCAAACTAATGAGCATAATGAGCCTGGCTGAGATTGGACAAATTGGGGGAGAGTAAAGGACGAGCTCAGAGATCTGAATTCTCAGTCCAAGTGCCACATAAATGACCTGATGTTTTTCTGTCTTCTCTGAAAAAGACTCTTATCATCTGTGGCTACTGGCCTGAGATTCCTGAAAATCAAACTCAGATTCTCATCCTTGGAGTAGCTGAATTTCAATGGAAATCGAATTTCCAGCCACACAGGTGTTTGCTGTTCAGGTAAGGGCATTCATTAGGGAGAAGTCAGATTTGAAAGTTAAAATAGGGGATGTGTGGGAAGATTCAGATGAAGCTGGGGATATTGAGCCACTAAATTCTGATGAGTCTTCTTTGCCAAGAGAAGCATCCTCTCCTCCCCCATTTGAGAAGATTAACTCTGCATTATCTGAAGATACAGTAATGGTCTTCCCTGAGGCAGCTGCCGTGCAGGACAATGCTGTGCTGATTCTCCTCAAGACCCTCCTTCATCACTCCTCTTTTCTTCTAAATCTTTAACTAGATTCAAGACCCAACAAGCCCCTAAAGGCGATGTAGAAAGCATGACCCATGAGGACAGAAGCTACATTTATAAAGAATTACTTAATTTTTAAAAATTCATACACACAGAGATCTGGGGAACATGTGTGGGAATGGATACTGAGGCTGTGGGATAATGGTGGAAGGAACATAAATTTGACCAAGCCAAGTTCACAGTGCTGCTATTCATGCTGCCTCTCTTCCTACTCTGATGTAAAGTAGCAAAATATTACCTTATCTTGATGATGCGATTCCTGTTTCACTTCCCTAGCACTGCTACATTCTGGCTCCTACTTCGGATGTCCCCAGAGTGCCTGGCCCTATATCTAGACACCCTTCCTATTTCCTCTGTCAGGACCCAGTTCCAGAAAAGTGGCTCAGGTGGTTGCAGTCCATAGCCCTGACTGAGCTGTTGCCAATCGACTCTGGTTTCAGCACCATGGGCAGCGACAATGAGGCCCCACTGCTTCTACCGTTTTCTGGTATCTTAGTAAGTTTGCATCAGCTGAGCCCCCATATTTGGGACTCCTAAAAAGAGTATCCTTAAAGAAGTCTGATCAATAATATTCAGTCAGGCCATTAGGGTGGATTGGAAAAAGGCAAGGGATGCCAGTTGATAATGCTAATTCAAACTCTCCTCACACTCTATGTATCCTGAATAGGAACAGAATTCAGAAGCTCAGGATGTTGGTTCTTCACTCAGTAGAACAATCACTAGGGTGGTCTAGGGTGTCATCTAGAGTTATTTCTTTCCCATATACCTCGGAATACCTCCTCCCATATCAGGTTTAGAGTACCATCTAAAGGATATCGACCAAAAGACAATAGGCTTGATGTTACAACAAACTGGCTTCAAAACCTGGATATACCTCTTACTATCTCTGTGACCTTGTGAAAGTCACTTCATCTCTCTGAGGCTACTTTGCTTTTTTATAAAATGGCAATAATAATGGTGTCTGCTTCATAAGAGTGTTTGGAGGACTGATGATCAGACATTATTACATTCTGCTTCTCGTGGGAAGCAAGCAGGTTAGCTAACAGGGAAGGTGCTAGAGCCAGGGAACCTGAGTTTTGATTGTAGCTCTGCCTCTATTAACTATGTGACCTATGAAAAATTACCCACATGACTCTCTTCTGGATTCTACAAAATGAGGATAATGCTAGTATTTACTTCATAGGGGTTTGCTGGGGAACTACATAGTTAATACATGTGATGTGCAAAGTGAAATTGCAACATGTCATTAGCACTCAATCATGTGGGCTATTCTTACTAATATTATCATTATTCTCATGTGCCTATGCAGACACTAAAAAAATTGCTCATTAATGATAGCTGCTTTTATGAATCCATGTTGGGATTGCAGTGAAGGTCCTTAGACAATTGATACATTCTCTGGTTTACTTTCTCAAGTTATGGATACTCCAGTGCAGGTTTAGAGACTTCTTATTAGCCTAGATCAATGCAGGGATTTATTTCCTCATTGTATTTTTCCAGCAAACATCTCCTGGGACTCTGATGTGCCACATCCTGTGCAGAAAAACTGGTGATATGGAAATGAATTAGACTCACCTCTGCCTTGTGAGGGAAAAATACAAAATTCCTCACCACATACAAAGCAGCACTGTGCTAGCTGGCAGTGCTCAACAAAATTGTTACAAAATAGACGAAGCAAATACCAAAGATAACGTAAGTATAAGGGACAAGAAGTGTTCCTCAGCACTTTCTTGAGGCAGGAGGCTTAAACCAGCCCTGCCTGTCCCACAACTGTTTTAGCTGTTCTATAATACTTTTTAGCTAATTGTAATATTAAAATCCCCATGTAGTAGAGAGTTACAACATGATTAACGTAACATGGGTTGTATGGAGGCATGTAGTAATGTGTGTGCTTAATTTGTTTCAATGTGAACATGGGATGACAAATGAAAGGGCTCGTCATCACTCACTGGGAAGGGATTTAAGGCCACACCATGAGTAGGAAGGGGAGATCTGACTCTCCAGAGAACCCCTGTGCCACTCACGAATGAGCACCCTGTGTAAGTAACCTCTAATAAACTCATCTAACTCTCCAAGATGGACTTGTCTGAGTCATGTTTTGGTCTCTTGGATCCTTCTCAGTTTACAGGATGGTTTGGGCTGATAAGGCTTCAGCCCCCACCTGGCTGCGAAGGGGCAGGAAACCAGGTTTTCCACCCTGCAACTGGGACGGTGCCCACCATCCTGCAGCCAGCTGCTGCGGGACCAAGTCTCCAGTGGGCTGCACTTGCACTCCCCACAGTTTCCTGCCAGTGCAGCTTCCTGAGAAGGGCCCCACCCTCTCTGGTCACAGGCCCAAGTGCCATTTGGGGAGTTTGAAGCCAGGAAGTGCCCCACTCTTGGGCTGAGTTTGGGCTGAGGCAACTGCAACCCTGTCCAGCTGAGGAGCTGCCACCCAGCCAGAAAAGGACAGGAAAGACTAAGTTCTCCAAAGCACACTTAGGACAATACCCACTGCCCCTTAACAGGCAGCTGCGGGACTGGGGACCAGCCTGCCCAATCCACTGCAGTTACTGATAACACCAGCACAGACCACTTGGGTCCTAGTGGGCGGCTCCACCACTGCTAGTGCCATTACCACATCACACCAGCTGCTCAGGGGCCTGAGAACCACCCACAAACCAGTCCCTCTGCTCCAACTACTAGCTTCTGAGCAAGCCACCTGAAGGACCCAAAGTTGATCCACCAGGACACACTAACACCTCTGCCAGGGTAAGCCGCCCTGGGGGCAAAAATAAGGCACTCTCAGCCCGCTGCTACCACCACTGGGGCCCAAAGACTGGCGCCAGTGGTGTTCAAGTCCCCAGGAAAACTTCAGCACAGCCTAAACTAGTATCTGTACCCTAAGCCACCAAGGAAATCACAGATACCACTGACCCTGTGTACTGCCTAAGAAATCACACAGAGATCACACTACTGGAGACACCCAGAATCAACCAACAACATATGCACATCCTCAGGGAAAAAAGTTCTCCCCTTCAAAAGCAATTTCAAAAAATCAAACAAGCATCTGCTCCATCAGATGTGCAGGTATAAAAAAAAGGACGCAGGAAATATTAAAAAATCAATGAAATATGATACCACTAAAGGACCACAACAACTGCCCAGCAGTGGGTCCTAATCAAAAAGAATTTCTTGTAATGCAGGATAAAGAAATCCAAACACTGATTATAAGGAAAACCATGAGATGCAAGAGAAATCTGAAAAACAATACAAAGAAATCAGAAATTCAATTTAGGATATAAATGAAAAATTTACCAAGAATAGATATCCTTTAAAAATAAAACAAATTCTACAGCTGAAAAAAAAATTTTTTTTGCTATGTACTTTTTAAATTTATTTTTTCCAGCACATTATGGGGGTACAAATGTTAAGGTTACGTATATTGCCCTTCACCCCCTCAAGTCAGAGCTTCAAGCGTGTCCATCCCCCAGTTGGTATGCATCGCACTCATTATGTATGTATATACCCATCCCCCCCATCTGCCCAACAGCCGATAAATGTTATTCCTAAATGTCCACTTAGGTGTTGATCAGTTAATACCAATTTGCTGGTGAGTACATGTGGTGGTTATTTTTCCATTCTTGGGATACTTCACTTAATAGAATGGGTTCCACCTCTATCCAGGAATATACAAGAGGTGCTATATCACCGTTGTTTCTTATACCTGAATAGTACTCTGTGGTATGCATATACCACATTGTATTAATCCACTCATGTATTGATGGGCACTTGGGTTGTTTCCACATCTTTGCAATTGTGAATTGTGCTGCTATAAACATTCAAGTGCAGATGTCTTTTTCATAGAGTGACTTTTGTTCTTTTGGGTAGATGCCCAGTAATGGGATTGCTGGATCAAATGGTAGATCCACTTGTATTGCTTTAAGGTATCTCCATATTTCTTTCCACAGAGGCTGAACTAGTTTGCAGTCCCACCAGCAATGTTGGAGTGTTCCTATCTCTCCGTATCCACACCAACATTAATTGTTTTGGGACTTGTTAATAGAGGCCACTTTCACTGGAGATAAGTGATATCTCATTGTGGTTTTGATTTGCATTTCCATGATGATTAGATGTGTTGAGCATTTCTTCATATGTTTGTTGGCCATTATTCTGTCTTCTTTTGGAAA
>VBSM01000769.1:52697-66761 GCA_008086735.1 Cheirogaleus medius | reverse complement strand
GGAGCAGGAGGGACGTCCTGTCCACACAGGAATGTCCCCACACCCGTCGCCCTGAGTCCTGGGCAAATTGGAAGGTCTAGAAGAAAAGACAAGTCCCTGCATCTGCTTTTCGGTCCTCTCCCTGGGCCCCCTCCTCTTCCCACTAATCCCCCACGAAGGAAAAGTGTGGCTTTTTTTATTGAATTTCCCCTAAACTGCATCTGCCCTGCTTTCCTCTGCAGCCTTGCTGCCTGGACTTAGGGGCTTCCTAACCCTGGAGCAGACACGGGTGCCTGGTCATCCCTCCTGAGCTCTGCAGGGTGTAGAAAAATTCGCAGACCCTCTCTCTACTAAGGCCAGGCTGCCCACCTTTTCCTAAAGAGCCCATTTATCCACCTGTCCGCCTTGGGGTCGCAGTCAAACAAACAAGAGTTTTCTGAAAAATGCCCTGGTTGAAAAATAACCAGAGAGAGAAAGAGAGAATGTATCGTGTTGGAAAAACAGAAATTCAGTCATAATGTAGCAGAAGAGGGGAAAGAGGAGGCGTAGAGGGTTAGGAAGCAGCTCCCTGGGGGAATTAAAGTTGAGCACAAATAGAAAATTAAATCTCAGGACAAGTTAAAATTGGGCAGGACGGCCGGGCACCCACCGTCTCTGGCCAGGACAGAGACTTCCCAGCACGGTGAGCTCAGCCGTCCTGGACACAGAACACGGAGTTGGGAGCCCACGCGGGTCTGCAGCCCACCCCGAGGCCTGGCCGAACTCAGGCAAGTTACTTCGTGTCTCAGTCCCTCGTTTCTTCAAGAAAAATGAGGGAAAGAAGAGGACATGGTGTGGAGGGTTTGTACGAGAAGGGAATGTGTTAATGTTTTAAGAGAACTACATAGAAATTGCCCCAAAGGAAGCGCTGACCAAGTTTCTGTTGAATTTTTTAAAATATTCTTTTTTCACATATATAGTAATATATTTTTTAAATACCTGCCTTGTAATAGGCATTCAGGTTTCTTTTCTATTTGTTTGTCTATTTGTTTTCTGGAGTTTTGGGGGGTATGTTTCTTAATTGACAAATAATAGCTATATATATTATGGGGTAAAATATGATGTTTTGATTTTTTTTTAATATGTACAGTTGTGCGAGGCGGAGTCTCACCTGGAGATGTGCCCGTTGAGTCTCCATATCAGGCTTGTCCTTGTTTTTTTGTTGGTGCTGGGTGGGGGGGAGGGGCGGTTAAAAAAATCAAACACAAATTAACATAAATGAGACGCTCTTGCCCCCTAGTGGTTAATAGGGTAATTTTCTGTTTTACTCGGAATGAGGAGAACACATTTGAGGGGTTCAGTTGGGTGGAGACACAGATATGCCCCGTTCAGCATTGGATTCAGGGCTCTCCTGGGACGCGTGGCTGTGTATGTGTGTGTGTGTGTATCCTGTGTGTGCACGTGCGTAGCTGTGGGCAGGTGGGTTCATCTCTCTGCTTTCTTCCAGCCACACCTCCCCTCAGCCCCTCCCTCATTCATCCCTGATGCACACGCTCCGTCAGGAAACACTGACCCAGCTCTAAGTCTCCAGACGAACAAGTTCTTGAGGTCTCATGTCCAGCGTGGGTGGTGATGGACGTGCTAATGAATTTAATTGTGGCAACAATTGCAATGTATGTGTGTAGCAAATTATCACATTGTACACCTTGGATATATACAATCTTGGTCAATTAAATGTTAAAAAGTGAAAGCAAAATGCTGACATCTCTGTAGCTCTTGTTTTGCCTACTCAGCTTTGAACAACTGTGAAGGCAAAGACACGGTCCAAGT
The DNA here is from genome assembly GCA_008086735.1 of Cheirogaleus medius. Lineage (NCBI taxonomy): Eukaryota > Metazoa > Chordata > Mammalia > Primates > Cheirogaleidae > Cheirogaleus > Cheirogaleus medius. Next base: position 64,973 of record VBSM01000769.1, on the reverse strand, counting down.
GACCTGTGCACCCAGGACCTGGCACAGGGCTGCCAGCTGTTGGGTCTCTCAAACTATTTATTGATGCACAAAGTAAAGTATGACCCAGATAACTGAGCTCAGCTCTCAGCTGCATAAATATTGCCCAGTCTCAAGGTTAGCAATTAAATTCTAGGAAGGTGTTTAGGGTCAGCTAAGCAGATGATTACAATGGCATCTCTGAGGAAGTTGGGAATTCATAGGAGACAACTGGGAGCAGCTGGGAGCCTGCAACACTGTTCATGAAATCAGCTGGGTGCCTGCAGCTAGCAGCCAAGTGACTGTAGCTGGGGCTCTGGAAACAGCCAGGTGACTGTAGCTGGGGCTCGAAGCAACCACAACACAGTGTCTCCATGTATCTGGTCGATTGTGGAAGGGACCACTTGGTTAATGAATGATCTGGATGTTGATTAGAGATCTCCAGGCTCCAGCTCTTGTCCCCAGGAGAGCTGACTGGCTGGCTCTCCAGGTCAGAATGAAGACAATTGGAAGCCCTCCAAATGGATGCCTTAGACTTTCCAAGAGTGACTTCCTGTGTCCTCAGGTGCAGGGACCAGGTGGCCTGTGGTTAGTTTCTGATGATGGCTGCATACGTGCTGGACTCAGCCACAGGCTCTGTGACCTGTGAGGATGCAGCGTGGGCTGTCCTCCGTGTGAGGGCCCGGTGGTCCAGCTGAGCATACGTCACCTCCTCAAGGTTCCCTGCGGAAGGGGCCTGGGGAGAGAGACCCAGAGTGAGTGAGCACTGGGTGGGGGGAGAGTGAAGGGAGGGGCTGTGGGGATGGATGGGGGACTGAGGCAGCCACCTCCAAGGGCCCCAGTGCTCCCCTCCTGAAATCACACCAATGTGCGGTCCCCTCGCACATGGTATTAGGGTTGGTTTATTTGACCAGCAGAATCAGTGAAGACAATTGACTTCCAAGGTGAGGCCACAAACACCAGGGTGGCTTCTGCCCTTCCCTGTCTTGGATCCCTCCCTCTGGGGGAAGACGGTGGCTGTGGAGAGTCCCATGTGACTCCTGCCAGCAGACAGGAGACGTTTGAAAGCAGATCCTCCAGCCCAATGAAGCATTAAGATGGATACAGCCCTGATTGACGCAGCAACCTCAGGAGAGACCATGGGCCAGAACCACCCAGCTAAGCCACTCCCGAATTCCTGACCCAAGAAAGTGGGACAGTTTTGTTAAGCTGCTAAATGTGGGGTATTTTGTTACATGGCAACTGATAACCAGTACGAAGACTTACTGGGGTGTCCATCTCTCTCTCCTTCTCAGGGAGACCATTGACAGTGGCCACATCTGGAGGGGACAAGACACATGTTCAGTTCTCTGGGGTGGATGTCAGAAGGTAAAACTGCCTGAAACCTCACAACTTCAGATGTATGTCATTCTGCACCCAATCTAGAACCTTCTCGAGAGTTCCCAGACATTCTCCTACACCCACTGCATCCTGACTGGTACTGAGCTCCCACTTCCACTGCCCTTACCTGTCCCTCCTCCCCCTTTACCTGCTTTCCTCTCCAGGACATCAACAGCTTGGCTGAGCCTGAGAGAAAAAACAAACAAGCATCAGAGGAGTTTGAGGTTGGGGCACTGGGTGTGGCCCAGGGGTCACTTCCAGGTGTCTCACCTCTGCTGTGGCCTCTGCTTCTCATCCTTGCTGCTGAGGGACCCTGAGGACAGTTGGGGTCTGAATTACAGAGGGAGACACTGCACTTACAGTGTCCCCAAGTCACCTCACCTTTCCCCTGAGACTTACCCTGTTTCTTCTGATGCTGGCGATAGAGGAAGAGGGCCAGGAGGAGGAGACAAAGGAGGAAGACCACAGAGACCCCGATGAGGACATAAAGCTGCTCTGTCCTCAGGCCTCCAAGAGCAGGTGCATCTAGGGAAGACGGAAGTGGGTTTCTAGAAGCACACACATATTGAGCACCTACTGTATACCACATACATGCTGCATGCCTGCCGTGGACATACTAATATGTAAAATCTCCCAGGTGCATAACAGCCCTGGAACACAGGAATCCTTAGCCCCATATGACACAGCAGAGGTCTGAGAGCCAAGGTCCTCTGTGCACATGGACAGGGCTAGCCATTGGTAGTGCTGGAGCTGGACAAAGCCCAAAGCCCGATCTTCTCCCCGTTCCCCAAGGGGCACATACCAAGCTCTCACTCTTATGTCCCCATTACTCACCACCATTGTTACCATTGTGTATCCTCCAAAACTAACTTTCACAACTGATGGAGAATATAAGACTTTTCCAGACAAGCAAACACTGAGGTCATTAATTTATCATGACCAGACCTGCCCTGCAGGAAATACTCAGAACTGCATTATATGTGAATCAACATAATAGGTACCCACCAGCGTAAAATTACTCAAAAACCCCCTAAAACTCACAACTCTCATAAAACAATAGCACAAGAGGGAAAACAAAACAATAAGATCCTACCAAACATGATCAACAAATCAGCATTCCACATATCAATTCTATCATTCAATGTTAATGGTCATAATTTTCTACTCAAAAGATATATGCTGGCTGAATGAATGAAAAAAACACAGCCCGAGTATCTGCTGTCTCCAGAAAACAACAAAACACACACAAACTCAATGTGAAAGGATGGAAAAGAATGTTCCACGCAAATGGAAATCAAAAGAGAGCAGGCGCAGCCATCTCATATCATATAAAATTGACTTTAAAGCAACAAAGATAAAGAAAGACAAAGAGAGTCATTACATAATGGTAAAGGGACCAATTCAACAAGAAGACATAACCATCCTAAATATATATGCATCTAACACAGGAGCTCCTATACATAAAGCAAATTTTACTAGAGCTAAGCAAAGAAAAGGATAGTAGCATCTTAATTGAAGGGATTTCAACAACCCATTGTCAGAGGTGGACAAATCATCAAAGCAGAAAATCAATAAAGACACAGTGGACTTAAACTGGACTCTAAATCAAATGTATCCAACAGACATTTACAGGACACTCTACCCCAAAACTGCTAAATATACATTCTTCTCAGCATCACATGGGACATTCACCAAGACTGATCATATCTTAGGACTCAAAACAGATCTCAACAAATTTTTAAAAATAAAAACCATACCATGTATCTACTCAGACCACAGTGGCATAAAACTGGAAATCAATCACAAAAAAACTCTCAAACCTACACAAAGTCAGAAATTAAACAACCTACTACTGAGCGAATATTCTGTCTAGAATGAAATTAAGATGGAAATCAAAAGATTCCTTGAGCTGAATGACAAGGGGAAAACAAGCTATCAAAATCTATGGGCAAAAAGCATGCCTCAGGGAAAAATTGATAACCTTAAATGTCTACATCAAAAAGACCGAAAGATCACAAATTAACAACCTAATGTCACATCCCAAAGAACTAGAAAAGGAAAAACAAACCAAACCCAAAGCCAGCAGAAGAAAACAAATAACAAATGTTAGAACACAACTAAATGAAATGGAAAACAAACAAACGCATAATGAGTGAAATGTACACCGTCTGGGGGATGGTCACACTTGAAGCTCTGACTCAGGGTGGGGGAAGGGCAAGGGCAATATATGTAACCTTAACATTTGTACCCCCATAATATGCTGAAATAAAAAAAGATCGATGAAACAAAAACTTGGTTCTTTAAAAAAAATAAACAAAATTGACAGACTTCTTGCTAGATTAAGCAGGAATAGAGGAGAAAGGACCCAAATATGCTCAGGCAGGAATGAAAAAGGAAACATTGCAACTGATACCACAGAAATACAAAACATCATCCATTAATACTATGAAAATCTCTATGAAAATAAACTAGAAAATACAGAGAAAATGGACAATTCCTGGAAACACAAAACCTCCCAAGAGGAATAAATAGAACTACTGAACAGACCAATAGCAAGCAGTGAGATCAAAGCAATAATAAAAAATACTTCCAAGAAAAAAGCATCCCTGGATCAAATGGATTCACAGCCGAAATCCACTAGACCTACAAAGAAAAGCTAGTACCCATGCTACGGAAATTACTCCATAACATTGGGAAGAAGGGAATTCTCCCCAACTCACTCTATGAAGCCAGTATCACCTTGATACCACAGCCAGAAAAGACACAACAAGAAAAGAAAACTACAGACTAATATCCCTTATGAACATAGATGCAAATCCTTAATAAAATACTAGCAAACCAAATTCAAAAGCACATCAAAAAAATAATCCACCTTGACCAAGTCGGCTTCATTCCAGTAATGCAAGGTTGGTTCAACATACATAGATGAATAAATGTCATTCACCACATAAACAGAAGCAAAAACAAAGACCATGTGATCATCTCAATAGATACAGAAAAAGCATTTGACAAAATTCAATACACTTTCATCACAAAAACCCTCAACAAACTAGGCATAGAAGGAATATATCTCAGAATTATAAAAGCCATATATGACAGGCCCACAGCCAACCTCATGCTGAATGGGGAAAAGTTAAAATCATTCCCCCTAAGATCTAGAACGAGACAAGTGTGCCCATTCTCACCACTTCTATTCAACATAGTGCTGGAAGTTCTAGCCAGAGCAATTAGGCAAGAGGAAGAAATAACGGGTATCAAAATTGGGAAAGAGGAGGTCAAATTATTTCTTTTCACTGACGATATGATCTTAAATCCAGAAAACCCTAAAGACCTGGCCAAGAAATTCCTAGAATTGATAAATAAATTCAGCAAAGTCTCAGATTACAAAATCAATTTACACAAATCAGTAGCATTTCTATAAAACAACAGTCAAGCTGAGAGCCAAATCAATGACTCAATGCCATTCACAATAGCTACACAGAAAATAAAATACATATGAATATACTTAACCAAGGAGGTGAAAGATCTCTACAAGGAAAACTATGAAACACTGAGGAAGGAAATCACAGAGGACACAAACTAATGTAAAAACATATTATGCTCATGGATTGGTAAAATCAACAGTGTTAAAATGTTCATACTATCCAAAGTGATTTACAGATTCAATGCAATCCCCATCAAAATAGCAATGCCATATTTCATGGATCTATAAAAAATAACTCTATGCTTCATTTGGAACCAGAAAAGAGCCCAAATATCCAAAGCAATCTTAAGCGAAAAGAACGAAGCTGGAGGCATCACAGACTTCAAGCTTCAAGCTATACTACAGGGCCATAGTAACCAAAACAGCATGGTACTGGTACAAAAATTGAGATATAGACCAATGGAACAGAATAGAGAACCCATATATAAAGCCATCTACCTACAGCTAATTGATCTTTGACAAAGCAGACAACAATGCCCACTGGGGAAAAGAAACCCTCCTCAATAGATGGTGTTGGGAGAATTACATAGACACATGCAGAAGAATAAAACAGGATCCCTATCCTTCGCCACTCACAAAAATTCGTTCCAGATGGATAAAAGACTCCAATGTAAGGCATGAAACCATAAGAATTCTAAAAGAAAATGTAGGAAAAACTCTTCTGGATATTGGCCTAGACAAAGAATTTACTACTAAGGCCCCAATGTCAATTATGGCAAAAAGAAAAATAAATAAATGGGATTTGGTTAAATTAAAAAGTGTCTGCACAGCTAAGGAAATAATCAAGAGAGCAAATGGACAACCTACAGAATGGGAGAAAATATTTGCAAATTGTACATCTGATAAAGGGTTAATATCCAGAATCTATAAAGAACTCAAGCAAATCAGCAAGAAAAAACAAACAAACAACCCCATTAAAAAGTGGGCAAAAGACATGAATAGAAGCTTTTCAAAACAAGATAGTCAAATGGCCAAGAAACATGAAAAATTCTCAATGTCACTAATCATCAAGAAAACACAAATTAAAAACACAATGAGATGGCACCTTACCCCTGTTAGAATGGCTTTTATTAACAAGTCCAAAAATAATAGCTTCTGGCATGAACGCAGAAAGAAAGGAATACTTATCCACTGTTGGTGGGACTGCAAATTAGTACAACCACTATGGAAACAGTGTGGAGATTTCTCAAAGAACTGAAAGTAGACCTACAGTTCAATCCATAAATCCCACTGTTAGATATCTACCCAAAGGAAAAGAAGTCATTTTATCAAAAGGCACCTGCACTCCAGTGTTTATTGCAGCGCAATTCACAAGTGCAGGGATGTGGAATCAACCAAAGTGCCCATCAATTCATGAGTGGATTAACAAAATATGGTATATGTATTTGATGGAGTGCTACTCAGCCATATAAAAGGATGAATTAATGCCTTTTGCAATAATTTTGATGTAACTGGAGACCATTAACCTAAGTGAAGTATCACAAGAATGGAAAAACAAACATCACATGTACTCTCTATTAAATTGGAACTAATCGATTGGCACAGGAGTGCACAGAGGGAAGTAAAACTCATTGGAAATCAAGTGGGGGTGGGGATGAAGAGAGGAGGGGGGTCCTAAAACCTACCTACAGGGTAGAATAAACACTCTTCAAGGGATGGGCACACTTATAGCTGTGATTCAAGCATTACAAAAGTGACCCATGTTACAAAAACATTTGTACCTCCTTAATATTCTGAAATAAACAAACAAAACACAATGGCTGCATCTGGCCATCCCTCCATCCCAGACAATTTCCTGAGACTACTGAGAAAACAGGGCAGTGAGACTGGATTCATGGGTGAGCCCACCCCCTCCAGCCATTCTGCTGGAGGCTGGTCACGCCTTCTGCTCCTCCAGCCACTGTGCTCTGTTCGACCTCATGGAACTATCACTGAGCAGCTCCTTTGAGGCCTTGGGAGGACATGGAGGTGAGTGAGACCCTCCTCACCGGACCTCGACTCCAGGACATCTCTGGGGCTGACCACATACAGAAGCACGAATGGTTCTCAACACAAAGATTCCCCAAAGTACTGTCCAGTCCTAGTCTGAGGTCATATCTGGACCCTGTGACCTGCCCAGTGGGAGATGGACCACAGCAGAGGGACACATGGCCTGGGGACACCACAGGTTCTGGCTTAGTGGGAAGGAATAGGGAGCAGGACTATCCGCAGTGAAAGACATTGGTTCCCTAGAATGGGGGCTGCCTCCACCCAATCTCTGGGAACCCACTCCCCACCCAGCCTAGCAGGGCCAGCTCTGGGCCCACCCAATGCTGGGGCTATGTGTCCAGTCCTTCTGTGGTGTCCAGAGGAGACCAGGCCTCCAGGGATCTAAGACGGTGGGAAGGCAGAGGGGATGTGTGTGCCGAGCGGTCAGGAGGGGAGGGCTTGGGGTCAGGAGAAGGGCAGGGGAGTCTATGGAAAGAGGCCGGCAGCCGGGACAGGCCCAGGGATCTGGGGACAAACCTGAGGGCAGAGCTGAGACTGGGGCAGGGGCTGGTGACATCCTCACCTGTCACCACCAGCTCCAGGGATTCACTGCGCTCAGACCACCTGCCAGACTCCTTACGATAGAGACAGCGATAACGCACAGCAGTGACTTCACTAAATGCCTCGATGGAGAATCTGGCCCCTGTCTCAGATGCACCAGGTTGAGACACAATCTCATCCGTGAATTGAGGGGTTTTATTCTCGCTTTCTAGGCGGAATATCTGAGCCCCAGCAGGGCCTCGGCACACCACAGTCACTGGCTGTCCCCGGGAAATCACAGAGTCTGGCTCAGCAGAGATGGAGGGTCTGGGCAGGGCTCCTGGGAGGGAAGCAGAGCAGGGTCTCAGTGTCCACTTGGAGGAAATCACCATCCACATAATTCATCTTAGGTCACAATTCAATGTTTTTTAGCGAATCTGCAGAGTTGTGCAACCATGATCACAATCCAACTTTAGAACATTTCTGCCTCTCCTGCCCATCTGCATGCATTTGAATTCACATCACTACAGAGTTATTTTCTGCACTTGACAATAAGGACCTGGAGACTCAGTCACAGCTTTAGCCTTGCTCAGGGTCACCTGGGAAGTGTCAGAGCAGCCTGGGGCCCAGGCATGTCTGCTGCAGAGTCTGGCTCCCTCCCTGTTGTAGGGGGTGGGGACAGGATGAGGATGACATGACCAGGTTGTTGTGAGGGACAGGGAAATAAGGATTCTGGAGATGACTTGAGTTGTGGCCTGCAGGACAACTGGCCAGTTCCCAGGTGGGACTGTGTAAGGGGTGAGGGTGGGGAGATTACAAAGGTCTTATGAGAGTCTGGAGTGTGGAGGGGGAGGGTGGAGTACCCAGCACAGATCTGCTCACAGCAGACGCCCAGCTGGTGACAGCTCCCATTTCTAATGCAAGTCTTCTGTTGGGCAACCACTTCTGGGTTTTCCTCTATGTTGTCTGCTTTCATTTCAGCCTAATTTCCATTTCCTTGCTATAAAGTCACTTGAAAACCCCCATTTATCTCATCTTGTCTCACCAGAGGTGGAGGAAGAAGTGTAGGTTTGAAGGAAACAGGAATGTGGGGTCAAAGTTAGCAAAATCCCTCATAAAGGCAGGTAGGTGGCAGGGGTTCAATTCACTCATTCACTGTTTTTTTAATTGACAAAAATAATATATATTTATGGTATATGGCATGATGTTTTGGTATAGGTATGCATTGTAGAATAGCTAAATCAAGTTAATTAACATATGCATTACTTCACATACTTATTTTTTTGTGGTGAGGGTATTTAAAATCTGCCCTCTTAGCAATTTTCAAGTATACAACACACTGAAATTAACTATAGTCATCATCTTGCACTCCTGAACTTATTCCTGCTGTCTAACTGAAAATTTTTATCCATTGACCAACATCTCCTCAGCCACCTCTGTTTGTTCCTTCTTCCATTCAACCACGTCTTAGTTCCTTACCTATCCATTTAGAGATGGCTTCCAAGTGCCACAAGTCCCACATGTATGAGAAATACTGTACAAGGTCCCTGCCCTTTGGAGCTGAAAGTATGGGAGGGAGGACAGAAGTTGACAGAATACTCGTCCAAATCTGCAGCTACAAACTGTGATACGTGTGCTCAAGGTGAGAGCAGGAACCTAGGGGAACAGATGGGAGGCAGAGCTGGCCTCCTCTGGGAGGTCAAGGGGAAGAGGTACCCGAGCAGAGACCTGAGGCACAAGTGTAAATTACCCAAGCTGAGCAGACAGGGAACACGAGCCACTGAAAGTGGGAAAATCAGCTAGTAAATGTTGGTCCAAGGATACAAAGTTTCAGATAGACAGGAGAAATAAGATCAGGAGAACTATTGTACAGCATGGTGACCATAGTTAATAACAATGTATTGTAGTCTTGATATTGCTAACTCATAGAACAAATTTTAAGTGTTATCATCACACACACAAAAATGGTAAGTATGTGAGGTAATGAATATGTTAATTAGCTCGATTTATTTCACAGACATATTTCAAACATATCTCAAAACATCACATCATACACAATAAATTCATGCAGTTTTTATGTGTCCATTTTAGAAATGAATTAAGCAATTAAAAAAAATCAGTGTGTGAGAAGGCCCAGCGTTGAGCATAATAAGGAGAGTTTGAGAAAATGAAAGAAAGTTGAGGTATCTAGAGACACGTGAGCCAGATGGCGTGGGGACAGGATGTGGCTGGAACATGCCTGTGCTCGGACCAAAGGGAAATGCTTAGGTTTGATTCTATCTGAAGATAAAAAAGTAGAAGGGCTTTGAGGAAGAATAATATTTTGCCTTAAAATAAAATATTAAGTAAAAAAAGTTGAAAGACGTTTTTAAAAAATGTGGAAAGTATTACGGTCAAATCTGTGCTTCTGCAATGCAATGGCAGTGTCCCTGGTGGCAAGAAGGGAGTGGCCAGCAGCGGCATGGCCAGGCTGAGGCAGACCTGAGCCTGGAGAGGAGTCTGGAGAAGCACATGCAGTATATGAGAGGGAGAGGCAAGGAAAATTTAGGGGAACATCAACCCTGGGTGATATATTGCATACAGGAGGATGGAGAAGATGGGATCGAGGGTGAATTCTCAGGTTCAGCCCAAGTGACTGTCATATGTCCTGCCAAGGAGCTGCTGAGTGAGGTCTGGGTTTATGTGAGGAAAACCCAGGGAGGGTTTATGTGGATTACACTGGATTTGAATTGTCTTTGTGGAAATCAGTGTGTCTAAGAGATATCAATGTGTCAAAGAGGTATCTGTCCTGCCGTGTCCATTGCAGCCTTATTCACAACAGCCAAGATAACGGAATCAGTCCAGGCGTCCTTCAACTGTATGAACGGATAAAGAAAATGTGGTATACACAATGGAGTACTATTTAGCCTTAAAGACGAAGGAAAATTCCGTCATTTGCAACAACATAGATGAACTAAACATTGTGCTAAGTGGAATAAGCCAGGCACAGAAAGATAAATACTGCATGATCTCTCTTATGCATGGAATATAAAAAGTTGAGCCCACAGAAGTAGTTAGTAGAACCCTGGTTATCAGAGGCTGGGATTGTGAGGCAAAGGAAAGATATTGGTCAAAGGATGCAAAGTTTCAGTTGGACAGGAAGAATGAGTTTTCAAGATCAACCATACAGTAGGATGACTACAGTTGATAATAATTGATTGTATCTTTCAAAGATGCTTTTAAAAAGTCGATTTTAAATGTTCCTACCACAAAAAAAAATGGTAAGTATGGGAGGGGATGGATATGTTACTTAGCCTTATTTAATCATTCCACAATGTAAACATATATCAAAGCATCACATTGTGCCCCGTAAACGGACACAAATATTATTTGTCAATTAAAAGTAACATTTTAAAAAATAAGAAAAACAAAAGATGACAGGTGGAGAACTGTGTCACAGTTACACATTTGGGGTTGTTTGCCATTCGGGGTGTATTTAAGGGTTTCCCTCCAGGCCCTCCCAGGATCAACATCACTCTCACCCAGAGCTGCCCTTGGGTGCAGAGGGGACCAGGAAGACGTGACTCACCCGCCTGTGTGTGGGTCGTGCAGCCCAGGCAGAGCACTGGAAGAGAAGCCCCAGTGAGAACAGCACCCACCTCCTGGCTTCCTTACGGGGCTGCTATCAAGAGGGGTGTTGATGGAACTGGGGGGTGGGGGGCATTCAGCATCCCATAATTACCAGACCAACTTTCCTCAACATTAATATCTGAGTATAGTTCTTCTTGCTTTCAAATAGTTTCAAGATAAAAATCCCCAAAACCCCTCTTCAAATTAGGTCCTCTGCACCCTCAGCCCTTCCTAAAGCTGAACTCGACCCCATGCCCAGGCCCCTGCTTCAGGACTGCGTTTTCTGTGGTCAGACCTAGGCCCAGGGAAGACACAAGGGGCAGCTGGCGTGCGGCACTTTCCTCCCCCAGGGCCCCGGAATCTGCTGGACTGGGGTCAGGCCTGAGCAGGGAACTTCCCTAAGTCTCCCTCCTCCTCTCTCTCCCAAACCCTCCCCGCCCTTCCAGGACTCACCTAGGCCCAGGAGGGTAGTCGCATGGGAAGACATGGCCCAGACCCAGCAGTGTGGCCTGGAGCCCCAGGGAGGAAGGACAGACTGTGAAGCACACACGGGGACAGGATGTGTTGTCCAGGCCCTCTCGTCGTGAGGTTTCTACATCAACCGCCTCACACAAAGGGGAAGAGCTCTCTCTCCTGTTCTTTCCACTAATGAGCCAAGAGGAAGGGCCTTAGTTTCTGAAAAATGTTGCTTACCCACATGCTCAGATGAGGATAAACTCATTGCCTGACGTGTCAACTTCATTCTAAGGGACAAGGCAGAATAGGGGCTGTGCGACAGACTGATGGACGTCAGCCCAACTTCACAAAGTCACGACCCTCAGCTCTCGGGCAAAGCAGTACAGCACTTGAAGCCAAGGTTTCCTTGTTTGTAAAATGAGAAACAAAAAAAATCCTCCTCTGAGTTTTTAATATTATGATCTTTGCTAAAATCCCAAGATATTTAACACATTTAAAAACATTCTACTCTAGATATTATTTTGTAAAAGACAAGTGTTGATGAAGATGTGGAGAAACTGGATCTCTTGTGTGCTACTAGTAGGAATGTAAATTGGTACAACCAATGTGGAAAACAAGACAGAGGTTCCTCCAAAACTGAAAAATAGAACTACCATATGGCCAACAATCCCACTGCTGGGTGTGTATCTAAAGGAAACAAAATCAGTATGTTAAAGAGATATCTGGCAAGGACTTCTTGAGTCATATCTTCAAAGCACAGGCAACCAAAGCAAAATCAGACAAATGGGAGGCGGAGCAAGATGGCGGACGAGAAACACTGCCAGACAGAGTGTCTCTGCAGA
>VBSM01000769.1:34692-45668 GCA_008086735.1 Cheirogaleus medius | reverse complement strand
AATAAATCATTCACTGCAAAAACACCTTGGAGTGTTGTGATGTAGACAAATGTATTTCTAGTTTATTGAATAAGAAATGCTGTTCAGAAATCTCAGGGTCTTGATAATGAGTGTCTGTCGGAAGAGAAACTATAAAGGAAACTTGATTGAATCATGAAGGCTTTACTGGTAAAGCCAGAAGGAACTTGAATTTGCATATTTTTGTTTGAATGTGTATGAAAATGTGTGATAATACCCCCAAAAAATTGCTACAGTGGTTTCTATTTTGAATGGAACTAAAAGTTATTTGAATTAAAATATTTTAAAACTGATAATTTTTTACCCTTATGCCTAAACTTGAAAAGAGTAATTTAACTTTGGTATAATAAGAATCACTCATAGGCCAAGGAATAGCCCGAATTCAGAGCTTGGGCATTCAAAGAAGGGGAAAGGGTAGTAATTTAAATATTTTCTACAAGGAAAACACTGGTTCTAAAAAGGACAGGGTAAAACTAACTACCCACCTTTCTGGTAAAGAATCCATTATTAATCTCATTCTAAAAAATAAAAAATGATTTATGATCCTTGGAAACTTTACACTCTACCTATTTTAAATAGTGCAGTAAGTTGATGAAATCATAAATGCATGCAAAATCATGAATTTAAGATATGACATATTTTGATTCTTTGATACCATGCACAAATTTATATCTCTCTTCAGAAACTGAGTTAAAGTTTTATGTAAATATAAGATAAAACATAAGATATCAATGGACATGAATTCCTACCGAGTATATTACAATTTTAAAATGTGGTATCTTTTATGAAGGGGGTTCTAGCAGAACTTGTATGATCTGAAATAATATGAATCTATAAAAAACAGTCTATTAACGTGTGTCGTAACAAACAACCAAATAAATAAATAAATATATTTGAAGGGCCCCTGTTGACACCACCTTAATCCACAAATCATGATTTTCTCAAGTCTGTGAGTCAAACAAATTGTTAGTCTCCAACCTGAAGCCACATAAACATCTATGGAAAAATATGACACCTCCCCAATACTCAGAAATGAAAATACCTGTAAATATAAATGTATATTAGTAATTTTATTTTATCATTTAATAAATTCATTTTAATTGAAAAATAAAATTTGTACATATTTATTATTTACATGTTGTTTTGATAAGCTTCAAAATACTAATCCTATTAAATGCCTTAATAATATTTTTCTCCCCCAATTTTTGTTTCTCCTTCAAAAATTCCAGCATTTCTCAAGGACTGTGGGCAACCTCTAGAAGATGTAAAAGGAAAGAAAACAGATTCTCTCCCTAAATTATCCAGAAGAAATACAGCCCAGCCGACACATTGATTTTAGCCCATGGAAACCTATTTTGGATTTCTGATTTCTAGAGTTCTAAAATAATAAATATGCATGGTCCAAACCTACTAAGTTTGCAACATGTTCCCACTTCAGTAGAAAACAAACCCACCAGCCAAGATGTGTCATATATTGTGCATTCTTGCTCATAGAACTGAATGCACAATAGGCAAAAGAATACGAGCATTTCCAAGAGGCTACTTGATACCATGGAAGGATATTTTTTTTTGCTAAAGAGTTAGTCATTTTTACCTATTGGTACACATGCTTTGCAGAAGAAATACTCATGGGAATATATAACCAAGGATTTGTTCTCATATATTCCCTACCACCGTATCCTGAGTGAAGGTTTGTAGGGTGATTGGCTCCTCTGCATTGGATAGAAGAAGGATCTTGCCGACTTGAACTTCTAAGGCAACTGGAGTTACACAAAACCTCCCAAAGCCAACTCGAGTCTTGGCTGGTCTGAGAAGGGCTCTCACACACTGTTTGGGGCGAAGGAGGAAGCCGTGATGATACGTGGCTGTACTGTCCCCACTCACTGCCCCTCAGTTTTGGACTCTAGGACAGAAGGGCCCAGCCAACCACCCACTTTCCTCCGTACATGAGGGCAGAACCTGGGGCTGGGGAGCCTTGGGGGTACACCTACAGCCTGAAGCTGCCAATCTCAGCAGGGTGCACCTTGCGAGGACCTAAACAACAGACAGAGAGAGGCTCTCTAAAATCAAATGGTATTCGGGAATGGGCACTGCAGTGGAAACACACAAACTATAATACGTATATATTTGGGGAGATAAAGAAAGACAAAGGTTCATAAAGAAGGAATGAGAAGGATTACATAATTGTTTTGAGATAATTATCCTTAGCTACAAGAATCGATAACAAGGGCGTCACCAGTCTGAGGCTGGACAGGCAGCTGCTGGGCAGGTGTCCTTGCAGAAGTATTTTTTGTGTGTAAAGTTGCAAGGGCCTTTGTTCAAGCTAGTGGTTTGTGCAGTCTTTTGTGATAATCCTCGTTATTAGGCATTTGTGTATAGGGATCTTCCCTTCAAGGCCTCCCCAGCTCAGGGGTTTTGCAAACACAAATAACTCCATTTTTATTCTGACAACTTTCACACAGTAATAGTCGCTAGGTGGTGAGTATCTCTGTCAGGGATGTGATGGAGAACTTGGAAATGTTCCTGGATGCTAGTGGAACCCGCCTGTCCTGGGAGTAGGACTCTGCTCGTTGTCTATTCAGCAGAGTCCCAGGGAGCTCCCTGCACCAGGTGGGCACGAGCCTATTATGCCTGAGTGCAAAGCCTGACTCAGCTTAGACAGCGGGTTTGGGAAAAGTCCCTGGAAATGAGTCCACATGTCTTCCTAGGCTTTAGCCCCGGTGCCACTCCTGGGGGAACTCCAAGTTCCTGGTCGTCACTGTTAACCAACGCTGGTGGACGTTTTTGTGCTGAAACGAGAGAATAGGCTCTGAGTGTTTAGGAGCAGGATTCGCCCTTCCATGCTCTGGATTCTGAGCAAACACAGTCTTAGAGAAATTCAGGTGAGACGCCCCTCACCTCGCTCAGAATCAACACTCGACGTAGCCTCTACGCCGCGGATGCAAGCTTGTGGCAGGGATGCCTGATGCAGGGTGGACACTGCATTTCCATCTTGTCTCAGCTCCCTTTGGGATCACCTGTGTTCCAGAACCTCCCCCTCGCCCAAGCCTTGAGCCTGGGGAGGATCTGCTATACCAGCTTGCGGATCTCGCTCCGCCACGCCAAGGCTCCTCAAGAAAGACCAGGGCAGGGACCGTGGCAGAGCCACCGTGCTGTCTTCCTCCAGGGCTGATGGTGAACAGTGGAACCTATGAAGCCAGACAGGACAGACAGATCTGTACAAAGTGATCATCAGAAACTCTGCTCTAAGCATGTTGTGGTTTCCTTACTGATCTTCTCACAAAAAGGAAAATAACTTTCCCTTGAACTTAATTCATCTCACCATGAACCTCATCACTGGTAACAGATGTTTCCCACAATAACAGATGTCTCAACTGCTTCACAAAGCCCTGCTCGCCTAACTGACCCTAAAACCTCAGTGTTCATGACCCAAACACCAAAGTCAGATGGGGAACGTGACTCTTTTTAAAAAATATATTTCATTTTTTCCAGCCGTTTTAGGCTTGCAGCAAAATTGAGCATAAGACACAGAGATTTCCCATATACCCCCTGCCCCTCCGCAGCTCAGGCTCCCGGGTTATCAACATACCCCCAGAGTCGTGCATTTGTTACAATGGATGAACCTACACTGGCACACTGTTGCAACTCACAGTTCATAGTTTACATTAGGGTTTGCTCTTGGTGTTGTGCTGGATGGGTTTGGACAAATATGTAATGACATGTATCTACCCCTACGTCTCACACAGAGCAGTTTCACCACCCTAAAACCCTCTGTGCTCCACCTGCTCATCCCTCCCTCCCCCTAACTCCTGGCAACCATTGATCTTCCTGTCTTCATAGTTTGATTTTCCCAGAATGTCACATAGTTGGAAGCAGAAAGGCTGGCTTCTTTCACTTAGTAGTATGCATTTAAGGTTCTTCCATGACTTTTCATGACTTGATAGCTCATTTCTTTTAGCGCTGACAAATATCCCATTGTCTGGATATACCACAGTTTACCCCTTCACTTACTGAAGGACATCTTTGTTGTTTCCAGGTTTTGGCAATTATGAATGAAGCTTCTGTAAACATCTGTGTACAGGTTTTGTGTGGAATCAAGTTTCAGATCCTTTGGGTAAATTCCATGAGTGTGACTGCTGCCCTGTATGGTAAGACTATTTTTAGTTTTAAAAGAAATGGCCACGCTGTGCAGAAAAGTAGCTGAACCATTCTGCAATCCCATCAGGAATGAACGAGACTTCCTGTTGCTGCACATCCTGGCCAGCATGCGGCGCTGTCAGCGTCCTGGAGTTGGCCGGCTCTGACAGGTGTGCAGTGCTGACCTGGCCGCGAAGATGCGGAAAGAGGCGCGGAGCCCCTGTGGGAAGCCGGACAGAACGCGTTCCTCCTCTGCCTCCCTCTCCCACGGCCTCAGCAACAGTGGTCACTCTTCCTATGAACTTTCATAAACATAAATATGCACTTTCCCTTCTTCAGAAGCCAATCAAACTATATTTATCGGTTACTTGTTACACCGTTGGTGTTTAGGATTCAGGAGTGAACAAAACAGATACAGCCCCTGCCCTCAACATAGCGCCCGGCCTAATGTCAGAATCACACAGCTAATCACAAACTATTTAATGATTATTGTGATATGAGAGTTAGGGTATAACACTAGCCCCGTGATAAGTAAACCTTAAAATTCCCCCCTTCCAACATGAGGGGGGTTTGTTTCTCCCTCATGCAAACCAACAATGAGGGTTCTCTGGGCAGAACTGGTGTTTCCCTCTAGGATGACCCAGGAACACCACTTCTTCCACATTGCGGCTCACTCCGTGCTCTCTGGCAATGATGTCCTCTACTTCCAACCAACAGAGAAAGAGAAGCAGAGAGTATACAGCCACTTGCAAAATCACTGGCCTGGAAGTGACACACATCATTTCTGCTCAAATTTTTGGCTATAAATAGCGATTATGGTCACACATGGATGCAGAGGAGACTTGCAAACAAAACTCCCGGGTGGGTAGCACCTCCCCAAGACTCTGCGGCACTGCGAAAGGGGAAGTACACATCTTTTTCTGGTGAGCAGCCAGATGTCTCTGCCTCATGTGCAAAGTAATCTGAAGAAGCGACGCACATGACCATGTATAGCAAAGGAGCATGTTGTTCCCCATTGATGGTCCATCCGGGGTGATTGACTCATCTATACTTAGAAGAAATTTGCCAAATTGAAGTTCTAAGTAACAGCAAAGGGAGACATCCCATGTTCTGTCCAGAAACTTACCTAACTCCAGAAGTCTTACCTAACCTGAAAGTCGTTGCCAAAAACCACAAACCACACACCCCTGTGTGCAAGAGTGGTTGCCTTCTCCTCTCCCGGTTGCCTTACTTCTGGACTTTGAACAAGGAAGGGGTCTATGTAGCCGATTAATTCCCCCCTTTGTCTGGATAGGAAGGACAGAATCTAAGGTTGGACAACCTCTGGGTGTGCAACCAACCCCAAATCACCAGCTGTGCTCTGGGTTGTCATAGTAACCGTGGCAAAGTCCTGAATTGTTTCCTGCCGTGGATATGGTGGATAACTTGGACATTGTCCTGGACTACAGTAAAGTCTTTATCCTTTTTTTTTTTTTTCTGAGACCGGATCTGACTCTATACCATTGGGCTAGAGTGCCGTGGCATCATCACAGCTCACTGCAAGCTCAAACTCCTGGGCTCAAGCAATCCTCCTGCCTCAGCCTCCCAGGTAGCTGGGACTACAGGCACACCCAGCTAATTTTTCTATTTTTTGTAGAGACAGGGTCTCACATTTGCTCAGGCTGGTCTCAAACTCCTGACCTCAAGGTCTTATCTTAAGTTCAAGATTTTCTTCTCCAACCAGACAGAACTCACCAGGCCCAGGAGGCTCCCAGCTCCAGAGGGTCACAGAATTGTGGTGGAATGTTGAGTAGGGATGAGCCAGGACTATGCCTAGAGAAGTTCTCTAGAAAGGAAATAGAATCTCGAATCTCATGAGTTCCAAATCCTTAGAAATTTGACTCCAGAATCCCTCCCGAAGTAACCCTATCAGCCCAACCCTTCCTTACCCAACATCAGCTCTCCCCGTGGGAGTCAATTATGTTGATCCAGGAAGACAGACCTTCACAGTTTATGGAAAAGACTTCCTCTCCTGTGTTCTGGTTGTGTGGCCCGGACTCAGCCCTAGAAAAGAAACCCAGATTTAAAATGCTCAGTACTTCACTCACAATCGGCACTTGGTTAAGTCTATAGGCTCTGGGTTCCAGTTTGAGGCAGGGGAGCCCAGGTTCAGGGAGAACATGCCTTCCTGTCCTTATCTCTGCTCCCCCTTGAATCGCTAAGGTCCCACAGCCTTGATCCAAATGGACTTGGATCTAGGGAGAGACCTGTCTCCCAGCATCCCAGCCTCCCACCCCAGAGCTCCCCTCCCCCCTGTCAAGCAAGGGAAAACCCAGAGAGCACCCACGGTAGGTGTTGGCTGCTTGCCCAGCCCCAGCCGTGCAGACAGACAGCTCTACAGGATGGGAGGGCAGAGGCTCAGGCCCCACCACCCCGTGGTTTACTTACCAAGTACTTCACAGAAAGGTAATCCATAAGGCTGAATTACCCCTTCCCTTGGCTGGGGCAGGGGAGAGAACTGTCCTCTTGAGACGTCATCATCCATACCCGTGCCCTGCCTGAACGCCGTCTCTGACCCAAACACCAGATCCAGACTGGCAGCCGTGGGGTGTGGACAGTGATTCTGAGCGCCAGCTTGGAGGTCAGACACAAGTGACATTGTAATGCCTCATGCAGAATGTGACTCACATGGAATATGGAACCTTAAACAGGTCACCACCCCAGCGAACCTTAATAAAAGTGACTTGGTCAATTTCCCTTTGTTGTCACCCAATATATATATATTAGGGTGCCTTTGAGGAGCTCAGTCCTGTGCCAGATATTTGAGTTACACAAGTCGATGGAGCTCATAGTCTAATGAGGAAGACACACATCAAACTATTCAAAAAATTATATAAACTGTATTAACACTAAATTTTTAAAAACTAATCAGCCTCAAAATACCAGTAGTTTGCCACCAAGGAACGTTTATTTCCCACTCATGTTCCACTTCCATGTGGATGTCCCGGGTGGCACCTGGACTGCCTGCGTGGGTTGTCCCAGGCACCCAGGATCTTTCCAACCATGACTCCAGTGCCCCCTGGAACCTCGGAGTATGGAGTACTCTGTTACCAGCACGAGGAAGGAGAAAGGGAGAATGAAAATGGGGCACCCATTTCTTCTCTGAAAAATTCTGAAGGGGCAAATACCACTGCTGCTCACGTTCCAGTGGTGAGCATCAGGCACGAGTCTACAGCTGGATGCAAGAAGGACTGGGAACATAGTCCCCGGCAGGGCAGCTGTCACCAGTGACAACCCCGTACCACATACAAGACGCCATGAAGTTTTGGTGCAAAGCAAGCCACAGCTGCTGGTGTAGCAGATGCTCTAAAGAGAAGTGAATCCCATGACCCTGTGTGAAAGGGGGACTTGGCCCTGAGAGCAGACCTCAAGGAAGGCTGCACGGATGCTGTTGAGTTTAAGTAGGAGCATGTGGACTGATGAGCCTTCACAGAGTCGAACACCATGGAAGGAGAAACACAGAGTAGGGGCTGGGAGAGGAATCTGGGTGGAGGAGACAGCTTCTGTGGAAGCCCCAAGTCAGGAAATAATTTTGCCTGTTCTAAGTTGAGTCAATTCCAAATGGAAAAATAATGAGAAAGAATACACACATTGATTGAATAGGACTATCCAAAGGGCCATGTAAACATGTGACATTTTGTCTTTAAGGAAGTGGGAACGGTTTTAAGCATAATTGTGGCATGATCACATCTGTGTCTCACACATATCTGCATGACCACTTCCTGGAACCAGATTGCAGGAGGCAATAAAAATAGCAGCCAACATTTTCTGAGCACTTACTGTATGCCAGATACTACTCTGAGTCTCCAGTAGGGATGTTTTACTGAATTCTCACAACTTTGTGAAGGTGGTTCCATCATCAGACCCATTTTACAGATGAGAACTCCGAGGCTCTAAGGATTAATGAATATGATTAGTGTTAATGCATCAAGTAAGACGTGGAGCTGGGTTTCAACCTGGGCAGACTCTATGTCCTTACCTATTACTACTACATCATTATCTTTATTAAAGAAGACAAAAACCCATGTATGGATAGACCAGTTAGGGAGTTATTTCCTTCTGGGAAAGAGATGAGTTGCTTGGGCAGGAATGACGTTAGTGGGGGTTTAAAATAAATGCCTGGATTTGTGACCGAGAGGTAGACTCAAAAGAAATGCTGATAAAAGTTTGGTTCCTAGAAATATTTGACTAGGGTTGTTTAGACTCAACTTCTCACTGTAAAAAAAAAAAGAACAAAAAATAAAGAACATCTGCCTGTAGATCTTGGGGAACTTCCAAGGCAGGGAGAATATATAGTTCTAAAATGCAAAAGAGGAAGGAAGCCAAGAGAAGGGAATTTATCATGTGGGGTTAGTTTTATGTTGTCAGTTTGCTGAAAGTAAAAACAACAGATGAGGAACCCAAAAAGCTGAGGGAGAGCAGGATGGAGAATTTCAGCAAAGAATTAGCAAATATAAAAATGGATAAATGGAAATTCTAATATTGAAAACTGGAGCTAGTGAAACTATGAACTCAACAGATGAGGTTACAGCAACTTGGACTCAGCTGCAGAGAGAAACAGTAACTGAAACATGAGTTGGAAAACAATATCCAGACAAAAGCACAAGGTAACCACAGAATATAAATTCAGAACGGGGCACGAGACGGTATGGGGCACAGTGGGAAGTTCTAACGTATGTGTCACTGAAACGCCATAAAGACAGGAAAGAGAGAGAAAGAGAATGGGGCAGAAGCAATGTTGGAAGAGTCCGTGACCAACATTTCCTACAACTAATCAAAGACACCAGGCCATAGATTGATGTCCAATAAGCAACTTAAACTCAACACATTTATACCTGAGTTTCTTATATTCGCCCCTAAAATCTCTTCCTCCCACGTTCTTTCCCATCTCAGCTAATAAGAATTCTAGTCTTCTAGTTTTTCAGACTATATATATATATATATATATCACTATCCTTGACTCCTCCCTTTTTCTCATAGCCCACAACTGTCAGCAAACTATATGGGTTTTCCCTTCAAAATATTTCCAGAATCACATCACTTGCGAGCTCCACAAATTCCGCCCTGGTCTGAAGCACTGTCCGCTGTTACCTGGGTCATCGCGAGAGCCTCCTGCTTACCTGTCCTGATTCTAACCTCCCCCCTCCCTCAATCTGTTCTCAACATAAAAGCAAGGTTGTCCTGTTAAGAATATGACAATTGTCCCCAGGATCAGAGCCAGGTAGACACGGCGGTGGCTGCTGAGGACGAGAGGTGCCAGCCACGCTTGTTAGGGAGTTTGGGGCGGATCCAGATGAGGGAAAACCACCAGCCAGCTCTATGGCTGTCGTTCTAGGAAACCACTCCCCGGAAAGCAGAATGCTGTCAAAAGAAGAAGGCATCTCCATATTACATTCCTTAGAGGTTGTACTAGTTTGCAGTTCCACCAACAGTTTATGAGAGTTCCTACCTCTCTGCATCCATGCCAACATTTGTTGTTTGGGGACTTTTTGATAAAAGCCAAGATACCTCAAAGAACTAAAAGTAGAACTACCATTTGATCCAGCAATCCCACTACTGGGCATCTACTCAAAGGAAAAAAAGACATTCTATGATAAAGACATCTGACAATTCACAATTGCAAAGATGTGGAAACAACCCCAGTGCCCATCAATACATGAGTGGATTAATAAAATGTGGCATGTGTATACCATGGAGTTCTACTCAGCCACAAAAAACAGTGGTGATATAGCACCTCTTGTATTATCCTGGATAGAGCTAGAACCCATTCTATTAAGTGAAGTATCCCAAGAATGAAAAACAAGCACCACATGTACTCACCATCATATTGGTACTAACTGATCAACACTTATGTGCACACAGGGAAGTAGCATTCACTGGGGATAGGGCAGCTGGGAGGGGGGAGAATGGGATGGGTAAATTCACACCTAATGGGTGTGGTATGCTCAGTCTTGGGGGGGCATGCTTGCAGCTGTGACTTGGGTAGGGCAAATGCAATAAATGTAACCCAGACATTTGTACTCCTGTAAAAATTTTATAATAAAAAAAAGAAGAAGATGGATTCTATGAAAGACTAAGCAGTAAATGACTGGTAAGATATTCAGGTAACAGCAAAATCTAGCCAAAAGCTGACTCCTGCAAAATGGTCTGGTTTTTTCTGTGAAATTATTAGAGACAACAAGAGTGTGTCTTTGGAAAGAGCCCTCCTCTGAGGAGATCTCTTCATCACAAGAAATGGTCTCTGTACCAGTAGTAAGAACAAGTGACTAGAACACAGTCAAGTCAACACCGGGCTGAGCAGGAAGGACACCTCAAGGGCAAGAAGGAGGTCATCACGTGACATCCCAGTGTGTCTCCTTTGCAAGGGAAGGTCTGAGACACATGCCACCAGTTCCCAATTGCCAGTCCCCAGAGTGGAAGTACAAGGACAATGCCCAGGTACTCACACAGGTGATGTCCAAGAGGTAGAGCTACAGGCAGCTTCCCTGGGAGTGCTGGTTTCACGGCCACATGCATGTCTCACGCTTTCATGAAAATCAGAATCTCTCCCCAAAGTACACGTCAAATTCCAGGAATTCCAGGCATGCTGATAATAAAATAGAATTTGGCAATAAAATGGAAATACAGGCCAGGCGCAGTGGCTCACGCCTGTAATCCTAGCACTCTGGGAGGCCGAGGCAGGCAGATTGCTCAAGGTCAGGAGTTTGAAACCAGCCTGAGCAAAAGCAAGAGCCCGTCTCTACTAAAAATAGAAACAAATTAATTGGCCAACTAAAAATATA
>VBSM01000769.1:17124-28356 GCA_008086735.1 Cheirogaleus medius | reverse complement strand
GAGTGTTTTGGAACCTTTTCAAAAATCAGAAATAATTTCATTCTCTAAGTAGTTGGGCCTTTGCTTTAAATTTTTGCAAATCAATAACAAGGCAATTTCAAGGAAAATATGCAACAAATGTGCTAAAGATATGAAGGCAATCAGAGAAAAGAAAGTATGAATGGCACATCCACATACGAAAAGGTGTCTAATCTCAATAATAAGCAGGGAAACGTAATTGAGACCACAGTGAGATACCATTTATGCCCACAAGCCTTGCAAAATCAAAAGGTTCAATAATACAAAGTATTGGTGAAACAAAAGTCTACGATAGTTCTTACGTATTATTAGTAGGAGCATAAATAATTGGTTTAAAAAATTAAATAGAACTACCCTATGTTTCAATCATCCCACTTCTGGGTATGTATCCAAAGGAAAAAAAAAATTATATTTCAAAGAGAGAGTTGTACTCTCATGTTTATTGCAGCATTATTCAAAATAGCCAAGATATGGATCAACCTAAGTGTCCATCAGCGGGTGCATGGATACAGAAAACGTGGCGTATATGCACGGTGGAATACTATTCAGCTTTAAAAAGGAAAGGCATCTTGTCAGGTACAACATGGATGATCCCAGATGACAGTATACTAAGTGAAGTGAGCCAGACATGGGAAGACAAACACTGCGTGATCTCACTTATATATGGAATGTCAAAAAGTCAAACTCACAGAGAGTATAATGGTGGTTACCAGGGGCTAGGGCAGGCAGGAATTGGGGAGATGTTGTTCAGAGAGTACAAAACTTCAGACAGGAGGAATAAGTTCAAGAGATCTATTGTATAACATGGTTAAACAGTGTATTGTATACTTAAAAATTGATAAGAGAGTAGATCTTAAGTGTTCTCACCACACACACACAAATGGTAACTATGTAAGGTAATGAATATATTAATTAGCTTCATCATGGTAATCATTTCACAATATATCAAATATATCAAATTTGTATAAATATATCAAAACACCACATTTTACACCTCAAATATATACAATTTTTATTTGTCAATTATACCTCAATAGAGCTGGAAAAAAAATAATTGGTATGACGACCTTTGGAAACACTTCGATACTGTTACATAAAATTTAAAATTAGCAGTCCTTATGACCCAATAATTCCATTCCTGTATGTATATTCTAAAAAAAGGTCCCTGCACATATGCACCAAGAGACGTGTATCAAATGTCTGTTACATAATATGGAAATAATATGGAAAAGACACTAAAATAAAGGGAAAAAACATGTCCATCAACAGTTACAATAATATAAAAACTGTGGTTATTCGTGTAATGGAAAGTCTCAAAATATGGCAATGAAAATGATTTCACAAAATATGTATCGCATGGATGAATTTTAGAAATATTATTAAAATATGTTATTTTTGAGTGAAATAAAACAAGCCATGAAAGATTCATGGTGTTTCTTGCCACTTTTATCCAGTGCAAACCAATATATTGTCTAGAGAGTTTATTTAAAACAAATAAATGACAGGCACAGTGATCTCTGCTGAGGAGGGAAGCAGAGGGTCCGATGGATGAAGTGGTCAGGACAGGGCTGCAGCTATTAATTCGAGTGGTGGGCTAAGCATGGCCATTTGTTAATGTTTCATTATTTATGTATGTTTTATAGATTCTCTCCTATGTATGAAAAAATATTTATAAATACATGTTTGGTAAAGTGATCAAACTTTCTTGATCAAGATATCAAAAGAGAGACCTGAGATTTTCTTTTCTCTTTATTTCCATATGTATCAGTTAGCTATTGCTGTGTAACAAATTACCCCAAATTTAGCAGCTGAAAACAACACACATTTATTATCTCACAGCTCCTGTGGGTCAGGGATCTACACACAGCTCAGCTGGGTCTTCTGCTGCAGGGTCTCTCATGGGCTGCACTCAAGGTGCCAGTGAGTTCGAGGCCATCTCAAGGCCTGACTGATTCATGTGGTTGTTGGCAGAATTCAGTTCCTTGCTGACTGCTGGCCAGAGGCCACCCTCAGCTCCTTGCTATGAGGGTTCCTCCAACAGGGCAGCTTTTATCATCAAACCATGCAAACCAAGAAGACAATAGAGAGGGTCTCCTGGCAAGACAGAAGTCACAAAATCATCCTCAAAAGGATGGGATTATACGAGGCTGTGACTACCAGAGGGTGGCATTGTTGGGGGCCGTCTTGGAGGCAGCCTACCACCCCACACAAGGCAAGCCTTATGAAAATTACATGTTACATGTTACATGTTACAGGCTTCCACCAAAAATAGGATTACTTTAAAGCTCTACCAGTCTAGGACCCACCCACCCACCGAGTCATGGCTTACTTATTTTTAGGGAGCAGAAACAGGTTTCTTTATACCCCACAACCAAGTTCTATGGGGGCAGCGGGGCAACTACATCAAGGAGAAGTTGCCCAACTCGTATTATTGCCATCCTTGGGGCCGAAGGAATTATCTTCATTTCCTCATGCAAGACCGACCACTGAGCAATTCCCACTCTTTCTTCTGTACTATGCTAAAACTTCACATAAACCTAACATCTCAGCCGAGAAAGGGTTTCTACAGGAATTTTGCAAGAATTATACATTATGTTTCCTTGTTGCCGAGGGTATAATCTATTGTCTGGGAAGAGTCATGTAAAGCCTTGCAGTCATTTGCTATGGGAAAATGGTCACAATTTACTCGTCTCATGCTTTTTCCTAGAATGAAAAAGTCATGGCAAGCATGATGGGATAGGTCCCTGGAGCTCTCAAGGTGCTTTCCTAAGGGTCTCTAGGACAATGTTTTTAAAACTTTAATGTGAATATAAGTTACCTGGGAATCTTGTTAAAGCACAGATTTTTTTTAAATTTCAGAATATTACATGGGTACAAATGTTTAGGTTACATATATTGCCTTTGCCCCGCCCGAGTCAGAACTAGAAGCGTGCCCATCCCCCGGACAGTGTGCACCCCACCCATTAGGTGTGAATATACCCATCCCCTCCTCCCCCTCCCACCTGCCTGACACCCGATGAATGTTACTATCATTTTTACACATAAGTGTTGATCAATTAGTACCAATTTGATGGTGAGTACATGTGGTGCTTGTTTTTCTATTCTTGGGATACTCGTGAGTCAGCAGGTATGGGTGGGGTCTACCTTTCTGCCTTTCTATTAATAACAGGCTCCCAGGTGATGCTGCTGGTCCATGGACCACACCTGGAGTAGCAAGGAGCCAGGTAAGGGGTTTCAGCAATGGAGTAATGTGGCTAATTACGTGTCAAGAAAGACCACTCTGATGAAGTTGTTTTCAACCAGGGACAATCTTGCCTCCCAGGGGACATTTGACTATGTCTAGGGACATTTTTGGTTGTCATAACTTCTGAGCAGGGGTGCTACTGCTATCTAGTGGGTAGAGGTCATGGATGCTACTAAATGACCAACAATGCACAGGGCAGCCCCCACAGCACAGAATGATCTGACCCGAAACATCAACCAAGGCGGAAAGATGCATGAGTCACAATGAATCTTGCTAGGCAGTCAGAGAAGGAATCATTCTCAGAGCTCCCGGTTTTCAGCCTCCCAATTTCAAACTTCCTGTGTTAACATCCCACCTCTGCCCCCTTCTAGCTATGTCAACTGAGTCAAGTAATTTTCCTCTCTGTGACTCAGTTTCCTCATCTGTAAAATGGGCCTAATAACAGTACCTAACTGGTAGTTTTGTCATAAAGAGCAAATTGACCAATGTATGAAACCATGTAACAGAGAGAGAGAGCCCTTAAGTACAGTTAGTAAAACTAGTAGTGACTTTAGCAATATTAGCAGTGTATCAATTCAGGGTTTTGGTTGTCAAGCAACAGAAAATGACTCACTTTTTTTGCAAAGGAATTCATCACAAAGATTTTGGATAGCAAGGTCTTGTGTATTACAAAATAGCTAGAAGAGAGGTTTTTGAACGTTCTCACCACAAAGAAATAATACATGTATGCGATGATGGAATGCTAACTACCCTAATTTGGTTGTTATACAACATGTACAAATATCGGAACATCCAACTGTACCCCATAAATAGGTACAGTTGCAATGTATTCATACCAATTAAAACTGTAAATATATAAATAGATAAATATTTAAAGCATAGAAAAAGGGTATTGGATAGCTCATGGAATCTAAGGAAGGGCTAGAGAATCAAGCTCTGAGAATAGACAGGAACGAAAGGAGAAAAACCAAAGGACAGCAACCCAGAATCAGCCCACTGGGGCAGCCGGTTAGGAGGGCACTGCCGGCCACCGGAGGGGAGAATAGCTCCCTTAACCTCCTGAGAGCACAAGTCCCACGTGGGACTCTGGGGGAGCCCAGGACCTATGTCCACGCTATGCCCCAAAGGGTGGGACAGAGGGTACCTTTCCTTCCATAGAGAGAGGCAGAACCAGACTTTTTACTGACATTCAAACTGACAGGAACTCTTTTCCAAATAGGAAAAAGGGTTCATACGCAGAGAGCCAAAAATGACGAGTATTCTCTGCCCCCTGCATACGAACCAAGGTGATTCCTAAAATAAAACCTTTCTTCCCACACACTTTTTACCAGGTACCTGAAGTCTTTTTTTGTAACTAAAAGAGACTGACAACCCTGTGGGTGAGAAGGTTGTTACAGGCTGAGTTTTTCTCCAACATTTTATTATGAAAAATTTTCAAACCTACAGAAGAGTCGAAAGAATGTTAGTGAATACCCATATACGCTCTGCTAGATTCTGCCATTAATATTTTACTCAGCTTGTATCCTGTTATCTCTCCATTCCTCTACCTCTCCATTGATCCATTTGGGGTGTTTGTGGTGCATTTCAAAGTAAGTAACAGAGTGATTATACTTCAGCTTCAATACTTTTCAGCAGGTTTGTTTGGGGTTCTTCTCTTTTGTGTTAAAATTTGCATATAATGAAATGCACAAATCTTAAATATGCCATTAACTGTGTTTTGAAAATTATATACCCAAACCCCTATCAAGACATAGACCATGGACATTGTCACAGAAAGTTCCCTCAGGCACCTTCCCAGTTAAATCTTGCCGTTAGCCTGGGGCAGTGGCTCACGCCTGTAATCCTACCACTTTGGGAAGTCAAGGCAAGAGGATTGCTTTGAGGCTAGAAGTTCAAGACCAGCCTAAGCAAGAGCTATATCCCATCTCTACGAAAAATAGAAAAATTATCCAGGTGTTGTGGTGCGTGCCTGTAGTGCCAGCTACTTGGGAGGCTGAGGCAAGAGCATCCCTTGAGCCTGGGAGTCTGAGGTTGCAGTGAGCTATGATGAGGACCCTTGCACTCTAGCCAGGGCGACAGAACAAGACCCTGTCTCAAAAGAGAAAACAAAATCCTGCCTTTACTCTCCTAGAAGCAGCCACTCTTCGATTGTTTTCCACTATAGATTAATTTTGACTGTTCTGGAACTTCATGCAAACAGATTCGTAAATGCTCAGACGAATAAACTCTCCTTTCTGGCTTCTTGCACTCAGTTTAACGTTTCCCCAAGGTATCCGTGCTGTTGCGTGTATCCATAGTTCCCTCCTTTCACAGCTGAGCAGGTCCTGTTGTGTGAGGGCTCCACGGAGTATCCTTTCTCTGTGTGACAGACACCTGGGCTGCTTTAGACCAGGGCTCCTGTGAACAAAGCTGCTGTAAACATGCTTGTAAAAGTCTCTGTGTAAACATAAGTTTTCACTTCTCTTGGGTAAATACCTGAGTGGAATCGCTGGGTCCTTAGAACCTAGAATTTCAACCTAGTTTCTCTGGGTGCCAAATCTCACGTGCAGTAATGCTGGTTTATTGTTTTTTGTTCTTGTTGTTGTTGTTCTTGCTGGTGTTTTTATTTTTGTTTTGGTTTTGGTTTTATTGTGGCAAACTGCACATAACATAAAATTAACTATTTTATTGTTAGAATAACAATTCTATTGTTAGAATAGTTAATTTTATGGGGTAAAGGCAATATATGTAACCTAAACATTTGTACCCCTGTAATATGCTGAAATTTAAAAAAATGTAAATACAAATTTAAAAAATAAATAATAAACTAACTATTAATTATTTTAAAGTGTACCCTTCAGTGGTATGTAATATATTCAAATGTCATGCACCTGCCACTTATCTAGTTCCAAGACGCTTGCATCATTCTGAAAGGAGACCCTATACTCATTAAGCAGCCTCCCCCATCTTCCTTCCAGCCACCTCTGGAAATCACCAGTCTGATTTCCGCCACTGTGAATGTGTCTGTTCTGGATATTTCACATAAATGGGATCCTACTTGTGGATCTCATGTCGGGGTTCTTTCACTGAGTATAACGTTCATCCGCGTAGCATCATCGGTGCTTCCTTTCCTGGTATGGCTGGGCAATACTCCACTGCATGGATGTACCGCATTTTGTTCCGACTATGAATTGTATTTGCAAAAGTCTTCCAATCAGCTTGTGGAGTGGGGAAGTTGC
Organism: Cheirogaleus medius; assembly: GCA_008086735.1. NCBI lineage: Eukaryota > Metazoa > Chordata > Mammalia > Primates > Cheirogaleidae > Cheirogaleus > Cheirogaleus medius. Next base: position 21,876 of record VBSM01000769.1, on the reverse strand, counting down.
AGAGTTTGGCTGTGGAGCCACACGTCCTACTCCCAAACCCCAGCTCCACTCTCCATTAGCTGTGTGATCTTGGCCAAATGGGTCACTTCTCTGTGCCTCTGTCTTCTCATTCATAGAATGGCAATAATAATAACAGTATCTGATTCGCAGGATTCATGTGAAAGTGATGCAAGTTAGTCCATGCTGGGTGTTTCTCACTGCCCGACACATGGCAAGTGCGCAGTATACGGCCTTTGATAGTGGAGAGAAAAGTACTCCAAAGCCAGGTCCCCACCCCCAATGCAGCCTGGGCCTCACCGCCCCTTCCTCCCTCAGTGTTCTCACCTGGAAAATGGGGACAGCATACAGTGTGAGAGCATGGTGGCGATTCTTATTGAATAAAACATATACAAAATGCTTGATACAGAGCAGGCTCTGATAAATAGTAACTATTCCCCATCTGTAGGGCGGGTATAGTTTTCCCATTGAAGAGGAGCCGATGAGACACCCTGTGGTTAAAAGTGACAGATCAAATACAGGACATCCAGTTAAATCTGAATTTCAGACCAACAACAAGTAACTCTTCCAGTATAAGTATATCCCATGCAACATTTGTGACATACTCTTTTTTTAAAATAATCTGAAATTCAAATGTAACAGAGCACCTTGTATTTTTATCTGCTAAATCTGTCAACCCTGGCTGTGGTTACACCACCACTATTTACCCATCACTGACTCCGTGCCGCAGAGTAAGTTGAGCTCCCACATGCAATATATCCATGAATCCTCAAGGTAACTTTGCAAATAATCAAAACCACAAAGAGATACTGTCCCACACCCGCTGGGATGGCAATCATAAGAAAAAAATGCGGGAGAGGATGTAGTGAAAATGGAGCCCTGTACACCCACTGGTAGGAATGTGAAATGGTGCAGCCCCTCTGGGAAACAGTATGGAGGCTCCAAAAAAAATGCAAGATAGTGTTACTGTATGAGCCAGCGATCCCTCTTCTTGCTATGTACCCAAAATAAATGAAAGCAGGGACTCACAGAGATATTTATACACCCATGTTCATAGCAGCATTACTCACAATAGCCAAAAGGTGGGAGTAATCCAGGTGTCCATCAGTGAATGAATGGATAAACAAAATGTGCATAAGTGCGGTGGAATATTATTCAGCTGTAAAAAGGAAAGAAATTCTGATGCATGTTACAGAATGGATAAACCTTGGTGACATTATGCTAAGTAAAATAAGCCAGTCATAAAAAGACAAATATTGTGTTATTCCACGTATGTGAGGTGCCTAGAATAATCAAATTCAGAGACAGAAAGGCTGTTGTCAGGGGATGGGGGAAGGAGGAATGGGAATTATTGCTTAATACGTACAGAGTTTCAGTTTTGCAACATGAAAAGAGTTCTGGAGGTGGGTAGTGGTGATGGTTCTACAACAATGTGACACCACTGAACTGCACACACTGTAAAAATGAGTAAAATGGTAAATTTTGCTATGTGTATTTTACCATAATTTAAAATTTTTTTTTAAATGTCCAAACAATCTTACAAAGTGGGGATTGTTAGCTCATCTTACTGCTAAGAAAATCAAGGCCAGATGATATTTAAGTGCAAGTGTTGCCTTTACTGGAAGGAAGATAACTCTCAAAGATAATTTTCAAATTTTAATGCCCTACCTTTGTTAGAATTGGCGTGAAGATTTTGATGTAAATATCTTTTACCTCTTCTGGCTTGTTTTCTGATCCTGAATGTCATTTGTCTTAGCATCTTATCATGTAATATCTGATAGAGCTGAGTAGGTGTGATTTTTTTTTTTTTTCTTTGAGACAGAGTCTCACTTTGATGCCCGGGCTAGAAGCTAGAATGAGTGCCGTGGTGTCAGCCTAGCTCACAGCAACCTCAAACTCCTGGGCTCAAGTGATCCTCCTGCCTCTGCCTCCCGAGTAGCTGGGACTACAGGTATGCGCCACCAAGTGAGCTAATTTTTCTATATTTTTAGTAGAGACGAGGTCTCGTGCTTGCTCAGGCTGGTCTCAAACTTCTGGCCTAAACCGATCCCCTCACCTCCGTCTCCCAGAGTGCTGGGATTACAGGCATAAGCCATCGCATCCAGCCAAGAGTCTCTCTTTTTTAAAGTGACCCTGCCAGGAAGGAGGGAGGATCATGCCACCAGGGCTCAGGGGTCCCCATTCTTTCATCTACCGTATCAGCTCTATTTTTGCTTCTTGTCTATGTTTAGCCTTCTAAGTAAGGTTTCTGAGGAAGCAAGGATTTCATTGCACTCCCCACAAGCCACAAAAGACAACCAGCATGAAAGTGAAACGACAAAAAGAATAAAAAGGAAAGAAAGGTAGAAAATAAACTTAAAAAATCGGAGCGCTCCTTTTCCTGCCAGCCCAGGGGAGGCGCACCTGTCTGGCATTGCTCAGGGGGGATTCCAAGTGGCTGTAAGGTGATGCTCCCATTTTCTTAGTCGGTGGCAAATTGCTAAGAGCCTGTCATGCTATAAATAAAAATGGTTTAATTTCCTTCTCACCTGGTAGAGCTAAATACATCTGCAGCATCTGGGCCCACGCACCCTTTCCTGCCAAACTCCATTCACAGACTCACTGCCAGACCTAGAATCGCTGAAAACCCTCGAATGGATTCTGTTGCCTGAAAATAAACTCCAAACTCCTCCCCTAGACTTCTGTCTCCTGAAGAGCTGGACTCTGCCCACCTGGCCAGCCCCATCCTTTAGTGCAGCCCCTCCCTTGCTCACTCCAGCCTGTTCCTCCCCTACACACCAATCTTCTCTCCATTCTTCCAACCCTGAGCTTGTCCCCACCCCAGGGCCTTTGCACATGCTGTTACTTCTGCCTCATACCCTCTGACCCCGGCTTCTTCCCATCATTCAGGTGCCATCTTACATCACTTCCTTCAAAATGCCTCCCCTGATTTTTCCAAATAGAACAGGTCCCTCTTTGTATCTTCTCATAGCTTCTTATCTATTTCTGCCACAGCTCCTTTCACAATGTGTAATCATACAGACAGTGCTGTGCCCTGGGATCCGCCCCCACCTGAAAACGTAGAGAGCATCGAAGGGAGAGCAGGCTGCGTACTGAGAAGGACACATCGCTTCTTCAGTCTCCCTCCCCTCAAATCCACAATCCCCCTGTAATCTCGAGACTACATCAGACAAAACCAAACTGAGGGAGATTCCACAAAATACTCTTCAAAAGTGTCAAGGTCGTGAAAAACAAGGAAAGATCAAGGAAATGTCACACACAGGCAGAGAAACTTCGGAGCAGCTAAAGATAATGTGGGATCCTGGATTATAGAAACATCAGTGGGAAAACTGGGGAAATTCGAATGCGGTTTGCAGGTTATTTAAGAGCACTGTCCAAATGCTGGTTTCTGAGTTTCAACCAATGTATCCTAGTTATGTAAGACGTTAGTTAACATGAGAGAAAGTAAGTAAATGGTATATGAGAACTCTGTGCTATCTTGGCATCTCTTACATAAATCTAGAATTATTTCAAAAATTTTAAAGTTCAAAATAAAAAAGTAAAAAAAATGCAAACAAAAACCAAATGATTCTACTTCTAGAAGCCAGCAATGCCACTCCTGGGTATATACCTGAGAGAATTGAAGGCAGGTTCTTGAAGAGATGTTAGTGCACCCATGTTTGTAGCAGCGTAGTTCACAACAGCCAAAAGGAGCACCAAACCCAAGTGTCCGTCCACAGACACGTAGATAAACAAAATGTAGTGTATACACATAACGGAATATCACCCAGCCTCGATCAAGAAGGAAATTCTGACACATGCTACAACTTGGAAGAAGCTTGAGGACATTTTGGTGAGAAAATAAACCAGTCACAAAAGGACAAATACTGTGTGGTTCCACTTACACGGGGGACCTAGAGTCGTCATTTAGCAGAGACAGAAAGCAGAACGGTGGTTGCTAGCAGCTGAGGGTAGAGGGAGAAATGGGCAGTTGGTGTTCAGTGGAGGCAGAGTGTCAGTTTTGCAAGGTAAAAATGTTCCAGAGATGGTTGTTGGCAAGGGTCATGCAACAGTGTGAGTGTACTTACTGCCACAGAGTTGTGCACTAAAAAATGATTAAAATGGTAAAGTTTATGTATATTTTACCACAATTAAAAATTTTAAAAAATTTAAAACAAACAAACAAAAACCCAATTTGATATATAAAGTTACACAGGGCAGAATAGTTGGAGATTTTTTTGTTGGGAGAGATTTTTGTCTGTTTGTTTGTTTGTGTTTTGGGGTTTTTTTCCCCACAAAGATGCTAAAGTGAAGTCCCCAGAGGAGAGCACAACAGGTGTCACAAAATGGAATTTTCCCATTATCTCTGCACTTTAGCTGAGGTCCCAATATGACATCAGTGGACGATCAACGTCTGCCTGTCTTAGGCTTCAGACACACCCCACAGAACTTGTCATGATGCAGCCCAAAGTGGCGCAATCTCCCCATCACCCGTCTTGAGGCAAGAGAGGCATAAGAGGGTGGGATTCTTTGAATGCGCTTTGCAGAGTGGAGCGTGCCTTCCCCTCTCATAGGACGTTACGGACTGAATGTCTGTGTGCCCCAAGTGCACATGTGGAAGCCCTAAGCCAGTGGGATGGTATTTGGACGTGGGACCTTTGGGAGGTAATGGGGTCTTAATGAGGTCAAGAGGGTGGGACTCCCATGATGGGATGGATCAGTGTCCTTATAAGAGCCACCAGAGGGCTCAAGTTCTCTCTCTCTCTCTCTCTCTCT
>VBSM01000758.1:1068352-1079834 GCA_008086735.1 Cheirogaleus medius | reverse complement strand
GTGTCCCTCACCCCCAAACCTCCACAGAACACCCCGAAATCCACCAGAGGGGCGTGTGATGGGGTGGGTGGGACCCGGCGCAGGACTCAGAGGTGGAGACTCCGAGTCAGACGTGGGGTTCGCTGCGGTGGGGCAGGGGGTGTCATGGATGGACTTGGGTTGGCACAAAAGAAGTGACGTCCTTATCTTTTCACTGACCCCTACTTGAGATCTAACACCTTCTTACCCTGGAACACGCCCCAGACCACGGTGGTCCTGGCCGCATCTGCGACCTCGTCACCCAGAGAAGCAGCAGGTCCTGTCACCGTGGTGCAAACACCGGGGATGGTGTCCCACCGGGGCCTGCCCTGGCCGGGGAGCCGAGAGGAAGCTCGCACCCACCCTCCGACGTCAGCGGGGGGCCAGCCAGGGTGGACAAGGCCAAGGCCGGCGGCGCCCACCCCGTGCTGACCCCTCGCTCACCCCGCGCCTGCCCCCCAGCCGTCCACGGGCCCTGGCTCCCGGCACCTGCCGTCCCAGGACACCCCGGCGAAAGCCAGGAGGGTGCTGGGGTCCCCAGAGGGGGTCAGGACAGAGCGGCTGTGAGGAGGAGACCAGGGGGAGGTCAGCCTCGCTGCAGCCCCGGCCGGGCAGTGTTCGAGTGGCCAGCAGGGACCCCCCCTCCAACACCCCCTCTTGTTGACTCGGTAACCACAGGGGCTGGGCCTGGGAGGGGCTCGATGACCCTGCGCATTAGGCCACCACGCCCGGCTAATTTTTTCTATTTTTAGTAGAGACAGTGGTCTCACTCTTGCTGGGACTGCTCTTAAACTCTTAAGCTCAAGCGATCCTCCTGCCTCGGCCTCCCAGAGTGCTGGGATTACAAATGTGAGCCACCGTGCCTGGCTACTTTTTTCTATTTTTGGTAGAGACCGGGTCTCACTCTTGCCCAGGCTGGTCTACCCAGTTTTAAAGTGGGCGCGGATCTGAACAGACGCTGTTTCAAAGAAGATGCACCCATGGCCGGTAAGCACCTGCAAAGATGCTCAACATCACAGCCATCCAGAGAATGCAAATCACAACCCCAGCGGGACGCCACTTCACACCTGCCAGGATGGCTGCAATCAAAAAGGCAGATACGGGCCTTGCAGCGGCTCAGCCTGTAATCCCAGCACTCTGGGAGGCCAAGATGGGAGGATCAGGATCCTCTGAGCTCAGGAGGTCGAGACCAGCCTGGGCAAGAGCTAGACCCCGTCTCTACTAAAAATAGAAAAATTAGCCGCGTGTGGCGGTGCGCATCTGTAGTCCCAGGTACTCGGGAGGCTGAGGCCGGAGGTGGAGGTTGCAGTGAGCTGTGATTATACCACTGCACTCTAGCCCGGGCGACGGAGCAAGACTCTGTCTCAAAAGAAAAGCCAGTAACAGGCGCCAGCGAAGACGCGGGCAGCAACCGACCTCACGCGCCACAGGCGGGAACGAGGGATGGGGCGGCTGCAGTGGCAACAAGCCGGCAGCTCCTCCCGAGGGGAACAGTTACCTGTGGCCCAGTCACTCCATCTCCCTGGCCTCGGTTTCATCTGTAAAATGGGCACAGTGTCTGGATGGACCCAGCCTCATGGGGAAGCAGGGACAGTGGCCTAAGGGGCGAGATGTTTGCTGCCCGGCCAGGCACTGACTCTGTCTACACCCTCCTCCTCCTCCTCCAGCTCGCGCCCCTCCGTCCTCCCCTCCTGCCTCCCCCTCTGCCCAGCTCCTAGTCCTGGGCTCCTCCAGGGCCCCCCTGGCGTGTTCCTCCCTCCGACTTCCAGAGCCACCTGGGAGCCGCCTCTGAGTGCACCCAGAGGGCCGTCCCCACTGGCGCTCAGCACCGCACCTGGCTGCACGCAGCTTCCCACACAGACCTCGCCCCACAGGTACCTCTTGGCCTGCACCTGCGCCTCCTCCAGGGTCCCCTCTGCCACCGATGGGACCACCCAGCCCCAGCCCTGAGCCTGGACTCCGCCCTCCCACCCAGCCTCCTCCAAGCTCAGGCCCTGGCCCTTCCCACCGGGTCCGGCCGCCAGCCCCTCTCCCTGGATGCTGCACCCGCCTCGGTCCCCGGGTTCCACGCTGGCCCCCATTCCGTGCCCACCCAGCAGCCAGCGTGGCTGTCCGCACACAGTCGCACAACGTCCACGCGACCCAGCCACGGCGCCCCCGGCACCCGTCCCCGACGAGCGAGGCCACGGAGCCTGCCCCGCCACGGATCGCTGCACACGGCAACCGCACGAGTCCCAGAGAACTAGACCGCGGAGAAACAGCCGGTCCCCAGGGTGACACGCCGCACACACGAGTCCACTCTTGATACGAACAAAGCAAAGAAACGGTGGAGGCCCCGGGTGCCAGGTGCCGGGGCGGGAGGGCATTGGGGCGGCTGTGACAGGGCCACCGAGGGCCCTGAGGGGACTCTGATGTCTCCACTGCATCGCCGTCTGTGTCCTGACCGAGACGCTATGCTGAGCTCTGTGCGTCGTCCCCACCGGGGAAACCGGGGGACGGGGACACGGGCTCTCTCTGGTCCTCACAGCTGCCTGCGAATCCACAGTGATCTCAGAATAAATGTTTAATTACAAAAACCCAAACTCCAGATCATGGTGCTGCCCGGCTTAAATCTCTCAGTGCCCTTCCCTGGCCCCGGACAACACCCAAAGTCCCGTGGCCGCCTGGACGCCATCTGTGCTCAGACCTGCTGCCCTGGGCTAGGCGCGGCGGCCACGAGGGTCGGCCCTCGGGCCTCTGAGCCTCCGCACGGGCTGTTCGCCCTCCCTGCGGGCTCCACACGCCTGGCTGCCCTGCTCAGCCCCAAGAGCTTGGCTGATCTATCGCTGGTCATCCCTTCCCGGAACCTTCCAGAACGCCCCACTGCTGTCGGGTGCTGTGCCTGGGGCCGGGCACACAGCTGACCCCATAGCTCGCCTCCCAAAGGCTGTGGGGTCACCTGGAGAACCTGAGGGCATCTCAGCTATGGCTTTTGTCCCTCCGCGTCACACCGTGGGGACTGCCCACAGCAGCCCGGCCTTGGAACTCTCCGGTACACAAAGGCTGGGGCGGGAAGACTATGTGAAAAAGTGGGCTGGCCGTCCCCCTGTGGGCAGTCTGTCCCCTGGCTTTGCTTCCACGACAGCCCAGTTCTCCACTTCCGAGTACCCCTAACCCTACGCCCTGCGGTGCCGTGTGACACCTGCCTACAGGTGTGTGACTCCTCAGGGCAGGCCACACCTGAGAGCCCCCACTGAAAATCCCTCCGGAGTCTCCCCGCAGTAAGCCTGCCCCCCGACCTCATTTCCCCATTTCCAGACACAGCCTGGGGAAGGGGCGGGTGCTTCCCACGTGAGGTCCCCAGGACCGCGTGGCCCCACCCCAGATTCCGGGCTCTCTCCTGGGCAGCCCGGGTCACGTGAGCTGGATGTGCACAGAGTTTGAGACCAACCCCTACAGGTTTTTGAGTCCATATCCCACTTCCGTTGCCTCTTGGAGTCCCTGCTTTCCCGCTGTGACACGGGGATCCACATTGTCCCCACAAGGAGACCAGTGAGATAGGCGCAGGAAGCTCCCAGCCACAGCCGGACACTTACTGGGCAGGACAGAAGGACAGTGGCTGACGCCCAAGTCCACGCTGAGCCGGGGAGGAGGGCGCAAGACGAAGAAGGTTCCGGGCATCCCCGGCGGCCTACAGGGCAGACCCAGAGGGCAGGGGGCCTCCTGAGAGGGACCAGCGACCTCGTGGAGGTGCAGGGATGGGGAAAGCCCAGCAGCTCTCCTTCAATCCTTCGTTTCAGATCCACCAGGCTGCAGGACTCTGCTGGCTCCGACCTATTTCTCCACCTGCTGTGCAAAATCAGATCAATCTCGGCATGTTTAGGCGGCCGTGGAGAATGGAGGGTTCTTCTCTGAGGGTCTGAGGACAAGTCTCAGGGAGTCTGTAAACCCCCAGAGGTGCCGCAAAACACTGTGTGCGTGCGGGGACTTGCATTTTCCCTGGGAGAGGACGCACAGCCTTGCCACGCTCTCAGCAGGTCCACACAACTCTGCAGCCAGCGGCGCGCCACTGCCCACGGCCACGCCACCTCAACCAGCCACACCACCCTGCTCGCCTCACCTCTTCCCTCACGGGGGAGCGGCATGGCTGGTTTCAAGGCATTGTTTTAACGGATAAAAGAAATAACATCTATGATAAAATGCCCAGCACAATACTTGGAACAAAGTTGATGTTCTAAAAAAAAAAAAAAAAAGTGAGTACCTTTCTTCCAAAGGAATTAGTTCCCTGGCATTGGGATTCTAGGTTATCAAATCCAGTGGGCCCCTTCCAATTCCACATCCGTGGATTCAACCAACCACAGATCAAAAATATTTTTTATTGCATGTACTACTAGTCCTGTAGAAGTAAGTATGTTTAAAGTAAAGCAACTTGAAACCCTACACAGGGCTTGTTTTCCAAAGAAGAAGTATTGTTTAGAGAAGCAGAATTATAAGCTCTACCCATATGTGTTGTAAAACTGTTTTTGAAAAGTGAGGCTTGTGAATAGAAATGTAGTACCCGAGTCACAATCCACTTAAAACTTGTAACAAATACAGATAAGTTAAAAAGTTGAAAAAATATATTTTTCAGAAAACCACAATAAATATAATACAAATAAAAATACAATGTAACAACTATTTATATAGTATTTACATAGTTGTAGGTGTCATAAGTAACCTAAGAGATGGTTTCAAGCACATAGGAGGATGCGCAGGTGATTCGCAAACACTCTGCCATTTCTTATCGGGGACTTGGGCATCTGCGGATTTTGGTATCCATGGGGGTCCTGGAACCAGCCCCCCAGAATCCCTACAGATAATTGCATGTGCTTGGGAGCACTTTCAACCTGAAGTCTGGAAGACGCTGTAGGGTTGGGGGGGACTGAATAGTGTCCCCCCAAAAAAGATACACCCAAACCTCCAGCACCTTGCTTGGCAAAAGGATCTTTATAGATGTCGTGAGGGATCTTGAGATGAGATCCTTCTGGATTAGGCTGGGCCCCAAATCCAATGACAGCTGTCCTCAAAAGAGATAGAAGAGGAGAAGACACAGACATGGAGGAGAAGGCCATGAGACAACAGAGATGGAAACATCACACCGCTCGTCCTAACTGGGACATAGGTATTGTGTTGGGAAATTTTCTAGCCTATTTCATTTTTTAAAAATGCACTATATTAATTTCATGGACCACTTGGCCCACAGTTTGAAAAGCTCTACCTAGAGCTGCGAGTCTCAGCCCTGCCTATTTTATCAAGTACTCAGGCCAGGACGCCACCCTCAAAGTTTCCGGTTTCCATGGTCCTGGCCGGACCCCAGCCCGCGCCAGTCCTGGAAGCCCTCGGAGTGATTCTGACGTGCAGCTACAGCTACATGGACGAGGGGTCCTCAAGCTGAGATGAACCTCAGAATCACCTGCAGAGTTTTAAAAAGAACTCCAATGTCCAGGCTGCACCCAGAACACCTTGACCAGCACCTCCAGGGGGGCCCAGGCATCAGGATCTTTCACAATCCTCAGATGGACCCAGTGCACAGCCGTGATTAAAGGGAGCGTGCTGACGCGGCGCTTCCTGCACTCAGAACCGCCTGGGCGTCTTGCGAACACGTGGATCCCGACCCCGGAGGTCCACGGTGGGCCTGGGATTCTGCATTTCTAACAGTCTCCTGGGGAACGTCCGTGGTGACTCCAAGGTGCAGCCGGAGTTAGGAGGCACCAGCCTGGACCTGTGGTGCTCCAGGTGGGGGTCAAGGACCCCCAGCGTCAGCATCCCGTGAAACTTGTAAGAAGTCAAAATTCCTGGGCGACATCCCAGGCCCAGCAACTCAAGTGGTCTGGCCCCGGGGCCCAGCGGCCGCACCCAGGCAGCGGCAGCAGGAGCGCTCTCCAAGGTGCTGAAGTCTCTCCCCTCTCCTGAACGACGCCTGCTCACATCAAAGCAGGACCAGGCCACGGCCACGGCCCCACTGCCACGTGGGCTCTCCCCGGCCAGCCAGGCAACTACCCGCTGGGGGAGCGGCTGACTCAGGGAGGGGCGGGCCACCGCGGAAAACGTACATGAACGTCACCCTTTCTTCTGATACTCACAAACCTAAGCATCTTTTTGTCATTTAACGACACAAAGAGCATGGCATACAAAATCATCAGCTCACGGTTGAGAGCGGATTATGTTTAGACCCGTGGGGGTCTGGGGAGGACCAGGGAAGGAAAGTCTTTCTCGGAGAAAAACAGCCGAGGTTCCCGCCGCACGGCCGGACCCCCACCCCACGCTGCCTCCCGCCAGCCGCCACTGGAGCTCTCGTCCCTTGGGTCAGCTACATTATTCCCGCGTCAGCCAGGGCCACCCGCTAGCAACACCGTGGACGCTATTTTCGGAGGGTGCTGACACTTCCTCCTTCACGGCTCCGCTTCCGAAAGCCGGCAAGTGGCCTGAGGGCTGAGCTGCTGAGGGAGGCTTTGCAGCCACGTTCCTTCCTCAGCTATAACCGGCAACAAAGAAGGAGCGATTGCTCTTCCCTTCTCCTTTCCCCCTACGGAACCTTCCGCCCCCACCCCCAAAGTGGCTGACAGTCTGAGGAAAGGCTTTGTCTCCCCTTGCCGGGCTCACTTCTTTTTGTTCCCAAAACCAGTTACCACTGGGGGCATCTCCTCGTGCAGGGACCTGCTCCCTCCCAGCCGGGGCATCTGGATTTTTTAAAAAGTTTGCTTGTCACATTGTCACAGGCGAGCACCCAAGATACGCCCAGCGGTAGTTTATTTTGTTTAGAGGAGAGAATTCTTCTCCACCGAGGGGCATTAGCAGCACACACGTGTGTTCAAAATGGAAGTACAGCTCGCCACTGCACCTGCCGTCTGAGCTCCCCGTCTACAAGGACGGCGGGGATTCGGAGTTCCCGGTGGGTGGGGAGCGGACAGAGCCGGGAGGGCGCACGTGGCTGTGTTGTGGGGGCCCGAGAGGAACGTGTCTCCAGGTGGCAGGTGTGTTGTGCGCAGGCGCTGGGGTGCGTCTGAATCCTGCCTGTGGGTGTGTGCGATTTGTGTGGGCTGGGGAATCTGGGCCGGTGAACGGGACCCGGGGATGAGGGGAGAGGCCGGGGCGTGAGATGACTCACATCTTCCAGAGCGTGGGAGGGTTTGCTTGGGGGGGGGGTGATTTGGGCCCGAGGGGTTCGATGTACGCAGCATCCAGGAGGAGACGCTTACCTGCGAGGCCGACGACCACGGCAGGGGTCTGAGGAGTGGAGAAGGCAGTGGTCTCGGCTAGCTGGGGAGGGACGGGGGGGGGGGAGGGGGGCGGGGGTTTGCATGTCTGCGCATGTGCGTTTGCCTACAACTCGGGCTTCTGCACCCGGAGGGAAGAATGAGTGTGGAGAAGAAAGAGCAGGAGGCACTTTTGCACGAGGAGGTTTGGAGAGGGGTGGACACAGCTCTGCACAGGGCGCCACCCTGGCGTGGACCCCTAGTCCCACCCGGGGTGCATCCACGGGGAGCCTCTACTTCCCACGTGGAAAATGGGAATCTTGAGAAAATCGACCCTTTGGGGTATAAGAATTACGTGCTACAATTCATGTAAACATTTGCCACATACCTGGCACACAGGAAGCGACTTATTGTCGTTTTCATTACCCCATGGTCACGCCTGGCTATCGGTTCTAGGAGTGGTCACTAAGAGCGACAGTCACTGCGTGTGAACGGTAATACTAAAAACAACGGTGAATGATAACGAAAGCTTACTCTACGCCCAGCACAGCCATGCGCTCCATTCTCAACGAATCCTCACCTACCCTACAGGTACTATCATCAGCTCTTCGTAAAGATGAAGAGAGGAGCTCAGAGAGGTTGAGTCATTTGTCCAAGGCCACAAAGCAAGGCAATGGCAGGGCCAGCGTTCGAGCCGGGGAGTCAAGCCAGGGTTGTCGGCCCCAAGCGTGAGCTCCTGTTCCCGCCCCGCGCCCCAGGCCTCTGCGCACGGATCCAGGCTGCTCGGCTGACGTCCGGGAGCAGCACCTGCCTGCACCGGGGGGAGGAGGTGGAGCCGGCAGAAGTGTCCCCAGCTGAAGCGGATTCCAGACCGATTCCAGAGCGTAGAATACGTTCGTCATTCCTGCGTTATTCACGAAAATCGCCGCTTCCCTAAATCGGCGCCGGAAGCCGGACTACCGTTCAGGAGCTTTGCCCAACATTCCCATCCCCCGTGCACAGGAAAAGTCGGATTGGAGTGAGGACTGTGAACTCATGACGGCTCTGCCTGCCCGCTCAGCCGCCTGGGGGGAAGGCGTGGGGGCCCGTTCTGTCCCAGCAGATCGCCACGCCCCATGCTGGCGCTGGCCAGGGGCTGCCGAGGGCACCCGCTCCCAACAGTCACCCCCTTCCTACGGAGAAGCCGGGAAGCTCCTCCAGAAAAGTGCCCCAGATGTCTGGACCCGATCACCTCAGCCAGAGGGTCAAGCCAGTGTCCCCTCATGCAATGTCACCAACCAAAGGAAGAGCTGGCCCCGAAGCCCACGTGTGTATGCCTGCCTCAGTTTGCCTGCAGGAGACCTGAGACCCACGTCCCCCTGGGGAGAACGTACATGACCTGGGCTCCATTCAGGCTTTGTGATGTGGGGCTGGAGGGCTTGGCCCAGACAGGCGGGGGCCCTGGACCCCCGGCTCACACGGACCGCTGGCCTCGCCTGCAAGATGGACGTGTGACCCAGCAGAACAGCGAGGAGGGAAACGCTTTGGGAAGCGAGTGGGGTTTGAGCTGCTTGCTGGGTGGAGGGCGGAGAGCCCAGAGAGGTCCATCCACGGAGAGAGACTTTTCTCACGTCAGCATCTCGGGTCCCAAACTCCCCGCCAGCCACAGGATCAGACCGTCCCTTCCCCGAATAACCGCAACAGAACCACCACCCCGCCTCCCGCAAATGGAAACCCCACGAGGGCAACAACTATCATCTGCTTTGCTCACTGCTGCTTCCCAGAGCCTAGAACGCCGGGCTCACGGTAAAGGCAGGATAAATATTTGCTGAATGAAGGAAAGAATCCCTCAGGCCACGGGAGGCTGGGCGGACTGGGGCAGCCCCGCCAGGCCCAAACATTCTAGGAGTTCTGCAGAGATGACAGGAGCCCGAGACCCTCTCCTCCCCACGCCTCACGTGTGCCTGGCCGCACAGCTTTCCTGGAGCGGGCACAGCTGGCAGCACCTCTGGAGAAGGGCTCTGCAGAGCAGCCCGGCCCGAGCCCTGGGGGTGACAACTGCCCCTGGGCTCCCAAACAGCCCAGCTGGGAGCGCCAGGCTGCCTGCCCGCCCGCCTCAGCCACCCACATCTGCTGCCTGGGCCCCGCGGTGCCCGCCTGCGTGTGCACACAGATACACACGCACACACAGACACACACACGCACACACACAGGCCCACAGCCTGGCACCAGGGGAGGACCGTCTGCTCCCGCCCGGCCCTCCGCGCCCCAGGGTCAGGGAAGCTCTCCAACCTGCTCCGTGAAAACAACAAAGCACAGAAAAGGCCGCCTGAGACGGGGCTGGGCACGGCTTTGACAGGCAGGAGCATTATATAATTAACTGCCCCAGACTCCTCCTCCTCCTCGGGTAATAACGAACCCTGCTTTTCAGTTGCATAAGCCAAAATAATAATTTCTCTGCAGCCCCCGTCACTCCTGGACGTGGCCAGGGAGCAGGTGTTCCGAGCTCTCTCTTCCCGAGACTCGGAGGCAGCAGGCAGGCCGGGAGCACGCGAGCACACGCACGCTCTCGGTGTTTATTCCCGGCAGAAGCACAAGTCATTGCTGCGTCTGGCCCCTCTCCCAGGCAGCCACGCCGGAAAAGCAGCCCAGAGGCGGCAAGGAAGCCACTTCTGAAGACAGAGCTCCTGGACTGGGGGGCTGCGGGGGGCAGGTTTGTTTGGGGTCTGGCTTCTAGGAACAGCAACTGCTCCACGAGCCTCCAACGCGCCGAGGGTGGACACTGGAGCACCCGGGCAGGGGGGCAGCTGTAAAGCCGGCTAAGCCCCACTGCACAGAAACCATCTCCCAGCAGCGTGGGCTGGCTGCTCACCGGCTTCCGGCACCGGGCTCGGCCCTGACCGTGGTTGCATCTTAGAAGGAAGGCGCAGAACAATTCCCTAAACTAATGGTGAAAACGATGCGGCCACTGAGAGGCGAGATTCCTGGGCTCTCGCTCAGCAGATGGGCCTCCCCATCCTCCCTCCCGCAGGCTGCTTGGACGGCACCAGCCCGCGTCCAACCACCTAGAAGTTTATTGCCTGGCTGTTTTGGTTTGGGCTGCCATCCCCCGCCTCTAGCGCTCCCCAATTGCTCCCTTCCCTGAGGCTTGGGTTGATTCGGGTCTGAGGAAGGCCCTTGGGCACCGCAGGAAAACAAGAAGTGAAGCTGGGGCCTGGTCCCCAAGCCAACACCAAGGGGGCCTTGCCAGCAAGGGGAGGGGCCTCTCCCAGTCCCCCCTCTACCCTTGGTGGGTCCCAGAGGTGGCCCCGGGCCCGACCTGGCCTCTCTGGCAGGTCTCAGGCCTGCTCTGGATGATGCACTGACAGCTTGGGCGCCGCAGCCCCCGGGGCCTGGCTCTGCCTGTGGAAAGCCCCCGACACCCTCCAGCGGGCTCCGGGGCACTGTCCCCCACCAGGCAGCAGGGCAACCTGTAGCCAGGAGCGGCTGTGGCACCCAAGGAACCCCAGGAAATGCCCCCAGGTGCCCAGGGCCCAGCTGGAGGGAGCAGCCCAACTTCCCCAGACACAAACAGGAGCAGCGAGACTGGGAAAAGGTCCCGCGCGGCCCCAGCCCGACCGCGCCCGGCACCTACCTCCATCGGAGTAGGTCTCGGTCCCGTATCCGTCCTGCAGCCCGTTGCTCCAGGTCCCTTCGTACTTGGCCCCGTTGCCCGTGCACTCCCGCACCCCGTAGCGCCCCTTAAATCCGTGCGTCCACTCGCCCTTGTACACCCACTTCCCCTTGCTCTCCAGGCCGATGCCGTGGCGCTTGCCCTGCGCCCAGGTGCCCTGGTACGTGTTGCCGCTGGGCCAGGTGTAGACGCCCAGCACCTCGAAGCCGTGGCTCCACGAGCCGGTGTATTCGCCTTGGCCCTTGGGGCCGGTGCAGACGCCATGGCCGTGCGCCTTGCCGTCCTCCCAGCCTCCACAGTAGGACCCTCCGTCGTCAAAATTAAACCTGCCCCCACTGGACATGCATGAAACTCGGTCTGCAAATCCCGCAAACGGTGAAAACAAGCAGGAGGCGATCCACAAACCGGAGTCTTGCGCGGCTGGCTGGCTGGCGTTTTGTTTTGATTCGGTTTCCTAAAGGAAGAATGGGGAGGGCGAAACCCACGGCGGGCAGCTCCGGAGCGGCCGCGGCGCGTCCCGGGGTCGCGGGGAGCGATCCTGCCCGGCGGCGCCGCGGAGCCTGACCGGCGTCTGGCGCTCCCGCTGGAGCCAGGACCG
>VBSM01000758.1:1026237-1042219 GCA_008086735.1 Cheirogaleus medius | reverse complement strand
AAAACGGAGTCTTTGCAGATGTGATCGGTTAAGATGGAGTCTCGCCGCGGCAGGCCGGGCCTCGCTCACTGTGAGAAGGGGAGCTCACGCAGACACACGGGAGGGAAGGCGTGTGCGCCGAGGCTGCGGCCGGAGGGACCGTCTGCAAGCCGAGGAGTGCCGCGGGACTGGTCCAGGGGTGCAGCCCGCACCCAGCTGGATCAGTCTGAATCTTTACTAAGCGGTGACAAGTAGCTCTGACAAGTAGAGAGTGGCAGCCTGTTTCCCCAGCTGTGACTTTGGGGACCACGAGAGCTTTCGCAGTTGCTGTGGCCGCAGAACAAGTCACCCCAAAACTTAGCGGCACGGCACAAGCACTGACCGTGCTCACAGAGCCCGCGGGTCGGGGCAGGGCACCGCGTGTGGTTGCTGGTCCCCAAGGGCTCGTGTTCCCAGAGAGAGGCACCAAGGCGGATCTGTGCCGCCTTTCAAGACCCCGCCTCAGAAGTCCTGTAACGTCACTGTCACCATTTCCCGTCGGTGGAGACGGCGACAAAGGACATTCAATGTCAAGAGGAGGGAACATGAGTCTACCTCTTGATGGAAGTTTGTCGGCGTATATTTTAGAGGGGCATGTGGGATGGGACATAGGCTGGCGTGGCCGAATTTAGAATGTGCGACGACCTGCCGGGGAGCCCAGAGCTACTACCACCCTTCCTCAGATGGATGAGGACATCTGCAAAACCACACCAGCACGCACAGAAGAAGGCAGTGCAGACGGAAGGGGAGACATCCTTGGAGCTCCTGGATCCAGTTGTACCTGAAGCTAGACTCCCCTTGCAGATTTTTCTTCCAGCCAGTTAAGTGAGCCGTGAACATTAATTTTGTTGGCCAGGCAGGTGCCTCGCTTGCTTGTAATCCCGGTGACTTAGGAGGCCAAGGCAGCGGGATCACTTGAGCCCAGGAGTTTGAGACCAGGCTGGGCAACATAGTGAGACCCCCGTCTCTAAAAAAAAAATGTAAATATTAGCTGGGTGTGGTGGTGCACACCTGTAGTCCCAGCTACTCGGGAGGCTGAGGCAGGAGGATGGCTGGAGCCCAGGAGTTCGAGGCTGCTGTGAGCTACGATCGTGCCACTGCACTCCAGCCTGGGCAACAAAGAGAGAGATCACTTTTCTAAAATAATAATAATTAATGTTAAAGATGAGCTAATAAATTAATAATGTTGTAGTAACTTGGGTTGAATGTCTGTCACTGGCAGCCAGAAGAGTCCTGTGCAGTGTGCACACCGTGAGCTCACTACGGGGCTCGACTGAGCCGGAAGGAGACACTCTGGGACGCCAGCTCCGCTCTGGAACGGCTTCTCCGCTCTCGGTGGCGAGAACCCGTAGGCCAGCACCCGCCGTGTGAACCGAGCCTCTCCTTTTAGAAGGCAGGAAGTGGTGACAGTCGGCTTTTTGTTTGGTTTGGTTTGAAGTAGCCGGAATGTTCCCTTCCTGCCACGGAGGCGACACAGCCTCTATTTTGCAGCAACTGGGAAGTGCTGTCACGAAGGCCCGGATCGAGATGACGGGAGGAGGGCGACTCTTGGGAGGAGAATAGCTGTCACAGTGGGCGCCTACTACGTGCACCAAGCGTTGGCGTCTGCACCCCTGACTCCCGGGCTTTACGACAACCCCTCCCAGGGAGGTCTCATCCCCGAGTTACAAAGGAGGAAACTGAGGCAGAGAGAAGACGCGCGAACTTGTCCGAGAGCCACAACCAGGGAGTTGTGGTGGCAGACAGGCGGTTTTCTGACGGCAGAGCCCGAACTCTTGCCTGCCGAGCTGGGGAGCCGGGAGGAACACGGGCTGGCGAGTCCCCCGTGGCCGTGGCCGTGGCCGTAGCTGGCAGAGGAGGGACAGGGAGTGGAAGGGGAACCCGGCAGGCGGGTGTGCGGGTGGTCGCAGGTGCGGGGCCCGGTGTCCTGTAGTGCCTGACGGCCCGGCCGGCCGCTCTGAGCCGGTTCCGCCCGCTGGTTAGTGGCCGCGGACGCCGCCTGCCCGCCCCTGTGTTTGGCACTGGCTGGGTGGACAGAAATGAGTCACTCTCCCCAGCCCCACCGCCGAGCGCCCCTCCCTCTGCCTGGGGCGCAGGCTGCCCGGTGTGAGAACTAAAGAAAGCCTGGCCCGAGGGGTCAGGGCCTGGGGGAGGGGCCCCACTGGTCGCTCTTGTGGTGAGGACCTTGTCCCTTTGCAGGGAGGTCCCTGGTGGCTTTGGACGGGTCAGAGGTCAGAGTTCCAGGGTGGACGGTGCCTCCGATTGGCTCCCGGCAAACCCCCACCCCCTGACTTTCGGTTTCCTCCTCTGCAAAATGGAGCAAAGCGATCCCCGATCCCCGAAGACCTCCCCCACCCCAGGCCGCTCGTTAGTCCCTCCCAGACCCCAGCGCTGTCCCCCCGCTTCCTGTAATCCGGTCAGTCGTCATCTCTCCTTTCTATTCCGTAAGCTCAGTCCCCTCCTCCAGCCCTGACACACGGAGAGTCGGTTTCTGTTGCTCGAAACCCCAAAACCCGAGCTGGAAGCTGAGCCCCGTCCTGCGCGCCCACCCCATGTGACCGCCACATGCTCAGCCCTGCAGAGCCACCGTGGAAGGGGCTCTGCCTGCTCCCCCGCGGCGTGGCCCAAAGCCTGCCCGGCAGCCAGAGCCCGGCAGGAGGAGCCCATGCTGCGGGGCACGGCTCCAACAAGGGGGGTCTGAGCAGAGAGCTTTCCAGAAGCGGGGTGTGGCCACATGTGTCAGAGCTGCGGGGACGCCAGGCAGGATGTGATTAATGTCGGCTGTGGGTGTGACAGCCAGCCAGCCCTCAGCCACATTGTTCCCGCCGCTCAAAGGCAGCCCGGCAGCCCCTCTCCTCCGCCCGCCCCCTGCCTGCGGCCGCCCGACCCCACTGCGCAGCGGTGCCCTCTCCTCCCTCCGGCCGTGCACAGACCCGCGGTGCCAGCCGCTTAAAAATAGCATCCTGCCCGAGATGCAAGCATGCAGCGGAACTCCGGGAACGGAGGCAGCGTCCCCCCGTGCCTGGGAGCACACAGATTCCCAAGCAATCTGTCCCTGGCGCGGGGAGGAGGCCTCTCCTGCACCGTCTGTTCCGCTGGGAAGGGGAAGCCCGCGCCGTGAGTTCCCTGGCATCCGGTCCCCCAGGCCGGCACATGGGCACGCTCTGCCCTCCCGGGGCCACTCTCTGCCCCGCCCGGGGGTGGGCCTGGGAGCCGTGTACCCCCTTCGTCACCCTCTACTTCCCACGCACGGGGTCTGGCCACGGGGCTCAGGCTGGAGGGAGGAGAGGGAGACGGATGTACCCCAAATCTGCCTCCCTAAAGGTCACACGTGCTGGCTGTGACCTTGACCCAAAGGCTCGGGTCCCCCATGTCCTCACCCAGTGCCGTCCCGCGGGGTCCAGCGTCCCACCCGATGGCATTTCCTGCCGACATTTTCTCAGCGTCACCATGGATGATAGTGAAGACCTGGAAGGGGCTGAAACGTCCAAACACAGACGTCGATCAAGTGACGACGATGACGACGGCACGGGAGGGGGACACTACGTGGTCTCTCGGGAGCATCTCTTAGGACGTCGCGGCGTTTCTTCAGACCCGAGACGCCGTCATTTGTCATTTGTGTTACCGATTCCGTGACCCCCGTTTTAGGGGGAAAAAAGAGAAGAAACGGCTGGCACGTTCTTTTGACATTGATTCTAGAATGCGTCTTTGCTTCAGAAACATTAAAATGTGAAAAAATATGCAATATGGTAAAACGCAATGATTTGGAGAAAATGTTCTCGATGTATTTTTGAGTTTAAAAAAAAGTGGGTTAAAAAATATCATGCCTGGTATTAAGAAAAACTAACATGTGCCTGACAAAGACAAGACGATAAAAGAAAAAGAGAGAAAGAAAGACTAACACGTACGTACATACGTAAACTACGCTCATTCAACAATGAATAGATCCCGTGAAATATACACACATGCATACACACGCACAGGGAAAAAAAAAAGACAGAAAGAGAACATATTATAACAAAAGGCTGGCAGGTCGTGGAGATACAAGTGCTTTAGTAACAGTTCGCCGCAGCCTCGAACTCCTGGGCCCAAGCGATCCTCCTGCCTCAGCCTCCCAAGTAGCTGGGATGACAGGTGCCGCCATGCTTGGCCTGTTTTCAACTTTCTGATCTTACAATCGGACAACTAAAATAACAATAGCTCCCACTAACTGTCTCCGTTCTGCAGGTTAGAACTTAACCTCTGCGGCACCCTTCCTGAGGATGATCCCATTCAAGCCTCGCAACAGCTCTTTGGGGGCAGGAATGCTGGTTTCTGCTGTCTTACAGATCGGAAAATTGAGGCTCAGACGGACTGAGTAACTTTCCCCAGGCCACACGGCTCTTCAGCAGTGGAGGGGGGACTCAAACCTGGTCATTCGGACTCTAGCAGGGAGGCCCTTATGTTATAGACACGAACCTCACCACGGAGGCTGTTTCTGTAAGACTGTAGAAGAACTTAACTCAAAGGCGCAAGGGGGCACCCAGGGAAAGGCCACGTTTTTGCCAGCCAGGAAGGGATGTCGAGACGTTGGCCACAGAGTGCGCGTCCCAGCACGACTAAAGAAAGGCTTAGGGCCGGGCGAGGTGGCTCACGCCTGTAATCCTAGCACTCTGGGAGGCCGAGGCGGGAGGATCGCTCAAGGTCAGGAGTTCGAAACCAGCCTGAGCAAGAGCGAGACCCCATCTCTGCTATGAATAGAAAGAAATTAATTGGCCAACTAAAAATATATAGAAAAAATGAGCCGGGCATGGTGGCGCATGCCTGTAGTCCCAGCTACTCGGGAGGCTGAGGCAGGAGGATCGCTTGAGCCCAGGAATTGGAGGTTGCTGTGAGCTATGATGACGCCACGGCACTCTAGCCCGGGCAACAGAGTGAGACTCTGTCTCAAAAGAAAAGAAAAGAAAAGAAAAGGCTCGGAGCTGGAATCTAGGACCCCAAGTCTCCTGGGTCCTGAAGAACCGACATGTTTCGGGACATAAAACGGCCACAATGGGGTTGAGAACACCGATGAGTCCCTGGTGTGCTGGCCCAGGTGACAGCTCCGAGCCTCTCCCAGCAGCGGTGTGTGGGCGCAGGCGGGACAAAGGGAATGGATGTTGTTGCGGCGCCGTGCTCAGACGCTTGGTCAAGGCCCCTGCGCCCTGTTCTGTGGTTAATTCTTGTTTTGCAGAAAGGAGCTCCTCAGCTTCCTCGGAGATAAACATTCCTAACACCATTTCTTCTGCGCCGGCCGCCAAGGGTACAGCTGGGAGCCCTCCAAGCACGGGAGGCCGCGCTCATTTTCTGGAACTCAGCTGAGAGTCTTTTCTCCAGGAGACCCCAAGAAACCGTTCCAAATAAACAAGAAGGCTGCCCGGGAAACTGGTCGCCAGGGACGCGGGGAGGCTGGCGCGGCCCGGGGAGAGGGAAGACGCCAGCGCGCCCAGGATGGCGGGGGCCGGGCCCACGGTGCCGGGCGTGGTACAACGCAACCCTGCGTGTGGCAGGACCGTGCCCAGTGCGCAGACGAGGGGAGCCAGGGCGCGGAGGGGGGCCGTGCCGGAGTCTGCGGGCCAGAACCCAGCCCGGGCTCGGAGTCACACTTTTCTGAGGCTTTTTAAACTCCCAGGTCTCAGACTCCTCTGGGAGTCTGGTGAAGTTACAGACTCTCTGCTTTATTAAAAATAAAGGCCACAGGTATTTACATGTAAAATGTTATATATAAGTTCAGGGAGGACATTAAGTATCCCCGGCCTTGACGACGCCTTGATTTTGAGCTCAAAGATCTCATCTTGGACTTCTGGCCTCCAGAACTGTAAGAGAATACATGCGTGGGTTTTTTATGTATTTATTTATTTTGCTGTTTGTTTTGTTTTCAGGCAGTCTCACTCTGTTGCCCGGGCTAGAGTGCAATGTGTGATCATAGCTCACTGCAGCCTCACACTCCTGGGCTCCAGCGATCCTCCTGCCTCAGCCTCCCGAGTAGCTGGGACCACCACAGGTGCGCACCACCACACCTGGCTAAATTTCTATTTTTAGTAGAGACGGGGGTCTCGCTATGTTGCTCAGCCTGGTCTTGAACTCCTGGCCTCAAGCGATCCTCCCACCTCGGCCTCCCAGAGTGCTGAGATTACAGACGTGAGCCACCATGCCCGGCCTAAACTTGTGTTGTTTCAAGCAACTCAGTCTGTGGTCATTTGTTACAGCAGCCACGGTAAACTAACCCACCCACCCAGAAGGAAACAGAAACCCCCTAAACGTTTCTTTCCCAGTTCCCTAGACAAAGCAAGGATGCACACAGGACGTTGCAGCTGCCCTCGTAGGAAACGTAAACTCTTCCTTAGGGTACGCCGAGGGGCCAGGGGACTGATGGGGGGTCCGATTCACTCCGTCGAGCCCAACTGAGGCCGCACTCTGTGCTGCGAGACGCGAGGGCTGTGGTTTGTGAAACTCAATGGTTTCACTTGACGGCCCTGGCTTCCTCCCCGTTTTGTTGGCCCCAACCCAGTGATAAGGATGTTGGTGTCCCCCGCGCCTGGGCGTGCCCACCACGTGCCCGGTACTCCGCATTCGCAGTCCTGAGCCACGCAGCCCCCGGACGCGGGCGGAGCCCCGAGCACAGAGAACAAGGTGCGTCCAAGGCTGCCCCGAGAGGAAACGCAGAGACCAGGCCTCCAGGCTCTGCCTCTGCCGGCCCCCTCGCTCTCTAACAGCTGCGCCCCGGCATGAACCAGACCCATAAAGAGGGTTCCGGCACAGTCTTCTCAGGGCCACGGCAGGTGGCGGCCAGCTTTCATGCCGGTGGTCACAGCGGCACAAGTGCCACGTGAAGGATGAGGACGAGACTGCTGTTGGCGACGTGACGGGTCCTCAGGTGCCCCTCGTCCTGGGCTGGCCGTGGTTGGACGGCAGAGAGCCACGGACAGACAGTGTCTCGGGCCGCCGCCTCCTGGTCACACTTCCCCGGAGATGCTACAGAGCGACGCAGTCAACAACTTCCTTCCGTCCTCCCAGGGCGCTCCTCACTCCTGGAGAAACAGCTTTGGGGAAGGGGAGGGAATGAAGAAAGTGTGTCCGCCGGCCATGGAACAGGCCGTGGCACAGGCCACGGAACGCACAGGCCACGGAATTCAGCACCTACGTGGCACTGACTGATCTGGCGACTCGGCCTGCAGACAGCAATGCAGGAGTGAGCCCACGTGACTGTCGGGGCCGCGAGTGCATCTTCCCCGCTGCGGGACGGATGATGACAGGGCACCTGTGTGATCAGAAGTTGGCCCTCCCGTGGTCTCGTGGCCGCGATGACTAAAACGGTGAAAAGGCAGCAACGACCCCGTGGTGACATCAGCCCTGACTCGTCCGACCTGCGCAGTAAGCTGCAGGGTGGTCCTGCGGAAAGAGATTTGGGGTCGGACGGCTCTGGGTCGGAAACCTGACACCATAGCTCGTCAGGAGTCCCCTCGTGCAAGTTCTGCGACCTCTCCAAGCCACGGGGTCCTCACCCACGCACAGAACCCTGACTTGTCCCGGCACTCACGCTCCGCACAGCCACGGCCTGCAGGAGAGGCGGGCCGCTGTTCCAGGCCGGGTTCGGCCGGCAGCTCTGGACTCTAACATCTCGAGGTCCGTGGGGTTCCGCCGCTCTGCGCTGGGCTTAGCAGGCTCTGCCCGCCTACCTGCTTCCCGTCATCCCCGTGGGGCCAGCGGACTGGCGCGGGCGACCTTGTCTCAGCGTGGTGGTGGAGGGACAGGAGGGCCAGCCCTGTCACAAAGCCTTGGTCACACCCTGCCCACTTTGCAGCCTTGGTGGCCACCGAAACAATGTAGGCAAACGAGATGTAAGCAGAAATCTATTAGAAGGTTTCTTAGGGAAAAAAAGATGCATTTGTTTTTCCTCGTCTGCTGGTTTCATCCCTTTCTCCCTTTCTTCTGCACGGAATGCTGGTTGTGATGTTTGGCGCCGTGGCAGCCGTATTGCTGCCACGAGAAAAGGCCAAGAGAAACGACGTCAATAATGGCCCATCTCTGGGTTCCTTGTCATGTGAGAGAAATAAGCCTTCATATGTTTATGTCACTGTTAATCACAGCCAAAGAAAGACATTTCTCACCAAAACCCAGAGAAGCACCTAAACAGAACAGCGTAGCATCCATGCCAAGTGGACCATCAGAATAAACGAGAAAGTAACATACTGCATTTCAATTCGAGTTTCATCGATCATTCATTCAACAAATACACATTGATTACCTTCCCGCTACAGGTCTCTGTGAGCAAACAGATCCAGGCCCCACCTCCTGAGAACTTCTAGTTAGCAGGTTACACGGCCCAAGTCGGATCGCGTGACAGAAGCGTGGACTGATATCGAGCTAGTGCAAAACGTTCTCACGTCGGTAACATAGAAAAATTTGGCCAAACATATAATAGATCAAATATCTGAAGGTTGCCCGATGAATGCATGGTCAGTAAAAAAAAAAAAAAATGAAGATATTGCGAATCAAATCAATTATTTCCTGCACAGCAACCAGCTCCAAAATCCGGGTTAATAAGCGGATTAGCTGGGTGACCCCCGACGGCTCCTCCACCTCTTTGAACTTTGTTTCTTCCCTTGCTAATTAGGCAGCTAACCCAGGAGGCCTGCAGTATCTCCCAGCTCAAGTCTCTCCTCTCGGGTGGATGCCACGGTATAAGCAGATATTAACAATATTTTGGGAAAATTCCACTTTACGAGTGTTTGGGTAAAACCACAGTTATACGTGACAAATCGTAATTGATGGATGAGATACCCCACTATTTGGAGAAATTAACTTAGTACCATAATCTTTTTTTTTTCTGAGACAGAGACTCACTCTGTTGCCTGGGCTAGAGTGCCGTGGCGTCAGCCTCGCTCACAGCAACCTCAAACTCCTGGGCTCAAGCGATCCTCCTGCCTCAGCCTCCCGAGAAGCTGGGACTACAGGCATGCACCACCATGCCTGGTTAATTTTTTATATATATATACTTTTAGTTGTCCAGCTAATTTCTTTCTATTTTTTTAGTAGAGATGGGGTCTCGCTCTTGCTCAGGCTGGTTTTGAACTCCTGAGCTTGAGCGATCTGCCCGCCTCGGTCTCCCAGAGTGCTAGCATTACAGGCGTGAGCCACCGCGCCCGGCCAGTACCATAATCTTTACAGAAGAAAATATCTCTGTTTGGGAGAAACATTGCAGAACCTTCTGTAGCAAGTCAGGGTGAACATCGGCAGTTACTTAATAAGCACCAACGGCATACGCAGCGTCCACTTAGAGCTGGGAATCCAGAGTGACAGAAAGCATCAGGCCCGGCCCCCGCTCCCAAGCGGCGGAGTCAGGCTGGTGCGTGAGTGTCATCGGGGTTCCCGTGGGGACCCCCCACGTGGCTTCACCACGTCCTGCCGCCAGAGCTGGCTCTGAGGGTTCCCTGCGGGGACCCAGCGCAAAGCCGTCCCTGCGAGAGAGAAAGTGAGTAGGAGCCCCAAGAATCAAACGTGTGCAAAGAACCGCAGGTAACACACGTGGACCAGTGGTTTAAAAACCAGTCAGCTAGGCATGCGATGTTTAACTGAAAAAAAAGAAAGAAAAAAAGGAAAAAAATTAAGAACCAAAAATAAATAAATAAAATAAAAATAAAACCCAGTCAGCCTCAAAACATTCTGCAGAGTCTTAGGCTGAAGCCAGGTCCGTATGACGCACACACCTGTGCATACGTGTTATCAGAGCTGCCGTGGTGAAGACGTGGGGACAAAGCCCTGTACTTGGTCAGAAACCCCCGATCGCACAGGGGAGAGGACACAGGTTTCACGGTCCAGGAGGCCTGGCTCTGTCCTTCTTGGCTGTCCACACTGCGCAAGGGGCTTCTCTGAGCTTCGGTTTCTTCGTCTGTAGAAATATCCCCCCTGTGAGGACCGAGGGCCACGCGGAAGCGAGGCCCGGCCTCCAGCGGGCACGACAGGCGTCAGCCTCCCGGCCCGGACTCACCCGCCTCAGGACTCGAGGCCAGCTCCACCGCGGCCCTCCTTGCCGTGCGGACCCAGCCTTGGTCTGCAGCCACTCTGGGGGGACAGAGCCACAGACCGCGGTCAGGGGACTTTGGTGCCGGTGCCAGCTGGACCCGCGTCTGCTCGGCCCGACTTCCCCTGGCCAGGTGGGGTTGACGATCTACTGAGTTCTCAGCAGCCACAGGGTTAATGAGGCATGAAAGCGCTTTGTCCCCTGGCATGGCTGCCCTTCCTGCTTCCCAGGCCAACCCTGAGCCCGGCTGGGCTCGGCGAGAGGCACCTGCCAGCCCGAGTCCCCGCTCTGTCCCTTGCTGGCTGTCTGTCCTCGCGAGCGACTAAGCCCGCTGGTGCCCTGGCTGGGACGAGCAGCAACGTCCTTGCTCTCGGTGGGGCCGGCTGCCCTCGCACACGGAACCCACTCGAACCCGTGAGCGACCGCGACGCAGTGTTGTCGTGACTGTTCCCTGGCGTGGGGTCACTCACGCCAAGCTCAGGAGGGAGCATCTGTGATGTAAATACACACACGCCACACATGCAGATTCCACACGCGTGTACAGCACACACAGAGATCACAACACATGTACACACTACACACCACACAACATACCTCCACATATATGTACCACACACAGAGATCACACATATATACACACAGTATACACCACACAGTCCACACACAGATCACATACACATACATACGACACACCACAGAGATCATACATGTATATATACCACATATACCACATGCCACACATATATACATACACATATACACACCATATACACACCCCGCACACACAAACCTACACACCTACATACACACCTCACATACCACATACACATACTCACACACATGACACGCCACATGCATACACACATGTACATACTACTACACAGAGACACACACCACCTATCACACATATACACACCACACACATACCACACATATCTGCACACACTTAGACACGTATACACACATACCCATATATATATCACATGCCACACGCACGCCAAACACACACACATACATATACACGCCACATGCCACATACACACACTCCACACACACCACATGCATCTATCCACACACCACACACCACACTCACACATACACACACAGACGTGCACGCACCACATGCTACGCACATACACATCCATCTACCCCTACATGCACACACCCCACACACCCCACACACACGCTAAGGGAACAGGTAAGGAGCTTGTCAGAGCCGGGTGGGAGGGCCGCAGCGCCCGCGTGGACGGTGTCTGCGCTGCTGGCGTCACGGAGCCTTCTGCGGAACCCCCGCCTCCCCCAAGCACCGGGGTGAACGCCCTTCCGGAAGCGAGGACACACCGCTCCCAGCACCTGCTAAGGTGCCTTCGCTGAGCACGGCGGCACCCAAGTCTGCAGCGTGTTTGGAAGCAGATATTTTTACCTCCGTTTCACGGGGGGGGCCTGGGGTGTAAACTGCACTCAGGGGTCGGGGGCTTGTGCAGACGGCGCGGGAACACGGAGGCGGGGTCCGCGCCCACAAGCCGAGGGACGCCAACCACTGCCGGCTCCACCAGCCCCTGGGAGACGCCCGGAGCCTCAGGAGGAACCAACCTGCTGACACCTTGACCTCCAACCTCTGGCCTCCAGAACTGCCAGAGAATAACTTTGTTGTCCTAAGCCACCCGGTTCGTGACCATGTGTTTACAGTACCCCAGGAAACAGAGTTTGTTTTTATTTTTTGTTTTTATTTATTTATTTTTTTTAAGACAGAGTCTCACTCTGTTGCCTGGGCTAGAGTGCCGTGGCGTCAGCCTCGCTCACAGCAACCTCCAACTCCTGGGCTCAAGTGATCCTCCTGCCTCAGCCTCCCGAGTAGCTGGGACTACAGGCATGCGCCACCATGCCTGGCTAATTTTCTTTTCTATATATTTTTAGTTGTCCAGCTAATTTCTTTCTATATTTAGTAGAGACGGGGGTCTCGCTCTTGCTCAGGCTGGTTTCGAACTCCTGACCTTGAGCAATCTGCCCACCTCGGCCTCCCAGAATGCTAGGATTACAGGCGTGAGCCACTGTGCCAGGCCTGTTTTTACTTTTTTAAAGGTTTTAATCTCTAATTGGCCGCAGGCCTCACCACCCCTGGTCTGTCCTGCCATCCTGTGTCGCTTATGCCCGGCTCCCTATGGCATTCTAATCGACAACCCTTGGTTTAATCAATACATTTAATCAAAGTGGGTTTCAAAAGCAAATACTTCATACTATATATAAGAGTAAACTTCAAATGTACCAGGAATCTAAATGTAAAAAAAATGAAACCATACAAATAGTAAAAGAAAATTATGGGTTAATTCCTTTACAACCTGGGTGTAGGGAAAGGTTTTCTAACCGTGACTCAGAATTCAGACGCAATAAAGACAACGTCAATAAATTTAACAGACGAAGCGCGGTGGCTCACGCCTGTAACCCCAGCACTCTGGGAGGCCAGGAGTTCGAGAACAGCCTGGGTGACAGAGCAAGACCCCGTCTCTAAAAATAAATACTTAAATGTAACAACATAAAGACAAAAGGAACTTTTTCATGGTTACAAACACCATAGACAAAGTCAAAAGGCAATTGATAAACTGGGAGAGAATATTTTCAACATAAACCCCAGATAAAAGGATCCCTGATATACAAAGAACTCTAAAAAATTGAGGGAAAGACCCAAAAACCTGATAGAAAAATGGGCAAAAAGCATGAACAGGTATCTTATAGGATAAGATACAAAAATGGAATCCTTATCTGGTTCTCCCACCCTGCCAGAGACGCTGAGGTCCTGCTAATCACTAATAAATCAGTTTCCGCTCACACTAGACAAAGTCTGTGGTTTGCAATTTACTGGGTGGGCACAGGCTGTTTCCAGAAATCAGTCCACCCTGATGCAGGAAGACTTCCCAGCCTAGAGTTTATCCAAACGTCACTCACACCAGATCCTGAGACAGTTTTGAAAGAAGAATTCACAGATCTATCTGTAAGCAACGGCAGTTTCATCACAATCAGGGCAGTGCCTTCTGGACCAAATCTTTGAAGGAGCGGGAGAGTCTGGGGGTTGGGTGAGGCCCGGTATGTTTGTTTAAAAAGAAACCTTTGCGAGTTACACCTCATCACCCAAACAACATGTTCCTCGCCTTTGTTTTTTTTTTTTTGAGACAGAGTCCCACTCTGTTGCCCGGGCTAGAGTGCCGTGGCATCAGCCTAGCTCACAGCAACCTCCAACTCCTGGGCTCAAGCAATCCTCCTGCCTCAGCCTCCCTAGTAGCTGGGACTACAGGCATGCGCCACCATGCCCGGCTAATTTTTTCTATATATTTTTAGTTGGCCAATTAATTTCTTTCTATTTTTAGTAGAGACGGGGTCTCGCTCTTGCTCAGGCTGGTTTCAAACTCCTGACCTCAAGCGATCCACCCGCCTCGGCCTCCCAGAGTGCTAGGATTACAGGCGTGAGCCACCTCGCCTGGCCCATTCCCCGCCTTTGGAATGTTTTTGTCACCCACTCTCGAGTCCGGGTGTGTCTCGTGCGTGGACACTTCCTTTCGAACGAGACAGAGATGGCCACGGGAAAGGTCCGTGGCTCCTCCGTCTTCCCCCGGGCTCCTCTGAAACTCGATACTTCTCTGTACCCAAGCAGGACCGAGTGCAGGCGGACTAGGTTTCAGCGAGCAAAGTCCAGGGTAAGCAGGACTGTCTTTTGAAATTCTCTCAGCACAGAAACCATCTGAGTGCCCAACGACGGGGGATTTGTGGACTAAATCGTGGTACCTCCAAACAGTGAGATTCCAAACCACGATTAGAAGAGAGCCAGTGGCGTGGAGAGACATTTGGGATATACTGGTAAGTGAAAGAGTAGATTGCAAAATATGGGGTATGATCCTGTTTTGGTAGTATCCCATTTTATCCCATTGTAGTATCCCATTTTTGTAAGACGTATGCGGACGTAAATATATCTGAACACAGAAGTGTCTAGAATAGCATATTTTAGAATTGGTTATGACTGAGAAGGGAGATTATTTGCGATGTTTTTATATTATTTTTAAGGGAGGCATCATCTCTTTATAAGGAACAAGTGTTGCCTCATAATCAGACAAAACAACGCAGTAATTTATATATATTTTTAAATCCTCGATTTGCTTGTAAATAGTACAGAAAGAGAGCGTGGAGTTAGAGAGGTAGATGAGACAGGAATGTTGAAATGTCGTCTCTGCAGACCCAGCCGGTAGGGCGTGGGGACTCACCATCCACTCTCTTGACATGCTGGTATGTTTGAAAATTTCCACAATAAAAGGTAAAAACAAACAAACAAAACCTACAAAATGAAGAACACCAGCGAATTGACTGAGGCCTTCAGAGGATATCGTTATTGCGGTATAAGAAACATAGAAATGTGAGAAACAAACAATCTACGACAGAAATAAGGCGGAAGAACCTAGTGCTGAGCACCCAGGAGCCACCAGCTGTCTAACTTATCCTTGTGAAGCCTCAGTTTCCCCATCTGTGGAACAGGAAGAATCCCTGTCGAGTGGCAGGCACGTGACAAGGACCTAAAGCTCTGATCACTACCACGGTGCTGTGGTCCGCCCCAGAGGTGCACCCTGGAAGCCCGAAAGCAAGATCTCCACAGCCCAGCAGTAATTGCCAAACTTTGGTGCCAGCAAAAATGCAGATTCCAAGGCCTCATCCCCAGGGGGGCTCGGCTCAGTATCTGAGGTCAGGTTTAGCACTCTCCATTTTAAATAAGAGCGCAGGGCATTCCTGCCGGGGAAATACCGCATCTAGCCCAACGCCAAAGACACGGGCCTGCTGTGCACAAAAACGTGTCGCTGTACAGAGACCGGGGCCGGGCAGTGTTCCGGAATGACTGTCCTTTTACGACTCTGGGTGGACTTTGTCAGCAGTCACGTCTGGGAGAAGCTGGTATGCAGCAAACACCTTTGCAAAGATAGTGAAGAAACATTATGTCACATTTGTGATTTTCCTGGGAGGGGCAGAGTCCGTGGGCCATTGGCTCGGGTCGGGATCCAGTTCCAATACGTACTCACCGCCGGTCCAGGCCGACGCCCGACCGTCCCGCACCTGCAACGTGGGAATTCCGACAGCAGTACCAGGACCGGCCCCTCGGGCTGTGGCCATCACGGGAAGCTGCCGGGAGCCGAGACACGGAGCAAGGACCGCCAGCACGTTTGGGGATCCATTGGATTTACGGCCTCCATGTTAGGGGTGCTGGGTCCAGAACCTTCTCAACCCCAAGGATGGCAGGGCTCAGGATAAAAGAAAGAGGAAACTCTAGAGGCGTGTCCCACCTGGAGACCACATGTCCCCTGGGAACACAGCCGGGGGAAAACACGCAGCAAATCACCGCAGAGCCCCCCTGTGCGCTTCCGGCCCCGGCTGCGTGGGGAACGCACCTCCTAATGGGAGCGTTGCTCTGAACTCCTCTGAACCTACGTCTTCCTTGGCCAGCTCACCCGCGGCCCAGACTCCTCCTCTCGGGCGGATGCTAAGTGGGAATGGAAACCAAGACGACCACAGCGGCCGGGGAAAGAGGGTGGACTTGGGGACCAGGGGCCCATTTCTAGGCTTGGCCTGGCCACCTGCTGTGGTCCTCTGAGTCAGTGCCACTAGTTTAGACACAAGAAGTAACCCCAGGCATGTCATACCTTCATTGCAAAACCGGGGAATTTGTGGTGAACTCCAAGCCTCTCTCTCTAAAAAAAAAAAAATACTATTAAAGTGATTTATGCTTGATTCCAGCCCTGTGGGAGGGACGGTCCCCACTTCCCCCTGATCTTACACCCAGAGGTAACCAATTTGGCATAAACAAAAATGTAGACAGGGCAGGTGGGGTGGCTCATGCCTGTAATCCCAGCACTCTGGGAGGCCGAGGAAGGAGGATCGCTCAAGGTCAGG
>VBSM01000758.1:1005419-1022758 GCA_008086735.1 Cheirogaleus medius | reverse complement strand
TCCCCACCCCGAACCCCTAACCCTCGACACGCGCCGGCGCCCGCTCCCGGGTCTGCGCCCCACGTTCCCTGCCCCCGTGCTGAGACTGCACCTGGCGCCTCAGGCTGTACCGAATGGCTTTGTCCCCGCCAGGGGCTCCGTTCCGGCTGCTACCCTGCAACCCGGGTCTGCACCCCAACCCCAGCCCCGGCCTGAGCTTCCACCCCGCAGCCGCGAGGCCTTCCCGGCTGGACGCTCGGGCTCCGGCGTTGGGGGCGCACGGCACCCCGCGCCCCAGACCCCCGCGGGAGCAGGTCAGCACCTGGCCAGAGTTTGCGGCCCCTTGGCGCCGCCTCCCTCCACACTGCGGGCTGGAAGCGCGATAAAGCATTTGTCCTTTTAATTGGGCTCTTCGGTGACAGATAACAGTTAAACATTGTGTCGCCTTGGTCTCTCCAAATCTGGTGTTTGTTACCGGAAGGAGGGAAAGGAGGGACTCAGGCCGGTGCCAGAGCCCCTGGTGAGGTGGGAGGTGGGGTCGGACCGCACACCTGCCGCCCTGGGCACAGGTGTCCCAGATGTCTGAGTGCCGGTGGGGCTGCCCCTAGGGCAGACGTGTGTGCTCACGTGTACACGTGTGTGTTGAATGTGTGTGTTTGTGAACGTGTGTGTGGTTGTTTTTAAGAGCCAGGCTGCCTGAACAGAGATTCACAGAGCTTGAGCGCCCACAGAGTGATGTGCTGGGACCACCTTCCCTGCAGACAGCGGCCTCCGTGCCCGGCCTCCGTGAGGAGCTGGGCTGAGCTGGGCTCAGCCTGCCAGTGAGACAGGAAGGGCATCTGCTCTCCCGCCCCGTCCCAACGCTGTTTTACGGCTGTGGTGGTGTTCTTAGCAGCCCCCTGGAGCCCAGTGCCAACATCTTGCTCTCAGAGAAAAGATTTCCCTTTGCCCCAGTGCAGTGGGTGCTTAGGTTACAACCCGGTTCTCTGTGGAAAGACAGAGGTCGCGTCGGACCTGCCGGGGGGCAGAGTGCTGCTTTTCAGTGTCTTTGTGCTCCTTGCAGTTAAAACTTAGACATGACTTTGCTTTTATGAGTGGCTGAGAAAACTGTCTGTCTGGGTTGCTTGTGTGTGTGTGTGTGTTTTTTTTAAGCTGTCTTTCAACCCTACATTGTGGCTTTTCCTTTTTAATGTCTTCCTGTAAGAAGTGGTTGTGGTACTTACATTGGTTTTTTATTGATGTCTTATCTTTTTTGGTGACATTTACCTTCAGGACTATGGTTTTCTTTTTACTGAGCTGAGTCCCCCGCCCATTCTGTGTGTGCTAGGCAGGAAAGGGTTCAGCCACAGCAGTGAACGCCAGGCCCTCGGAAGTGTGGTTGTTTGCGGTGAGCTCTTCGTGAACTCAGAGATGCCGGGGAGTTGTCGCTTGGTCGTGGGACCTCAGTCGTCCCGGGCCCGTTTCATATGCTGTCAGTCCTCCAAGTCCCATGCACTCGTGGTGTCTGGCTGTTGCAAGTCACACCAGCTCTTTAAGGACACTCTTTCGTGTGCAGACGCATCACTGTATGCAGAAGGTGGTGATTATTATTTTGGTGGGGCAGTGAGCTACATCTAGAACAAAAATACCTTTTATAAAAAGGAGAGCCTTTCCGTCTAGCCAAAATCCCTTTGATGAGATGAAGGGGGTCTATTCCTTCTCACGCCCCCGCCACCTTGGGGCCATGAGCTCTGAATTTACCAGCCCTGCGAGGCCTTGGCCAGAATCCCGCCCTCTCCAAGTTCCCTATTGCAGTGGCAAGGGCTGCCACCTACCTCACGGGCCTGCTTGGAGGATTGCACAGGTAACGCATCCCGCACACGTGCGGCGAATGCTGCTTGGCGCTCTCTCTCTGGCTTTTTAAAACTGATGTTTTACCGAGGTGTGCCGACCGAAAGCAGGCCACATTTCATAGAATGAAATAGTCAAGTCTTGGTCATGAGTGTTCGTGTGTTCTAATTTGATTTTTGAGTAGTTACTTGAAGCTGACAATTTTTAAAAAAATTTGTTTTGGAAAATCAGAAAATTCCATGTGATCCTTAATACTGAGGATTATCACAAAAGGAGTAACCTTGGGGCCGTTGTTGGCATCTTTCGAAACAGCTGTGGTTTCTAGTTTTCCCCGTGCGTCCCCTGTGTCACTGCTGAAGTCATTTCTATCACATTTATTTCACTTTCTGTCCCTTTGCCGCTTCGCGGTTAAGGCCTCATGTCTGGTTTCCTAGGCGCGATAAACCCTTCGTTGCCTGGAGTGGGCCGCTCGGCCGGGATCCAGCCTTTGAGTGTTTGCCTTCTCAGTCCCGCAGAGTCTCGCATTCGGTGTCACCCTGACAGAGCAGCCCGCCACAGCCCTGTGTACCTTTCTTTTGTAAGCTGCTGCATTTTGTTTTGAACTCTGAGTTTAGAGACTCTGTGTTCTTCTTTTACATTCTTTACCCTATTTAAATCTTTATTTGTTTTTAAACTCTATTTTCTGAAATATTCATTATTTGCAGTTGCGTCTCCAAACCCTCACTGTGTTTTTATTTTAAAATCCTTATTGTTCTGAGGACTTCCAGAAATTTAAAAGTGCAGGAGGTGTAGAATAGATACAGCTGTGTTTTACTTTCAGAAAGGGAAACATTCATAGTAGTGAAACCAACGGTAGATTGAAATAGTTTCGTTCTGCTTAGTAGCTGAGCTGATAAATGCTATCGACTTGCTAAGCACCGATGACACTTGGCTTTAGACTTACCACTGCCTGCCTTTTCATTTATTTAAATATAAAGCGGTAGTTTTGGAAACAAAGTTAATTCCTCTGCATTTTTTTTCTTTGTGTCAGTGATGTGCTATGACATATGCACGTGCTCATGTATCTTTGAGTAACAGCTTCATTGAGATACAATTCACATACTGTATAGTTCACCGTTTTAAAGCGTCGGTGGTTTTTAGTATAGTCATAGAGTTGTGCAACCATTACCACTAATTTCAGAACATTTTCGTCACCCAGAAAAGAAATCTGGTACCCATTAGCAGTCGTTCCTCACTCGCCCCAGCCCCCGACAGCCACTCGTCCACTTTCTGTCTGTGGATGATTTTCCTGGACGTTGCGTGAGTGGACCACGCACCGTGTGGCCTTTTGTGCCTGGCTTCTTAGACTCAGCGTCGTGTCTCAAGGGTCGTCTCTGTCGTGCACGTATCGGCACTTCATTGTCGTAGCTGAGTGGTGCTCCGTGTCATGGGTAGACCACATTCTGTCTGGTCCTCAGTGGATGGGCATTTGGGCTGTTTCGCGTGCTTATTTTTAGATGACTTGTTTTTGCTTCATGGTTAACAGGCTCTTTGTCTTAGTTTCCTTATATTGGACCTAACAGGAACATGGTCTTTGGAATGCTGTCAGCACGTGTCAGCACATGGCTGTCCTGAGGAACCTCGTTCCTGTGAGCAGAGTCCGCTTGGTGACCAGCCAGGCGTTGTGTGCAGGGCTGTGCGTGTCTGTAGCCCAGCTCAGGGGCTGCGTTGGGGTGGCAGAGGGTGCTGCCGTAGGTACAGAGGCGCAAGGGCTGGTGGTGGGCAGTGAAGTTGCTCCTGGTGCAGGCGGGGAGGGATAGGGCGGGTGTCGGGGAGC
This sequence comes from Cheirogaleus medius, assembly GCA_008086735.1. Classification (NCBI taxonomy): domain Eukaryota; kingdom Metazoa; phylum Chordata; class Mammalia; order Primates; family Cheirogaleidae; genus Cheirogaleus; species Cheirogaleus medius. The sequence goes on along the minus strand of VBSM01000758.1, from coordinate 1,019,133 downwards.
AGGGGCCACCCCTCAGCTCCCGTTGGCTGGCAGGTAGTCCCAAGTGCCCCCTGACCTTTGTGTTTCAGCGTCCTTGTGATACAGACCATAACGGAACTACTGCATTTTTTTTTCTTAAAAAGGGGGTGCTAAAGTGGTGTTTTTAGAAGTGCTTGGTGCAGCGGTGTGGTGGTGGTGGGGTCTTCCCGAGGGCGTGTGCTCTATGGAACAGGCGTGGAGGGCCCTAGGACAAGTACTGCAGAAACCTTGGGTGTGCACAGATGCTGGGAATGCACCTGCTAGCGACCTCTGGCCCAAGGTGAGCAGATCATTGCAGTTCAAAGGTAGAACGTTGGGTAGTTTGATCTGTGGTTATCACGTGAGGTATAAGTGACTTCTTTTGGTTTCTCCTTTAACTCTGAAACTCTGTGCCTGCTGCAACTGGGAAAGCCATCTAGCATTCCGCAAGAAAGGACTTTGGAGCAGCTGCCGCCGATGGTTGGAGGAATAGCTGTGACCTAATGGAACTATTTTGTCTCCGGCTTTACCATTTGTTCTCCTGGGCAGCTGGGCACTGCCCCGTCTATGAACTTAAGTCTGGTTGTCTCTGTGTACATTACTTTGTTTCTTACACTACAGGAGATGATATCCTGACACGTGTGGGATTTTGGCGGGCCAGGTTTTATAGGTGTAGAAGACTATCTTGTTTTTATAGTGAAGCACAGTATACGATACAGGAATTGAGGCCTGCAGTCCTGTGCTGCTTAGGGGTGGGGGCGTGTTCTGTGACGTGCACTGGCCAGTGACTTTGTCCTGTGGGAACATGAGAGCACACTTAGGGAAACGTAGGCTGCGTGGTACAGCCTGTGGCTCCCGGGCTGCAAACCTGCATAGCCTAGTACTGGACTGAATACTGCGGGCGGCTGTGGCACGTGGTAAGTGTCATGTATCTAAACGCAGAAAAGGTACAGCAGAGAGACGTTGTAATCTTATGGGCACCCACCATCAAGTGCAGCCAAGCACACTTGGTTGTCATCGACGGAAACATTGCTACGTGGCGCGTGGCGGTACCGAATGCAGTCGGTGGTATCTTCACTTCCGATGAAGACCTGATGGCGTGTCTCAGAGTTGGTGCTTCACCTCCTGTGTGATGGCTTCGCCCGCGCGGCACTTCCGTCGCTGTCCTCCGCCCTTACGTTAAGCGGAGGCCGTTTGTTTTCACACGAGCTAGTTCACATCTGGTATTTATTCAACTCAGCAAACACTGGAGTTTCTGTTTTATCGATATTACATGTTGTGTTCTGGAGTGCAGTTGTAGGACTCGGAGTTTTATGTCATCTTTGGATATGACGAGTGACGTGATGGTCTTAATATAATTCATAAAGATTGGAAACAGTTGCAGATAAACGTCAACATTTAGTCTCGCTGCTGCAGTGTTTGAAGCTCGTTGTTTATTGAGACTCTACCCATTTTAGCATTAGTCCTGTAAGCTTCGTTTACCTTCCTGTTGGATCGAGGGCGTTTTTAGATTAATAGACATTTTCCAATACGTTTACACACGAGTCTTACAACTTGAGAGGCCACCTAGCAGAAGTACTCACACTGGTACGTTTTTGTTTGCTTGTTGAAGTGGTGACTACTGACCTCATTGGAAACCGAATTAGTCAAAAGAGACTTTTGTTATGCCTAGGAAAACTAATTCTCCCCCATCATAGAGGGATTAGTTTTGTTTGTTTGTTTTTAAGAGACAGGTTCCCACTTTCTTGCCCAGGCTGGTGGTGCGATCATAGCTCACTGCAGCCTCCAACTCTTGGGCTCAAATGATCCTCCTGCTTCAGCCTCCTGAGTAGCTGAGTATCTGGAACTATGGGTGTATACCACCATGCCCAGCCAATTTTTTATTTTTGTAGAAACGGGGTCTTGCTGTGTTGCCCAGGCTGGTCTTGAATTTGTGGCCACAGGGGATCCTCCAGCCTCAGCCTCCCAGAGTGCTGGGATCATACACGTGAGCCACTGCACCCGGCCCATCTTAGAAGATCCTTTTTTTGTGTGTGTGAGAAACTCCCAGTTGGAACAGTAGTTATCTTGTTTGTTTAAGTAAGAACTGTTAGTTTACATTATTGAAGGGTTTCTGATTTTGGACCTTAGCTTTGACATACGCAGTTTAGAAATTAGTTTTAACAAGGTTGTTTTTATCCAGTTGTACATAGGTAGATGTTTTGATTGTGGAGAGACCTGACACATTATAGGAACATTTCCTATCAAAAGTAAAAAGAGGGCCAGGTGTGGTTGCTCACGCCTGTAATCCTAGCACTCTGGTAGGCCGAGGTGGGTGGATTGCTCAAGGTCAGGAGTTCAAAACCAGCCTGAGCAAGAACGAGACCCCCCTCTCTACTAAAAATAGAAAGAAATTAACTGGCCAAGTAAAGATATATAGAAAAAATTAGCCGGGCATGGTGGCGCATGCCTGTAGTCCCAGCTACTCGGGAGGCTGAGGCAGGAGGATCGCTTGAGCCCAGGAGTTTGAGGTTGCTGTGAGCTAGGCTGACGCCACGGCACTCTAGCCCAGGCAACAAAGCGAGACTCTGTCTCAAAAAAAAGTAAAAAGAGAAAATCAAGAACTAATACAATAGGTTAATTCTTAGCAATTTCTGTTTTGTTCCGGGTTAGAAGGCCTGAAGTTACTTAAAGTGAAGAGGAGGCAAAGGCAAGACAGTATCTTGCCAACAGTTGCTGCTCTGAAGCAGCGGGAACCGCGTGGCCGGGCGTGGTTGGGTGGGACCGCACAGAGGCTGCCTGGGCGCAGGACAGCGTCCTCCTGCACCTGCAGCCGCCACCGTGGGTCTCACCGGTGGACTTGCCCGAGGGGGTGCAGGCCCCAGCAACAGCACTGGCCTCGGAATGTCCCATCTAGACCTGGCCCCCGCCTTCATCTCTCCTCTGTGTCCTCTCTGTTTCGGCCACATCTTTGTTTCCTCAGGGGCACTGTTGGGTCAGTTGTCCCAACTTTGCCGTTTCCTGTCTCCCTCCTCCTTCCCCCCACCGAACTTTGACCTCCAGTGTTTTCTCACTCAAACATGTTCGTGGTTCTCTGATTTGTCTTTTAAACAAAGCCAAACCCTTCCTTTCTGCCTCTGTCGGCCCCTCTTCCCTCTGTCCCTGCGCGGCCCACGTCCCCCCCGGCCGACCCGCAGAAGCTTTCCCGCGGTGTGGCGCGGCGGGGCCGTCTCCACCAGGCTGGCATGTGTCTCCCGGGCATTTTTGCTGCATAACACACGTGTGTTTTCGGTGCTTTTGAAATGTCACACGCATGTATTTGAGTCCGTGCAGGGGCTTAGCGGTGCTGTTCTCAGGGCCGCGTGGCGCACGGCCGGAGTCTCGCGTGGGCGCCTGCCGCCCTGCTTGCTCCCCGGCGCCTGCCTCTACCTTCAGCCTCTTTGACTAAGACGGTTGTTATTAAAGGGAATTCAGTGATCTCTTGAGCTAAGAAAAATGTAAGTCATCAGAGGCAAGATGTGAAAAGGTGCCCAGGGTGTGGGGTGACAGCCCCCTCTCCTGCCAGCAGCCAGAAAGGGACACAGCACGTCCCAAGAGTCCGGCAGTGTTTGGTTCCCTCACCCGGGTGTGAGAACTGTCATTTCACATTTAAAGAACAAGCTTCTTGCCCTCTCCTCTCCCCAGAACTAGACGTAGTTCCCCTCATAGCAGGTAACAGCGTTCTTTGTAGAACCTTCCAGAGAGACTGTATTTACAAATGGATAACCGGTGTCATCCTCGACACACGGGCCTGTCTCTTGGTTTCCTCTCTTGGTGGCCGGGAGGAGGATTCTCAGCAGCCTCTGGGGAGCCCTCCCTACTTCTGCTCTGGGGCTGCCCGGGGCGGGTGTGTTTCCACTCAGTCCCTGTCGATAGACGTTTTGGTGCCGGTGACGTGTCACATACATAGTGCCCACGCTCTGCAGACGTGACCTTTCACATGTAGGCGCGTGTATCTGTAGAACAGAAATCTGGACACGGAGTCGGTCAGATGGCCCGTGCTTTTCTTATCGTTTTACGTAGCGCCACGATCTCTCTCTTAAAATTCCCACGACGGTCTCGGGCGTCTGTTTCCGTGCACGTTGAAAGCACGTGTGAGCGCCCGCGGTCAGGTGAGAAGCCACCTCCGCGCCGTGTGGTCTTACCTTGCAGCCCTCTCACGCACGAGGTGGAACGTGTCTTCATCAAGCGGACCATCTTAACATGTTTGGTGAGTCAGCCATCTCCTCTGGGCATCTCTGTCGGGTTGTGGGTCTTTAGTTTTTAGAAGCTCTGTAAGTTTCAAGGAAATTAGTAGGAGTTGCAAGTATTTGCTTTCCTTTTTTTATCTTTTGGCTTTGCCATGTTTTTTTTTTTTTTTTTAATGTCATATTTATCAGTCTTTTTTTGGTATGGCTTCTGGGTTTTGTATCATAATCAGGAATGCATCATCCATTGTATGTTGCGCGTCGCACACATTAGTGTACATTACACATACGTATGCGTCATGCGTCATACTCTGTGAAGACAGTCCCCTGCGGTGTCTTCTGGTACAGAACTCGTGTGGTTTCGCTTTGTGTGTCGAACCGATCCATCTGGAACCTATTTGGTAAAAGATACAAAGCCAGTTTGATGGGTTCCAGATGACAGCCCGTTTGTCCGATGCCGTCTGTCGAATATCCGTCTCCTCCCTCCCAGAGCTGAAATATCTTTTATCACATGTCCCGTATCCACTGGGTTTGCTCCTGCACCCTCCGATGACCGCATCCCGGCCGGGAGCGTCGCCGCTTGGCGGCTGAGGCCGGTGCTGCCCGCTGTCTGCTCTGGCGCTGTGGTCCCCTCCTCCCTGAGTGTTTGCTTTCAGTTTCTCGTCTGCTCTCCTGCACTTTTAATTACGTTATTTCTCAGGCTTCTTTCCTTTTGCTTTACGATTTGTGACGTTTTCAGCTGTGGTTTTGCCAATCTCACTGATGAATCCAAAAAACTCTGTGTGCCCGCCCAGCTAGACCTTGAGGTCCCAGCGAAGGTTCTGGAGGCTCAGTTCGTACAAAGGCAGGTTTCTCTCTTCCCGTCGCTGCTGTGGTTCGACTGTGTTTCCCGGAGTTCACGTGCTGGAAACTTAATGCCCGTGCGGTGGCATTGGAGGTGGGGCCTCCTGGGACGTGGTTGGGCCACTGCCTGTGACAGTGGGCCAGTGTCCTCGTGCCCTGAGTGGGCTTGTCCCCAGAGTGGGCTTGTCCCCTGAGTGGGCTTGTCCCCAGAGTGGGCTTGTCACCTGAGTGGGCTTGTCACCTGAGTGGGCTTGTCCCCAGAGCAAGTTCGGCCCCTTCTCGCTCTCCTGCCCTTCCGCCCGGAAGCACAGATCACAGAGGCCCTGGCCAGGTGTGGCCCTCGACCCTGGGCTTCCCGGGCTCCAGACCCATCAGAGGTGCCTACTTTTCTTTGTAAACTGCCCCTCTCTGGCATTCTGAGATGCCGTGCTTCCTCCCCGACCCCGCCAGCCAGAGCCCACGCCTGCCGTACGGGAGCCCTGTCCACCCCCTCCCTGGTCTGCTCCTGAGTCCTGACCCCCTGCGGTGCGTGTCTCTCAGGGTCTCCGTCCACACTTGCCACGGTGGCCACACGCAGGGCACACTGCCAAGGCAGACGCCGGCGTGGGGCAGCGTGCCACGGAGCCAGGACGTAGATCACAACAGTCTTCAGGAAACAGGCACGACCCTAGCCCAGCGTAACCCCACTTTCCCTCCGATTCAGAAGCGCGTGCTGGAATGCAAGGGGCTGTGTTCTCCGTTTACAGTTAAGCTGATGGGATTGTTTAAAGTCTACGAGCAACAGCTCTGTCGCTGCTTTATTTTGTTTTTTTAACTAAATAGTTCAGAAACATTGCTACCTCAGCTCTTAGAAATCACAGTGACACCCTCACCTTCTGACCTTGAGTTGGGTCATCTCTTTAGCGCCTTCCGGTCTCCTGGCCGGGGTCCCGTCTCCGTAGCCCCCCCGTACTTTCAGCTCCCCCGTCCCCTGCGGTCCCCGCGTCCCCCGAGCCTGTGCAGATGCTGTTCTCCCAGGCAGGACACCTGGGACCGGCCACACCCCCAGTGTCCACGTCTTGGCCGTCAGACGCCATCCTCACCCTAGACGCATGTGTCATGTCATGATAGGTTTCTCTATGTCTCTGGCACGAGACTTGGGCTTCCTGGAGGGTGGACGCCGTCTTTTCAGTCGCTAGAGCCTGGCAGTTCTGCCCCCCATGGGCTCCTTCCCGGGGTGTCTGTTAAGCCCAGCGGCAGGAGGTGTCGGACGCTGATGGGAACGACAGTGTTTTCCTCGGGGCGCCTGTTCCCTGGCCGTGGCGGTCACTCATGTCACCGAGTCCAGCCCCTCATCTTTCACCTCGTGCCTTTATGCAATGCCTGCCGCGCTGACGTGTCATCCGTCTGTGCATCCCGGGGAATTGTAACATCTGTATTCTACTTTCTTATGTTTAACTTAAAAATATTTTTTGAAAACTGGCGTGCGGAAGCTTTCTCTGGGAGAAACTGGCCCGCCGGCTTGGCTCTTGTTACCTGGATGGCAGACACGCAGGTGGCGAGCGGGTCGGCTCAGAGCTGGGGAACCTGGCGCCGTGGTCTCCTGCGGAGGTGCGCGTGTGGCCGGTGCGTTTCCTTGGAGGGATGTCTCCAGTTCTACAAGGAAGTTTGGTGGTGCAAAAATATAGAAGGGTCCTTTATTATGAAAGGATTATACATACTCCTTCAGTGCTCACAAAATCTTAAATCATGGGAAGCCTTTATGTTTTAGTTTGCTGTGGAACGGCAGAAAACAGAACAAGTGTCGGTCATTCCAGTTAATATTCCGTTTATATTCCTCTTACACTTTGAACAGTGACGTCAGATTAGCCATAAGGAGGGAGCGTTATGGAAGCATTTCCTAGTTTCGCAGGACTTTCACACAGAGGCATCGGTGCAATTACTAGAAATTATCCTATCCTCAGGTTTCTCACTGATTCCCAGTGAATCTAATTAAAGCGTGTCTCTGTAGGAACTAGCTCTAGAAATTTTATAGTCTGGACTCGAAAAAAGATTAAACTGTTTAAAATAGGAAGAGATTTATTACTTTATGAAGAAGAGAAACAACCCCCTACCCCCAGTCTCTTTGGGGCATTTTAGCAAAATGTAAACGCTCGGGGACGCTGCTGACCACCCGGGTGTGACGAAGTCGGTGCAGTTAATAACATGCCTCCGAAGGACCTCGTGTTGGAGGGCGTGGGGCCACCGCGGCAGGCGTCGTCCGCCGGACACCGAAGCGTCAGACTTTGCGGAGCTCCTGCCCTGCCCGCGGGTCCCCTGACGCCGGCGCCCGGCGGAGCAGCTTCTGCGCGTGGGGACTTCCGAAAGCACTTGCGTGGGCGCGCTGCCCTCCTGAGAGAACAGGCCCGAGGCGTGTGCCCCAGCGCGCCGTTGCCGTCCGTGTGGGAGGCCAGTTTATCCATCAGTGCTCTCCCTGCAGGGTCACTGACGAGACGCGGAGTGAGAGCGGCCGGTGTGAGCGAGGACGGTGCCAGCGTCAGCGTTTCCGGTCCCTCCGTGCAGCCGCTGCTCCGGGTGCTTCCGAGTTGTTTGTTTAACCCTCGTAACAATGCTGCGAGTTGCTTTCTATTTCCGTCCCCATTTTAGCCGTGAGCAAACGGACACAGAGAGGTTAAGTGTGAGTACTTTGCCGAAGGTGACATTAGCAAGCGGCTATTTTTATTGTGTCAAGTCAGAACGGTCTGTCCACGTCATCAGTGAAAGTGAGAGGAAAACCCGAGGAATATGAGGTGGAAAGAAAGCGAGCCGGGCCCGAGCAGCCGGTGGCGGTGGAGCCGATCCGTGCGCGGCTCCGCTCTGCCAGGGGAACCTGGTCCTGTGTGAGTCCTGGGACGCGGGTCTCCGGCCGAGAGGGCTCTGCCCCGCAGGCCAATACCTCAATACCTCGTTGGGTTTTTCTTTCTTTTCATTGAAAGGCAAAACTCAATTTAGTGAAATGCACGGATTCTGAGTGTGCCACTTGAGCATTTTTACCGTTAGAGTTTTGGCAGGCGCGCGAGCCTCGATAGGGGTTCCCGCGGCGTCCTCTGTCACCCCGGGAAGTTCCCTCGTGCCTTCTTCCAACCAGGTCCCACCTGCACCCCCCGCCCCGGCCTGTGTTCTGTTTTTGTTCTCTGTTCTGCTGCTTCTCCGCCACCGAGCGGTTGTGCCTTGCTGGAGCGTGTTTGAGCCGGGTCATAGGCGCCCCTCACCTGCTGGCGTGCTCTGCTGCTGCGTGGCTTGGTGGCCGTCTCAGGATCACGCTCTGCATGCTTAGCGCTGAGCGGCGCGCTTTGAGCCGCACAGATCATGCGAGAAGCTTTTGCAGCTGTGCCGCGGCCGTGTGCTCTGTCTCTGGTTAGCATGCAGGGTACATCTGCACATCTCGGTACGGTGCCCTTGTTTGCTTCAGTGTGAGCACGTTCCTTAAAATCTAAGAGGAAAATACCATCTCTCACACCGGCCCACGTGCCTGCCATTTTGACGCGCTCCCTCCTCGCTGAAGCTGCAGTGTGTCACCACATCCTTCCAGCTCGGGAGACCGCTTCAGCGCTTTTTGGAGTGTGGGTGTGCTGGCAAGAAAGTCTTAGTTTTCTTTTATCAGAAAATGTTTTGCTTTTACCTGTGTTATTGAAGCGTATTTGCACCGGCTGTGGGATTCTTTGTTGACGGTTTTTTCTTCCAGCACTTTGGAGAAGTCGAGGCGCCGTCTTGCGGCCCCTGTGGTCCGCTGGCCTGGTTCCCGGGTCTGGTGTGGTGCTTCCCTCCGGCTGGTTTCGAGATCGCCTCTCTGTCTTTGGTGTTTGAGCGGCTCCACTGTGACTGTCAGCTTGGGTCTGTCTTATCTGGTTTCCCTGAACTTGCTGGGTCTGTGCATTTACGCCTTCTACCAAATGTGGGAGTTTTTCTGCCATGATTTCTCCATAACTTTTTCTCAGTTTCTCTCCTCCTGGGACTCGGGGACAGACACGTCCAGCCGTGTACATTGTACGGGTCCCTGAAGCCTTGTTCATTTTTTTTGCTTTCAAATCTCTCTTCTTCCAGCTGGACCCTCTTTCTATTGATCCATCTTCAAATCGCTGAGCCCTCTGTTAACCCCAGTCTGCTGTTCAAGCCCATCCACTGGATTTTTTTTTTAGTTTAGAAATAGTATTTCTCATTGCTGGAATTTCCATTTTTAAAAATGTCGTTTGTCTCCGGAAAGCTTTCTTCTTCTGTCCTCATGCGTCGCGATGGCCGTTCCCGCCGTGGCCTCCCTCTGTGTGGACGGCGTCTGTCCTCCACGTGTCTGCTGATCCTGGGTGGCTTCTGGGATCGTGGCTGCTTTGTAGAAACTCTGGGTTTTGTTCTGTCCTCCTGAGAGTATCGGTGTTCCTCCGCGTGTTTTAGCAGACAGTGAATTTGGCCGGACTCCACCGCAGACACTCCTCCCTGTGCTATCAGCGGCTGGGATCTCTGCTCGGCCTTGTCTCAGCGAGCCCCGAGCCTGTCTGTGCACGCACGTTTTGGGGCTCGCAGAGGTGTGGGCAGAGTTTATCTGCAGAATGTGGTGCTCCCCGGCCAGGGCTCTCCTCGCTGTGGAACGTCCCGGCTGCGGTGGTCTAGCAGCGTGGGCTCCCTCCGGCCAGCCGCACTCGTGTCTCCCAGACCCCTCTGGATTCGGCCTGCTCAACCTCGGGGGCCTGCTCGGCCTCAGGGGCCTGCTCAGTCTCGGAGGCCTGCTCGGCCTGGAGTTTCATGCTTGGTGCAGAGCTAGTTCATAGTTACCTGCAAGAGCATTGGTCTGGCTACTCGGCGTCACGGGAAGTAGAATCACCTGCGGTTCGTAGTCCAAGAGTCGCGGCAAACATGAACTGCTTGCTTGGAGGGGCGAAGGCGGCCGTGGAGGAGTTTGTGTTGCAGGAGCTGCCGTTAGGGAGGGCATAGGATGAGGCTCCGTCCTGAGAAGCAGCTGGACGGCCTCTGCTTTGGAGTCGGAGGGTCCCTGCGGGGCACGTCGTGAGACGGTTGTGCCACGTCGGTCTTCTGGCACGCGGAGGTGCTGAACAGCGGGAAGGAGAGGCAGGAGCGCAGTCACCCGCGGGAGCCGAGTGAGAGGCAGGCGCGGGCTGGGTTCCACCCACTGTTGTCGTGGAGTCCGTCTCGGCAGGTACCACGTGCCTGTGCAGCGAGGGTCCGGCCGTAGCTGCCGGCGCCCAAGCGGGTCACGGGGCGGAGTTTGTGGCTCCTGCAGAAACACGGCCCCGAGGGCCGCTGGGCTGCGCTTTCTGGACTCAGGGCGCGTTTGGGCCGGCAAGGTGTTTCTCGCTCTGTCCGCGGCCTCAGGTGCTGCTCTCTCCACCCCGGACGCCTGAATGTGCTCGGACTGGGCTTGCGCCGTGGCTGGAGTTCCCAAGGGTCGTGACGAATTCCCAAGGGTCATGACAAATTCCCAAGGGTCGCGACGCAGCTGTTTTGATGTGCTAACTGCTACGAATGGCCCACCTCAGGCAGGTGAATATTATATTGGGAACCAAAATGATCCTCGTAGCATGGTTCACTTGCTGTGATGAGACACTTAGCCAGTTTCTGAAAGAAAACTGCAGCATTTAAGCATACTCATACATTCACCATGACGGTGTTGCGCAGAGAACGCGCTCAATGTCAGAAACCCTGAAGGCGAGAGCAGCCCACAGCGGGGCTTTATCTGCTGTCCTTGTGGATGCGCCGTCCTTGGAGCCGGGTTCTGCCCGGAACCGCAGTGCAGGGGAAGAGCCGCCGTCTCTGCATCTGGAACCGTCTTACCTGCCTATTTTTTTTTCTTTGTTCCATGCGAATCTCAGGGTCAATACCTGCCTACTTTTGATATTACAGGTGACACATGATGTCAGTTTTGCTCGATGAGGGCGCGGCTGTCGTGGCGAGTGTGTTGCTTTATTCCAGACAGTGCCGTCCTCTGCGTCGGCCGGGCGGTTGGGTCGTTTGTTCCCATGGGGCCTTTCCCGCCGTGCGGCGGGTGGTCGCTGTCCCTGCTCCCTCCAGCAGCCACTGATGTCTCTGTTCCTTGGGGCCTTTTCCGCCGTGCGGCGGGTGGTCGCTGTCCCTGCTCTCTCCAGCAGCCGCCGATGTCTCCGTTCCTGCCCACCCCGCCACGTGCCACTTGTCCTCTCCTCTGTTGGGTCGTGCTGAGGGTAAACCCCTGAGCGAGGGTGGCGGTGCGGCGCTCAGACCTTGCGTCTGTCCTCGGCGTGTCACCGGCCCGGGTCCTGTGCGCTGTTGATTGGGCACCTGCCATGGGACAGGCTCTGTCACCAGAGCCACCGTCCAGGACGGGCTGCTTTAGTCCTTGCAGCAGCCCTGGGGGAATGAGGGCATGGCCGTCCCCTCCTGGCAGACGAGGACATGGGTTTGGGGAGGTCAGTGCACTTTCTCCAGCCGCCCCACCGGGGAGTGGAAGGCAGCGTCCCTCCCGGGGGCTCTGACGTTGCCGCGGGAGGTGGGCGTTTCTCGCTGTCGCGTTCCTCTGGCTCCTGTGGATCTCCTCCCAGTTTTACCAGCCCTTGGGCTCGTCCGCGGGCATCTTGTCACCCGTTGCGTAAAGTGGGATGTTCTCAGTGGAGAGCGGTAGCCGCACACGGACAGCGGAGGGCAGCGTGGTCAGACCCGGGTCGGTGGTGCTGGCCAGCGCCACTGTCTCCTGCAGGCCACAGCGAGTGAGTCGTGGCTCGGGGCGGGGAGGGGAAGAAGTGAGTTGTTAGCACATACGGACCACAGGCTTGGTGTTCTCTCTTGAGCCGGCAAATCTCAGATGCCATCTCAGCCCCATTTTGTAGGTTTACAGGACAAGGAAATGTGTCTTGAGCCCACCCGGGGCTCTCGACGCAAGGTTCCGCGCTGCCTCTGTGCCGCGGCCTCCGGAGCAGCGTTCGCGGCTGGCTGTGCACGCGCCCCCGCCCCCGCCCCACGGGGTCCGTTTAGTTGGGCTGTGCGGGGACGGTCCGAAAGCCCCTCGGGTGTGGGTGGTCTGGGCTGGGGGCTCCCAGTGGGGCCTGCTCTGCTCTCAGGCTGATTTTAGACCTTTGCGTTGTAGTCACCGTACGGGAGCTTGTCTGGCTAAGTACTGGGTACCTTTTGCTGAGGTTTGGAGAAGTGATCTCTCTCTCTTTTTTTAATGAGCAGAGCTCTAGGGTAAGAAATATTAAAAAGAATGGTTTTACGTGGAAAATGGTTTTTTTGGTCAGCATTGGCTTTTACTTGGCCTAAGTCAGCAAATAGCTTTCACTTATTAAACTATCTATTTTCTTGTTCTGGTTTTTAGAGACATGTAATGACTATTTTAGTAAAATGCTTACAAATCACTTTTCTTTTTATGTTTTATGTTTTTTGCATTGACTTAAAAGTGCCCAACGGATGTCATCCTTTCCTGTCCAGAGGTGGGCTGCTTGGAAAACACGTTGGAAATAGACGTGTCATTGACTCTAGACTTGGTTTGAGTGGTGGGCGCTCCGGACTTCCCGTTTGCCCAGGGGGCTGCCTGGCCCCTGCCTGCCCCTCCTGCTCCTCCCCGCCCGCTCCTGCAGCCTCAGAGCTCCACGCTCTGTTCCCCGCACGCGCTGGCCCTTCCTGCCGTCGGCCTCGGCCCCGCGGGGTTCCCTGCCCTCCGGGTGTCTGGTGTGCTCGCCCTGTGCTCTCCTTGCCGTTGTCTTGCTCGAGTGCTGCGCGCCCTTCCTGAGAACAGGCTGCTCACGCGCCACCAACAGCCCCACGTGGCACCGCCGCACAGGTGGGCGTGGGATGCGCGTGGAAGCGGGAGAGGTTGCAGGTTCAGGAGCTTCTGTGTACTTTTTGTGTCATTCATGTCTTGTACGAGGGCGTTATCATGTTCAGGCTTAAGATCTGTAACTTTTCTACGATTCTAAAAGTAGTTACTATTCCTCGTGGAAAAGTATAATAAACAACCACCCAGAGATAAATAGTGATGTTTTGGTGCGTTTTCTTTTGTCTTTTTTTCCAGCGCTTGTTTGTGTGTGCACACAACCGACACCCACTCTGCCTGTTTCCACTTACCTGGGAGCATCCCTCATGCCTTTTGTTTTCTGAAGTTACTTTTTAAAGACTACATAATATTCAATCATACGGATTTAAGTCTATTTACGTGTTTAAATGTTAATCCGTTGCTGGCTGTTTATGTTGCTTGTATTTGTTTCAGCTCTTTTAAAGCTAAGATGAATCTCCTTGCACACAAACCTCTGACTACATGGCCAATAATTTCGTTAGAATAGATTCCTCCAGGTATGATTGTGGGTCGAAGGTACAGATGTAATAAAAGTTTATTATGGCCCGTCTAATTGCTGTCCAGACAGTCGCACCTGTTTGCACTCACTAGCGGAGGATGACTAGCTAGCATTGACTTGTGAGAGCATTTTGCTTATAGTTCAAATAATTGAGTAATTTTTCAAGCTGTCACACATCGGTGTTAGAGTTAGGTGATCACTTGTCATGGCAGAGTCCATTTTTAAAAGCTTTGTTACCTGGTTGCATTGCGCACCGGCGAAGTCTGGGCTTTTAGTGCGCCCATTGCCTGAGTGGTGGGTATTGTCCCCGCAGGTAAGTTGTCATCCCTCAGCCCCGCCCCACCTTTTGGTGGCCGCGATGTCCATTGTTCCATGGGG
>VBSM01000758.1:982060-1003624 GCA_008086735.1 Cheirogaleus medius | reverse complement strand
TCTCCCTCCTCCCCCAGGTGTGGGGGGCTGGCGCCTTCTCCCTGCCCCCCCAGGTGTGGGGGGCTGGCTTTCTCTGCGGCTCTCCAGCGTGGTTGGGGTGGGCAGGTGGCGTAGGTGCCAGAAATGACTGGCATCGCTACACGTTTCCACCCGGGGCAGGTGGGTTTGCCACCGGCCACCGGAGCCGGACCCTCTGTGGTGGCCATCGGGGCAGCTCTCTGTCTCCCCAGGACCAGGACCGAGGATGTCACCAAAGTGGCTGGGACGGTGTGGAGGAGGTCCACCCGTGAGGCGAAATGGGGCGGGGTCTGCCGCGGTCATGTTTGTTACGTGTTAATAGTTAAAATGTTAACCTCCTTCGTTGTTTCCCAGAGCGATATTTACCGTTTGGAACTAAGCATCTTCTCCCTGTGTAAAATTTCCATCTTGCGTCGGTTCTATTATCTTGCTTAACGGGAAGGAAGTTCGTTTCTGGGATACTTTTAACCGCTGGGCGATAAAAGAAACTTTGCTAGATCTGAGGGAAACTGCTCAGCTTAGTAAAACTACAGATATAAGTATTTCAGAAATTTAACAGTTCTTGATAACGTTCTGGGAACGTGACCCAAAGAACCGACTTTCTGGAGGAGTGCTGGACGGCGAGGGTCTATTCTCTTGAGTTACGTAAACTTCCGAATTAACGAGCCTTGTGTTGCTTTTCTTGGAAGGCATCATCTGTCGAGTCTTGGGATCCGCTAGCCCCGCGCCCGCGTGCGCAGCCCGGAGGGGCTCCTGACTGGGCGAGCTCGCCCTGTGTCTGAGGGCGTGGCGGTGGTCTCCACCCCGCCCCCCTCCCCCTCTGCCCCACGCCCTGCCTCCCTGGGCCAGCCCTTTCCCGGCGCGTCGTGGCGTCTGTACGTGGGAGTGGACTCGCGGGATACTTGGCCAGCTGCCACCTGCCGTCCAGGTAGCGAGGTGAGGAGCACAGGCCGGAGAGGTCAGGCTGCGTCTCGAGGTGGAGGCTGCGCTTTCCCGAGCGTATTTCCTCGTGGCGTGCGCGGCGCCGTGTTTCTCAGCCTTTTGAGACCCAGGCCTCTTTGGTAAACCTGAACGTCTTGTCGTTTGAAATTTTGAAATGTGTTAAATCGAGACTGAGCAGAAGTTAAGGCATTGGTAATGTCTATTCTTCCGACTCCTACAAGCAATACATTTTGGTTGTGGAATTTTCAAATGCCGATGAGAGAGAAAAATGGAAGTTCCCGCAGCCAGCCTCACCTCGTCCAAGACAGTCTCCTCCTCGCCGGGGGCCTCCGTGGCCCCGAGCCTGCCAGGCCCAGCCCCTCCTGCTGGCGCACTGTGGGCGGGGGTGGGGGTGGGGCGATCCCAACCACGTCAGGACACGCCTTCCGTCCTCGCTGCGCGTGGACAGCTCTCAGGGCGGTGCGGCTCCTGCCCTGGGCTTCGGGGGAGCGTCACGGTCCCCGCGGACAACCTGTGCGGTGCCCCGCGGGGTCCCTGGCGCTCGGCACTGAAACTGCTCTCAGGGTTTCACTCTCGCGAACGCCCTGCCGCGAGGGTGGCCCCATCTCTCTCGTGTGAGTACTTGGTGTGGTGGAGAATCCCTAGGCATGGAATGATAATTTTAGGATCTGCTTTTTCAGACTGTACCCCGGATAGATCCATTGGTATTCTGCTCTTTGCTGTTGTCTTTAGAGCGTTTTTTCATTTCTTCGAGATTTATAGCAGGGCAGCGTGAAGTCCTGCTGCGTGATCAGTTTTATAGGGGACTGTTCGCTTCGAAGACGCATAGAAATAAAGTTTTGCCTCAAATGAAGGTACACGATCCAGGACAGCCTGGCTCACGCGGTTTCCATCCGGTCTGGTGGAGCACCGGGACGTGAGCGTGAGGCTGAGCGAGCTGCCCGCGCCGTTTCCAAATGTCCGCGGAGCAGTTGGTAGGTGGCACTTCTGCCTTTCTCAGGAGGCGCTTATTCTAGTAACACACGTTGTGTAGAAGATTTTGGGACCAGGGTAAATGTGGCTTTTAAATAAGAAAATCGTTCTATGTTGACTCAGCGGAAGAGAATAAGGCGGCCACGCTTGTGTCCCCCCAGGTCTCTCCAAGGACCGAGGCCCCCCTCGGCGGCGTGGGCAACAGTCTGGAGAACGCGCTGCACACATCGGCACATTCCACGGAGGAGCCACTGCCCAAGAGGCCATTAGGGAAACACGGCAAAGGTGAGTCTCCGCGGGGTCTCGCGAGGCTGTCCATGGGCACGGGGAGGAGATGCCCTGGGACGGGCCCACGGCGGTGTTTCGTGAGATGCTTCCAGATCTTCCGTCAGTGCCAATACTGGGTGTTTTTCTAAACTCCACCCTCAGCACGTGAAAACGTTTTGGCTGTAAAAATCTCGAATAGTGACGTTCGTTAAGGGGAAGAAAAGGAAGGTCATCACGCCCTGCTTGCCACCTCACCCTGAAACAAGCCCTGGGTTCTAGAGCAGACTGTCCTCAGGGCCCCTGCCGCCAGCCACGCGTGCCTTCCGCGCCCTGGAGTGTGGCCAGCGCTGTGGAGGAGCTGAATTTTTATTTAATTTAATGTAGAGAGTGACGTCCCCGCGGGCCAGCGTGGCTCTGCTTCGAGCGGGTGGCCACTCAGGCTGGGACGGGTGGGGCAGCTCGGAGGAGGTGGGGACGTGGCCATTGGGCCCCACAGCGGGCCGTGTTTGGGGGTCGAGCGCCCGTGTGGGGTGCAGCAGACGGTAGGAGGAGCGTAGAGGTCTTTGCAGGGCTGGATGCGGAGCAGTGGCCCGTGGGGTCGTGTGTCCCGGCCCCGTGGCCCTGAGGCGGCTGCACCTCCGGCCCTTTGTCCTCCCCGTCCCTGTTGACAGGGGCGGGGGCTCCTCTTCTGGAACGGGGGCGGCGTGAGGTCCAGCGTCTGCCCCGCGCCCTTCCCCGTGTCTCGGCGCGGTGCTTCGCAGCTCAGGCGCTTCAGGACAACTTCGTTTTTGGAGTGACATCCCGTCCTGAGAACGTCGTCGTGAGCCGCCTGTGTCTGGCTTGGGTCACACTCGGGAGCTGTCCGCTTCCCCAGCGGCCCGTCCTTGGGACAGCCCCTGGGGGTCATTGCCCGTCTGACCCCGCAGCCGCCGTCTGTGGTTGCAGTGATCCTTGTGTGTTCCTCTCCACGGAGACCGTGTCTTGACCGCTTGGTCTGACCCCACCGTGGACGGCTGGCACCTGAGTCACAGGGACTTCCTCCGCCCTGAGAGCTGCGCTTCTCTTCCTTCCCCGTGGAGTCTAGGTGGTGGGTGTGGGGTGCCACCCCTGAGTGTCGCTTCCCTGTCCCCGACAGTCCAGCCTGGGGGCCTGCCCCTGATCTCCTGTGGGGCTCTTGGTTACCATGGCGCCCTTTCCTCGAGGCACAATTGCTAAGATTCCCCATCCATTTTGTTATGTTTGTAATTTTAAAACACGTGGCTGTGATCTGTCCTTCTCTTGTCTGTGTGCTTTGGTGCCCAGAGAGCCGGGGTAGACGGTTCTCACGTGATCTGTGGCAAAGCCCACGTAGGAAGGCAGACATGAGGCCGTGGTTGTCCATTCTCAGACGACCACGGGACCCAAAATGACGTAGTGACCAAGCACTGCTAGTGACCTATAGCGGCGGTCCCCAGCCCTTTTGGTACCAGGGACAGGTTGCATGGAAGACAATTTTCCCATGGACCGGGTGAGGGAGGACGGTTTCAGGATGATTCAAGCGCATCACGTTTATTGTGCAGTCAAAACTCTCTGCTGATGATAATCTGTATTTGCAGCCGCTCCCCAGCGCCAGCATCACCGCCTCAGCTCCACCTCGGATCATCAGGCATCAGGTTCTCACGAGGAGCTGCAACTTAGATCCCGCACATGTGCAGTTTACAGTAGGCTTCCTGCTCCCGTGAGAATCTGATGCCGCTGCAGATCGGACAGGAGGCGGAGCTCAGGCTGTGACAGGAACGACAGGGAGCGGCTGTAAATGCGGATGACGCTTCCCTGGATCACCTGCCACTCACCTCCTGCTGTGTGGCCCGGTTCCTAACACTGGTCGGTGGCCCGGGGCTCAGGAACACAGTTGTACAGCGTTTACTATTCGTTGGTCTTAGAGAGTAAGTTTCTTTTGTGCAGAAATTGTCAAGCAAGTTAACTGGGTTTCTATTAGTTGCATTTCTCATTAGTCCTTTTAACATTCTGTTGGGCTTCTTGCTGGGTCATTGCTCTTCTGAATGTCTAAAGTCGCTCGAGGTGTGTAGTTTTATCACTGCGAAGTTCTCTCCTGTCTCTCTGTACCACGCTTCCGTTTTGGCGTTTGCTTCTTCGGAAGTCTCACGGCATCACAGTTTGACTTACAAAGGGGTCAGACTCTTGCATTTCTTCCGCCCGGGCGAGCTCAGCTCGGGGAGCCGCAGGGCCATCCCCAGGCCTGCGCCAGCCAGGCGGCTCGTCCCGGACACTGACCCGCACCACCCTCCTCGCGGCCTGGGAGGGGCTGGTCACACCTGTTTCACCTGAACGGTGGTCCCATGAGGAGGTTCTGACCCCATCTCACAGAAGGGGCAACCGAGTCACAGAGAAGTGACATTCCTAAGGTAGGCTGGGGTTCAAGCCCGGAGCCGACACTCCCAACCAGCGCACCAGGCTGAAGAGCGCGGCGAAAGGAAGTGAGATGGCCGTGCGTGAAGAGTGAAAACAGCCTTCCTTCTGCACTACGGATTGTGAAATCGTCAAGTATGGGAGTGGAGGTGATACCACAGTGGAGCCACGTGCCTTAGCAGCAGGTGCCACGTGTGGCTTCCGTGTCCTTGTGTTACTTGTGAATGTAGCTGGGGGCTGGGGTGCAGGCGCTGAGAGCTCAGCATTTTTCCCAAATCCACTCACTTGCGTTTATTTTTATTGGAATTTAGGGAAACAGTTATCGTGATGTACAAATCGAGGTGGAAGTTTTTCTTTTTTTTTTTTTGAGACAGAGTCTCTGTTGCCCGGGCTAGAGTGCCATGGCGTCAGCCTAGCTCACAGCAACCTCCAACTCCTGGGCTCAAGCGATCCTCCTGCCTCAGCCTCCCGAGTAGCTGGGACTACAGGCACGTGCCACCATGCCCGGCTAATTTTTTTAACATTTTTAGTTGTCCAGCTAATTTCTTTCTATTTATAGTAGAAACGGGGTTTCACTCCTGCTCAGGCTGGTCTCAAACTCCTGAGCTCAAGTGATCTTCCCACCTCGGCCTCCCAGAGTGCCAGGATTACAGGCGTGAGCCACCGTGCCCAGCTAGAAATTACTTTTATTAGTAATAATACTCTCAAAGAAGTTCTGTAACTTTGTTCTTCAGACTTTGAGTAATTATAGTTTTTTTAAGTTCTCTTTCTGTGAGACAGTGAAGGAGGTGTAGTTTCATTAAACTGAAGTTTAGTTACCAGCAGTTCTAAAACTTTTGGTCTCAGTACCCCTTTGTAAAAGCTCTTAAAATTACAGATTCAAAAGAATCTATGTTTGTGTGGGTTGTGTCTATAGATATTCACCGTATTTGTAATTAAATATAAATACCATTAGTTTATAATTAAAATTGAGAGAGTTTTATTCTACTTAAAAAATGCTTATTATTGTATGCTCCTGAGGTTTCCGTGTTTGTTGTGCACTTCATTGACTTTCAGGCGTATGACAAAGTTCATTCAGAAGTTTGAGGTGCTCGGTGGACCCGCAGGTCTGCGAGTCTGGCCGAGCCTTGCTGACCGCCTGGTAATCGATGGGTCGCTGTGCCTGGGGTGTCCCGTCACCAGCCCCTGAAACGTGTCTCTGGCGTTTGTGATCGATCCCACGCTCGGCTCAGCAGGCCCTGGGAGTCCCCAGGGGTCTGGCCCGGGCCCTGTCCTGCCTGCAGCCCTGGTCTTGCTCCTCTCCCGCTGGTGCTCGGGCGGGGCCGGTCTGGTGTGTGTTGAACCACCGCAGCTCCTCCTGCCAGGGCTCGTCAGCGTGGACCAGTGAGGATAGCTGAGGCCGCAGAGCGCCCGCTGCACCCCTGGCCTGTCCCTGCGGCAGGGACCGCTGTCCTTTTGTTCAGTGAGGACGCGGGGCTCGGCAGGATGACATGGCTGTGCTCAAGATCACGAGCTCGAAGGTGTCGCGTTTCACAGGTGGCCGGCTGCACGCAGAGCCCCGGGTTAACGGACCTGTAAGACGGGCCTCACTCTCCCCGTGTGGCCTCTCCTGCCTCCCGGCCTCGTCTCCTGACACGCACCTGCCCACGTGCCTGGCTGGGGCCCAGCGCACTGTCTGCCTCCTGGGCCCTGACCGCCAGGCCCCTCGGAAGTCTAGCACGGCTTCATTCTGTGAACCTTTTAATTCTTATATCACTCCCGGCGGGTACCGCGCCCAGCACACGTGGCGATGCTGAGTGAAGCGGCTGTCTTCGTATGTAAGTGACGTTCCTGAGGCCACGGCATTCTCTTCTTTATTTTCTCTTTATCTTGGTCCCCTCCACCGTGGGAGGGCCCTGAATTTAAGTGCCTTATCACTAATCAGCCAAAATGGAAAAATGTGTTCATTTCCTGTTTTTGCTACTTCAGAAATATCTTTCATCAGCTTTATGTTTTCCAGATTGTGCTACTTTTGTTTCTCTCTCTTTCTGGAGAACAAATCAAATTTAATACAATGTAGCTAGATAATAACAAATCGAAGAAGAACAAACTGCAGAGTTCTGAAGTATAACAGGACGCGTCCTGAAAACCTGGGAAAGGGAGGGAGCCGTTTAACCAAGTGTAGCAGACAGTGTTCAAACCGCAGCAGCAGCTGAAAGAAGCAAAGCTGCTAAAAATGATGCCTATTAGCACAGACAGCTAAA
Organism: Cheirogaleus medius; assembly: GCA_008086735.1. NCBI lineage: Eukaryota > Metazoa > Chordata > Mammalia > Primates > Cheirogaleidae > Cheirogaleus > Cheirogaleus medius. The sequence continues at coordinate 996,773 of VBSM01000758.1, read as the reverse complement.
TGAAAGTGAGAAACTCGGTTGATATTTTAGGGACGTTATTATTCAACCGAGACTTTCAAGGATACAGCTTTTCAGTTCTTCAATGAAGGTGGCTTTTGGTGATGAAACGTTAAAGCAGGAGGAGCCGGAATGTGACTCTGGTACAGTTTCCGTGTCCCAGCGCGGAGACCGAGCCGCGTCGTGTAGGACTTGGGGAGAAAAGCGGTGTCTCTGCTAGATAGTGAGTCTGTTCTTTCTAAACATCTCTAAAATGTCACAGATAATATCCGTCCCCTTTACCGTGGTTTTCCAGTGTGCTTTTTGGTCATCACTGAAGTGCTTCCTGGTTCTTGGTCGTGTGTCTTAATGAAGATGCATCAAGAATGAATGAAAGAAAGACGCGTTACAGAATCTGCCAGCCACTCAGTATTTTCCAGGAGGCGTTGGGGCCGAGAGGGGAAGGCGTGTGAGCAGAGCGACGTGCTCTCGGAGGAGCCTGTTTTCTTCGCACGGACAGGACGGCCCCTTCGGTGGCTGGAAGGCGCCTGGCAGCGAGGAGGGCCCTGGGGCGGAGCGGTGTGCACAGGACATCCCGGCCGCTGGGGCTCGGGGTCAGCCCCCCGTCCTGCTTGGTCGCCACGTCCTGGGTCAGGCCTTGGGGAGTGCCCGCCGAGGGGCGGGTGGCCCCTGCTGGGTTTGCTCAGCCGCCCCACCAGCCCCTCCTTGCATCGTCTTCCCGGGCCACCGGCCGCTGCCCCAAGGCCTTGGTGCCACTCGGTCACTCACTGCCGAGCCAGCCGGGGTCCGCGGCCCGTCGTGCCGGTCCCGCCTCCGGCTGGGCCCGCACCGCTTCTGCGCGCACTCACCCGTCCCCCGGAGATGGCACGCGCGGACATGGCGTTTCCTGACGCGCCATGTCGCCCGAGCCCTGCCACCGGTCGCACCTGGGCTTTGTGTTGGGGTCGTGCCGCGACTGCTGCCCACGTCAGTCAGTTTCTTAGAGCTGCGTCCAGAGCCGCTGTGCTGCGTGGGCTGTGGGGCTCGAGAGGAAGAAGAGAGCCGCGCGTGCCCTTGCGCACGGTGTGGCGGCGACCGGAGTGGGCCGCTGGTGGCAGGCTGAGGACGGCCTCTCCCAGGGCGGCCGTGCGCGGAGGGAGGGGCTTCAGGCCTGTCAGTGCTGTGTCTGTCTGCTCCCCTGGCCCTCAGGTGGGTGGGGAGTGTTTCGTGTACCTGTCGACCGGGGAGGGCTTGCTCTCCTCCCGGCGGGACTCGGCGGCTGAGCTCTGTCGTCGCTGTTCGTGGCTCTGCCTGGTGGCTCGCTGCCACCGCCCCTCCCCTCCCGGTGGTGCGATTTCGCGTGGCCGAGGGGCACAGGGAATAGCGGCGCGGCGCGCCCCGCCCCGCCCCTGCCTTCCCTTCCTGCTCACCTTCAGTGTCTGGGAGAAATGAAAACGTCAGACTCTGTGTTGGCAGCAGTGGGTGCCGGCGGACCGAGGAGAGCGCGCTCTGTGCGGAGTGGACGTGGTGTCGGTAGCGGGATTCTCTAGCTGCCGAGTTAGCAGCCGAAATGGCCGGAAAGGCAGCCGTTTGCAGGCGCCAAGGAGCTGGTAGATTTCTTTCCTTCACGCCGTCTGTGGGAGTCATTAAGAGTTGAAGTGACTCCACTAACAAGGTACGTGCCAGGGAAGCGGGTGCCGGGGGCACAAGGCAGGCACCGGCGTGGCGTCGGCAGCGGACGTGGCGAGCACAGCCGCGCGGCAGTCCAGTTCGTGGTGCTACAGGTCGGGCACCCTAATCCTAAAGGCTTGGGACCAGAAGTGTTTCAGATTTCAGATTGTTTTTGGATTTTGGAATGTTTGCGTTACACTTCCTGGTTCAGCATCCCTGATCCAAAATCCTCAGTGCTCCAGTGAACGTTCCTGCCGAGTGTCACATCGGTGCACGGAAAGCGTTATATTTTGGAGCATTTCGGATTTCATGAACTATAATAAATTATGATTAAGGAGGTTCTCTTTATATAGAAAATCGGGATGCATCCCAAACAGCAGATACAAAGAATAGGAAGGTGGAAAACGTTACGGATCTACTAGACATTGCAGTTGCGTTTTTCCTACCTACGAGCGCAGGCAGGTAACTCCGGAAGAACACGCGTTAGGTGCGTGTACACCCAGCACTCTACGAGAAAGTCACGCTTCAGTCCTGCAGCGTAGTGAGTCGCTGTGCTCGTGAGGTGGAGCAGGGAATGCCAGTCGGGGACACACGCTGACGCCATGACGCAGCGTCACACAGGGCCGCTGAAATCACAAGGGAAGCGTCGCAAATATGAGGACCAGAAGCAGCTGGAACTTTCTTCCAGAGCAGATGGGAGACTAAGACGGCACAGCCGCCTGCAGACAGCGTGGCCCTTTGTGTAAATGTGTCCTGTGTGCTGGCACAGTCCCAGTCTTGGGGACTTTATCCCAGGGAGGTGACAGGGAACGCCTGCAGCGGTGCTTGTAGACAGACGAAGGCCCGTAGTGACTGTGTTCCCAGCGGCTGACACCGGAAACGGGTGAGTGGGAGGATGGAGAACCCAGGCATGTTTGTAGGGTGGAACAGAGCGCAGCGATGTTTGAAATGACCAACCTGAGGAACGTGATGCAGAGTGAAAGAAGCTGGGCCCCGAAGAAGCATGCTGTGTGGTTGTGTTCATGCGGAGCCCAAGGCCGCCAGAGTGATCGTGACGCTCTCCATCTCCAGCCGGGGTTGCCGGTTTCAGGGGGGCGTTAATTTACCCAGACTCGGTAAATTGTACACTTGAGATTTATGCATTGGCTCTATGTAAATTTGCCTCAAGTTAAAAAAAAAATTGTAGGATGGAGGCTTCTCCATATACATATGCGTATGTATATATGTATATGTATATTTTTGTTGTTGTTGTTGTTTTGTTTTGAGACAGAGTCTCACTCTGTTGCCCGGGCTAGAGTGCCGTGGCGTCAGCCTAGCTCACAGCAACCTCAAACTCCTGGGCTCAAGCGATCCTCCTGCCTCAGCCTCCCGAGTAGCTGGGACTACAGGCATGTGCCACCATGCCTGGCTCATTTTTTCTATATATTTTTAGTTGGCCAATTAATTTCTTTCTATTTTTAGTAGAGACGGGGTCTCGCTCTTGCTCAGGCTGGTTTCGAACTCCTGACCTTGAGTGATCCGCCCGCCTCTGCCTCCCTGAGAGCTAGGATTACAGGCGTGAGCCACCTCGCCCGGCCTATTTTTTTTGAATGTGAAAATTCTCACGTGGTACTTTTGTTAATGAATGATCTTCCCCATATAGACTGTAAGTTTGCCGACCTCTGGTGTAACCCAAGAAAAGCAAAATTACTTTTTCAACATCTCATTTGTTCAAAAGGGTAAAGGTTTTTTTTGTTGTTGTTGTTTTCCTCAGGGTCTCCACGGACACTTTGACTCAGGAGTTGGCAGAACTTCCCTGTGGAGGACCAGATAGGGAATGTTTTAGGCTTTGGGGGCCACATGTGGTTTCTGTCACATGTTCTTTTGTTTGTTTTTTTTTGATAACCCTTTAGGAATGCAAAGACCATTCTTAACTCTCAGACTGTACAAAACAGGCCAGTTTGGTCTCTGGGCTGTGGTCTGCCAACCGCGTTATCTAAAACGTGAATTATAAGTGAGATAATGCAGACGGTTGATGTTTGGAGTAAGCAGTACCTAAAAGTATAATACTTTGTAAAAAACAGATTGATTTCCAAACAGCATTAGTAATTAGGTATAACTCTCTTTTAAGATGAAAAATGTTTTTTTCCTGTAACAATCATCATTTAATTTGCTTTATTTTGAGGTTTGGCTTCAAAACAGGCAGCACGACTCACCGTCCTAGAAAAACGTTTCTTGTGTGCCCCGACTTCGCTCCGGTCTGGAGCCCTCAGCCAGATGGTCAGCATGTGTGTCTCTCGGTCCGGCAGATGACACAGTGGTGGCTACTGAGCCAGCGCGTGGTGGCTTGAAGGACTATCGGGTAATAAAATATCAAAGAACACTTCAAAGAAACATCAGATCCCGTGGCAGCCTATTAAAACCTACAGCAAGTAATTCCCGAAGATTTGAGGGAATGATTACAGTCTTTCAGAGTAAAAACAAAACACAGGAAGACAATATAGCAATCATAGTTAATGAGAAGAAATAAATTTGCTCTCAATGTAAACTGAAAAATAAGAAGCGCTGGCAGATGATGTCTTTGTGATGGCTCACACTGGTGGGCTATGTCTGCATCTTTTAAAAATAGATTATTTTGAAGAAAAAATCACAAATTTACAGAAAAGTTGCAACTGCAGTAAAAATAACTTTCCTGAAACATTTGGGAGTGATTTGTGTACCTGATACCCCACAATCCCCAAATTTTGATTGCATATGTATTTTTAAAGTTTTATTTGTTTAATTTGAAGACAGGGTCCTTCTCTGTCGCCCAGGCTGGAGTGCAGTGGAGTCATCACAGCTCACTGCAGCCTCCAACTCCTGGGCTCAAGCGATCCTCCTGCCGCAGCTGGGATTACAGGTGTGTGCCACCGCTCCCAGCCAATAGCCTATTTCTTATCAAACCTTCAGCTTAATCATTTATTTATGTCTCATGGGATCATGTTTTATTCAGTGGATTACGTCCCGTCTCTGTCATTTATCTCGATGATCAAGACCCAGGTTTGGCCGGTGGAGCCCCTGCGGGCCGACTCTGTGTGTCTTTCTGAGACATCCCAGTGTTGTTTGACCACTTCCTTCCTGGTGTGACAAGGCGTTCAAGGCTCATCTTGTCTTCCCCAGCCCTGAAATGGGCATTTTCTCCAAGAAGCTCTGGTTCCTCTAGTGACAGCGGGGGATGGATGTGTACACACACGTTTACACTTACACTCATTTCTGTATATTTACTGAAAGTCACGACTTTGCGGCAATACATCCGGCTTCAGTCTGGCACCACAGGGTCGTTCCAGTTGTCTCCTCCTGTGTGTTTGGAACTCCCCCTTCCCCAGCAGGGACAAACCTTGTTTCCATTGCCTGCGGCATCCTGGCTTGTCTGATCAGCGCCTGTCTGTGACCCGTCCCCACCGCCAGGCCTCTGCCACGCCTGGGACAGCCCCTTCCCCTCCCCAGGTGAGCAGCCTTGTCAGCCTGCTGTTATCACCCACTTTGCTACTTTTGGTGGCTTTAGGACCATGCTGGATGACAATAGGAGGGATGATGAGCCCCTTCTGCGTTTATGCATCCCGAACAGCTGGCTCACCTGGTCGCAGGTAAAAGGCTCACTTGACAATTCCTGTATCGATAGAAAAGCTGCCTGCTTAAAAAAAAAACAAATCAAGTTTCTTGGAAGCAGCAGTGTTTTCTCCTTTAATCTCCCATCAGTGACCCGCAGTCTACCAAGAACCCACTGCCAGTGCCCGTGGACCGGGGAGCCAGGCCACCCCTGGGGGCCCTGCGCCTTCCTGCCGCAGTGGCCTCCCGAATCAGCCTGCACACGACGAAGGCCTCTTCAGACAGGATCACGATTTTTGCTTTCCACCATGAAACCTATTTTGAACAACTCAAAAGCAGGATAGTCTGTTGTATTTACCCAGATGTCTAACGTTTCTCTTGCCTGTCTTTCATTCCTGATGGTCCAAGTTTCCTTCCTGTTTATCTTCCTTCTGCTTGAACTCTCTCTGGCAAGTTTTTCAGAGCAGGTCTGCCGGCAAACGGTCTCTTAGTTTTCCTTCATCTGCGAACGTCTTCATTTCACCTTCCCTGGATGCAGGAGCGTGACTGACAGCTCTTTCCTTTAGTACTTTAAACACGGCTCTGCCGCCTCCTGGCCTCCGTGGCTTCTGATGGGAAGTCCGCAGTCGCCCGAACGGTTTTCTCCCGTGACCTAACGGGTCGTTTTTATCTGGTTGCTTTCAGGATATTTTCTGTCTTGTGTTTTTAACATTTTGATTATGAGGTGTGTGGGTGTTGATTTATTTGTGATTATCCTGCCTGGAGTTCACGGAGTTGCTGGAGTGTGTAGGTTTATGTTTTTCAACAAATTCGGGAAATTTTCAGCCATACCGCCCTCTCCCCCCACCCCCAACAGGTTTTAATTTAGAAATTTATTTTTTTTTTAAATTTCAGAATGTCCACTTGGTTCTTTACATCTTAATTTGCTCAGGCTTTTTGTCTTTCTGTTCATTTGACTGTTTTTTTTTTTTTTGCCCTACTTGTTGGAGCGTTTCCATAGTAGCTGCTTTCTTGTGTCTGATAGTTCCAGCTTCTACGTCATCTCGCTGTTGGCATCTGTTGGTTTTCTTGCATATTATGGTATGAGACTCGGACTCTTCTCTGAGTTACGCAGAGAACGCTGATGCCTTTTACCCAGCAGGCGCCTGGCCTGGCTGGGGTCCGGTGGCAGTGTCTGCGTGGCCTCTGTGAGTCGTGGTCGCCGAGCCTGCTCCGTCCCCAGAGCCTTTGTGGTGCTGTGTGGACTTGTCCTCTGTGTGTGTCACCCGGTGGCCAGTCTGAGACTGGGGTGACGGCTTCTGCAGTCCAGATCTCAAAGTCTGCGTGTGCTTTTTAGAGTCAGGCTCATACTCAGGCTGCTCAGGGGTGAGCCCAGGAGCGCATAAACAGCTTTGTGGGGTTGCTTTCCTGAGATCTTTCCTGTCTGCTCTCTCTTGTCCTTCCAGATCACTGGGGCTCCCTTTTCAGTCCTCTGGCCAGACACCTGGGGCTCTGGTCAGCCCTCTCTGCCGTGCTCGCCTGTGACCGTCCCCGTGTTCATGCGAGGACGGAGGAGGGAGTGGTGAGGTTGTGCCCCTCCCTCTGTGCGTTGGCTCTGGTGACCTCCCTCACGCCTCATCTCACCTGGAGCCAGAATTCTCTGAGAGTGTCTGTTTAATGGATCAGAGTAGAAAGCTATTCATTGATAAGTTGTTTATAATCTTGGGATTATCAGTTATATCCTTAAAGGAAAACATCTTTTCCTGCTATAAGGCCCCTGACTTTATTTGCTAAAATGGAAGTTCTAGTTCAGATTTCTGTTCTGTTTCCTGTTCTTCTTGCTCTGTGAGCTCAGGTGAAGCAAGTGAGCTCATGTTGGAGGAGAGAAGCTTTGTGTTGCTTTTTCAAACCTGAATCCAGTAGAACCAATCAGAGTTTGCAGACCTTCATCTCTTAGGGCTTTTAGGGCTTTGTGCTTACCAGAGCTGTTTCCTGTTTGTTCTTGAGTTACCGTTCCCATTAAACAAACGAGAAAGCAGATACAGACTGGCCCTCATTTGAGATTACATGGCAGGTCATTGATGGATGAGTGTTCGAACTCAGGTCTTGGGAGACAGCACTTAGCCCTCTTTCCATGCGTCTGTACGACCCCCCTTCATTAAATATGAGATGCCACTGGCCGTAGGACTTCTTATGTACTTTATTTTTTTATTTTTTTATTTTTTTTGAGACAGAGTCTTACTTTGTTGCCCAGGCTAGGGTGAGTGCCGTGGCGTCAGCCTAGCTCACAGCAAGCCCAAACTCCTGGGCTCGAGCAATCCTTCTGCCTCAGCCTCCCATGTAGCTGGGACTACAGGCATGCGCCACCATGCCCGGCTAATTTTTTCTATATATATTTTTAGTTGGCCAATTAATTTCTTTCTATTTTTAGTAGAGACGGGGTCTCGCTCTTGGTCAGGCTGGTTTCGAACTCCTGACCTTGAGCTATCCACCCACCTCGGCCTCCCAGAGTGCTAGGATTACAGGCGTGAGCCACCGCGCCCGGCCTTCTTATGTACTTTAAATAAGCAAACATTGCCGATTAAACTAACACATACTGCTTTTTATTGCCTGTAATTTTATTGAAAGATTTATATAGAGTTTTAAAATCATATTCCTCTACATGCATGTAAGGGAATATCAAAATAGGCCAGGTGCGGTGGCTCAGGCCTGTAATGCCGGCACTTTGGGAGGCCAGGGTGGGAGGATCCCTTGAGCCCAGGAGTTTGAGGTTGCAGTGGGCTATGGTGACACCACGGCACTCCAGCCTGGGTGGCAGAGTGACATCCTGTCTCAAAGGGGAAAAGAAAAATACTGCTGCGTCGCGTGGACACCCCTCCCGCCTGACTCCCAGCCCGCCGCCCCCTCGTTGCCTGCCGTCCCTCCTGCGCCACGTGCGGGCTCCTCGCCCCACGGTCTGCAGAACCCCTGGGTGGCTGCCCCGGCGGCGAGGGGTGGCCGTGGCCAGGCGGGCTGCTCTGCAGCAGGCTTCGAAGCATTTTGGGCCTGGAGCTTCAAACGCCTGTTTTGTTTGAAAACAGCTGAGTAACATTCATCTGCTTTTCACATTTTCCTGTCCAGATGTGAGTCACTTCCCACTCTCAGACCAGATAGGGGTTTTTCTTTTTAACTTTTTTTCGTAAACCCTGATATTACCCAGTCCCGGGATGTTGAGGTGCACGTGGACGGGCTGAGGCCGGGGGAATGCTGATTCTGCGTTTCTGTGTCCATCGACGATTGTATGTTCTGTTCAGAAATGTAAGAGATTCGGATCAGAGTGACGTCATTGTGGGTAGGTTCTTAAAATACTGCTTTGGAAAAACATAACAGCGTTTATTTGCTGGCAGTGTGAGGAAGTCGTCGGGCGGGAGCAGCGAGTGGCTTCCTGGAGTGAACACAGCGAGGTGTGCAGCCTCTGAGCGTGGCGTGCCAGAAAGGAAATAAACATTCTTATTTTTCAGAATAATTCCTTCCTGTAAGGTGCTGTTTTAGGCTTAAGAGACTTTAACCCGAATGGGTTCTAGTGGCCCGAGGCGCGGAGGCAGCGGCTGCGCAGGGTGAGCGGCCGGGCGGGGCAGGTTCCCAGGGGGGCGCCTCTCCCGCCACCCCCTCCAAGCGCCAAACCCACATGTCTGCCTCTGTGTCCCCGGCCTGGAGCGCGGCCTCTGCGCAGCAGGATCTGCGTGGATGGGGAATGAATGGGGGCTGTTGGTTTAGAGCAGGGATCCGCAGACCTGTCCTGCAAAGATGCAGGTAGTAAATGCTTTTGGCTTCGGGAGCTGGCCAGCGCGTGGTTACTCAGCTCTGCTGCCGTGGGGCGGCTGGGCCCTGGGTGAGTGTCGTGGCCGCGCCTGCAGGGGGGCGGGGCAGGGGGGCGGGGCAGCCTGGGCCAGAGGGGCACTGTCCCTGCAGCACTCCCTGATGACCGGAACTTGCCATGGCTGTGCCATCCCTCATGGCAGCCACCAGCAGGTGTGGCTGCTGGACACTCAAAACGTGGATATTTAGTGCAACTGGGGGTTGAATGTCTGATTTAAATTAATCTGGATGTAAGTAGTCAGGTGTGGTTAGCGGCTCTGGTATTAGGTGGTGCAGGCTTAGAACCTTCCCCAGAGTGGGCTGTACAGAGCAGGCTGATGTTCATACATGTTAGGGAAAGGAAGAGCTCTGTGGCCAAAAGAATTGGGGAATCATTGTTTAAAAAAACCCAAAAAGGATTGATTTATTACAGGACTTCTCAGAGCCTTTAATGTGCTAATGCACATTAACAGTGTATGAGAGGCCAGGCGCAGTGGCTCATGCCTGTAATCCTAGCACTCTGGGAGGCTGAGTTAGGAGGATTGCTTGAGGTCAGGAGTTCGAGACCAGCCTGAGCAAGAGCGAGATCCTGTTTCTACTAAAAGTAGAAAAATTAGCTGGGCATGGTGGCGGATGCCTGTAGTCTCAGCTACTCGGGAGGCTGAGGCGGGAGGATTGCTTGAGCCCGGGAGTTTGAGGTTGCTGTGAACTAGGCTAACACCACGGCACTCTATTCCGGGCAACAGAGCGAGTGAGACTCTGTTTCCAAGAGAAAAAAAAAGTCTATGGGAAGGAGTTTCTGAGATTTTTTCCCCCCCAAAACTTTCTGACCATGCATTTTCCTGAGGGGCGGCCGCAGGTGAGAGCAGTGGTGTTCCTCGGAGAAGACTTTGGGAAACATTGGCTATATTTATTCTTTCACGTTGGACAAAGGGAGGTTTACAGACGTGCAGACACCCCCTGGCGCACGGCCAGCTGGCCGCCAGGACAGTGGGGGGGCACGGTGGGAGCCCTCCTGCCTCGTGACAGGCCCTTCCTGGCTGTCCACAAGAGGTGGAGGGCGTGACTGTGCCCCTGGGCAGGGAGGTGAAGAGCTGGTCACAGTGAGCAGTGGACAGACGCCAGCCTTGGCACCGGCGGCAAAACACACACGCGCACACACACACATGCACACACGCACGCACACATTCTCACACACATGCTCACACACATTCTCACACACGCACACACGCTCACACATTCTCACACACACACATGCTCACATTCTCACACGCTCACACACGCGTGTACACACACGCTCACACACATGCATTCTCACACTCACACATGCTCACATTCTAACATACACACACGCTCACACATTCACGCACACACGCACACGCGTGCACGTTCACACATTCACATTTACACATGCACACACACGCACACATTCACACGCACACACATTCACACACATACGTGCGCACATTCACGCGCACACACATATTCATACATGCGCACACACAGACACACGCACATACACACACAGACACGTGCGCGTACACACATGTGCACTCACACACAGTCACATGCACGCACGCGCACACACAGACACGCGCGCTCACACACACGCTCACGGGGGCGGAGTTGGACACTGCGGCGTGTGTGACAGCTGACTGATCTTGGACAGGTATTTGGGCTCATTTAGAAGTAGCATTTAAGGGCTGGGTGTGCTGGCTCCGGCCTGTCGTCCACGGCTTTGGGGGGCTGAGGCGGCAGACTCGGTGGAGGCCAGGGGCTGGTGGCCGTGGGGAGCTGTGGTCGCAGCCTGGGCGACAGAGCGAGACTCGTCTCAAAATCATAAGAGAGAGAAATGGTGCTTGGAACTTGTCATCATCTTATCTTTGAGGAGGGACAAATGCATCCGTGTGTGTGGAGAGGGAGGGACGAGGGGGTCGCTGGCTCCGGGGCAGTCTCGCCGCTCCTCCTGCCCGTCTCCGCGGCTGTGCGCTCCGCTCTGCGGTTCCCCTGTAGCCGCCGCCTGGGTCTCCGCCGCCCCGGCCCGTCAGACACGGGTAGGAACGTGTCCCATCCACAAGAAGACGCACAGGAAGGGATCTCTGGGCGACTGCGCACTCGCAGAAACGTCGTCACGGTGGAGAACGTCGAGCCTTAGTTTGTCAGAAATCCTCACGGGGTCGCTACTGCCGGAGGGATGCAGGCAGCTGCGCAGACTCGCAGCCGTGACGAGGGCCCAGTGCTCCGAGGCCGCCGCGCTGAGCTCAAGCTCTGTTCCCTGCTCTTCCTTCTCTGCGACCCGGTTTTATGCTTTGTCTGCACTTTGCGTTTTGCGTTTAAATTCGCCATCCGTGCGCGCCGGCCGCCTACCGCCGTCCCCTGCCGTGTGTCTGGGACGCGGGTGGGGCCCACGGGCGCCGACGGCCTCCGTGTGCAAACTGCTACAGTGTCAAATGCAAAATGATCGTGTGTATACTCCAAGCTCTTGTTTCATTTTTATAATTTGTTTTTTTGTTTTTTGTTTTTTTTTACTTTTACAGTGAGTGTTGAAAAGATAGACCTGAAGGGACTGTCACACACAAAAAATGACAGAAATGTTGAATGTTCCTTTGAGGTAAGATGCTCAGTTTTTTTCCCCTCTCTCCTCTAAGGGATAGGAAGAAAACACTTCGGTGAATAGGAGCTTTATCTGTCTAAGTAGAAGCTGTGCCTCTTTGCGAAGCCCGGCACCGGTGCCGGAAGTGCCCTGGGTGGGCCGTGTCCAGGACGGGGCTGCCCCTCCGCACGCGTGTGGCCTCTGCAGGGACAGGCCTGGCCGGGCAGCTCGGTCTGTCTGTCGGGGGTGCGTGTGGCCAGGGAGCGGGAGGAGGCTGACAGCACGTGCCTGGCGGGTTCCGGAGGGTGAGCCAGAAGGCTACGTGAGCTCCAAGCCCAGAACCTGGGGTGTCGATTGTCCGTGAAGACTAGACGACAGAAGCTCCGTGGTCACACGGGGACAGTTCTCTACACCGACACGCTCAGGTGCTGGTAGTTGGTCACCAAAGCTGGGTGAGGTGAAGGGTCGCGAGAGTGGAGGTGTGTCGCGCACGGGGGCTGGAGACCGTCGCAGCGGGCGACCCCACTCAGAGCTGGTCTCCGTGGCGCAGGAGCACACAGCAGGCCGCGGCTGTGCCCGTCAGAGCCTCAGGGCCGCGCCCGCCGGTCGTTGCTCTGACGCCCCCCATGTGCCCTCGGCCTCCGGGTCCTGGCTCTTCCTCCTGGGCAGCAGGATGCTGGGGGCCGAGGAGAAAGGTTACTTTTTATCTTTCTTTTAAGGCACATTCCTGAAGGGAGGCTCTAGACGCGTGCACTGTGTTTTGTTGGCCAGGATTTACCTTCTCGGTCCTACTTAGCTGTGAGAGAGGCTGCTGGTGTACCCCCCGCCCCCCGCGCGACCAGGCTGTCCCCGTCACGTGCTGGGTCCCGACTGCTCCTCAGAGGCCGCTCCCACGCTGCCACACGGTGCTCTCGGGAGCAGAAGCTTCGGGCAGTGCCTGGTGGGCACGCCGTGTGCAGTTCACCGCGTTACGAAACGCTTCCAACCCTTTTACCGCTAAAGGGCTAAAGATCTTCGTTTGGTCTGGGAGACGCTGAACTGTGAGAATCGGTCGCTACGCCGCAGACTGGTCTCTCCGCGCTGTGAGGACGATGCTGAGTTTTGGCTGTGGGGGCCGTCACGGCCGGGAGGGCAGAGGCCGTGCGGCGCCGGGGCGACCTCAGTGCCCGGGAGCCCGGCAGTGACCCGGGAACCTGGAGCTTGCTGTCTGCGCTCCGATCCTTCCCACCAGTCCCCACCGCGTCATCCGCCTCCTTACCGGGTCCTGGTCGGCCTCCGGCAGCTGTTTGCTTGGAAGAGTGCCCCACGGAAACCACCGTAGGAGGGCCCGGTCCAGGCCTGGGCTGTGACTCGCTCCCAGTCCTCGGTCCCATCGTTTGCGGCAAGGAAGTCAAGGCCGCGCGGCGTGGGACGTGGCAACTTTGGATGGCGCGGCTGCCGGCGGTGTTTATGTAAGGACTGAGCTTTGGCGAGACACGCTAGGGCTCTCTGGGCCTCGGCCTGGAGGAAAGAGCCCTGCGGGGGCCATGCAGGGAGCGGCAGCGCCGGGCCGAGCGCGCTGACAGCAGACGGAACGTGGGCTGTGCGGGCCGCGGTGGCGGCGCTAGAGTAGCCGTGGCTCGGTGCGCACGGCGACGACCCTGTCTGGCGTTAGGTGTTCCGGTTCAGACGTTCTCTCCTCCGAGTGGGGGCACCGAGCCGTTTCCGGATTCGCAGACAAAGCTGTATTTGCCTGGAGCGCTGACTTCCCACGACGTGGTAACCGGCAGCGTCCCTGTGGGTGGGACGTCGATAATCCTCCACCCCCGCAGTCCAGCCCGCCTCCTTTCAGGGCACTCACTTGATATGCCCTAGGAATTTACAGCCCGAATCACACGTGTTGCGTGGGGTGGTGCTTCAAGGCACAAAGGAAGAGAGTCATTATCAATGTCAACATGTGTTAAAAGTGTGTCTTATTAGTTACAGAACACACTGTTCACCGACACAGCTTAAACTGTGTGCTCGTTTGGTCATTGTTGGTTTCTCGTGCCCTTTTACTCTTAAATACGTGGCTGCTCGTAAGACCCCGATGGTGTCACTGTTCACGTGCCGCAGATTTGGGCCTCCCGTCCTGTAGGAGAAGCGGGGCCCTCTGTGGGTCAGGTGGCCCGGGCACTCGCCGCGGCCGCTCGCAGCCAGCAGTGCTAGGATGTAGCTCTGCGGAGAAGGCAAACCAAAGGGCGGCGTGAGAAGATGATTTCACGTGTCTTTAAACATACTTCCTCTCATCTTAGATGAAACCCCACCCCCTGCCAAAAAGTCCCAGAGGGATTTTTCTATTTTAGGAATCAACAGGTTGATTCTGAAAATTATATGGAAAGAACTAGACTAATTAAAGCAATTTTGAAAAGAAGACAAAGGTTGGAAGACTCACACTACTCGATTTCAAGACTTACTCAGTACAGGATCGTGACCCTGCTGTGGCTGACGGGGTCGTGGCACAGGCGCGTGGCACAGGCGTGTGGCACAGAGGAGAGACCCAGACTCGGGCTCAGATGCAATAGTTAGTGAAGTTTCGACAAAGATGTGGAGCGGGCTCGGCAGTGCAGCGGAGAAAGCATGGTCTTTTCAACAGTCTGGAGCCAGCGTCCACGTGCACACAAGACCTTGACCTCACGTCATCCCTTAAACAAATATTAATTCAAAATTGATCCTAGACTTAAACGTAAAACCAAATGCTATGTAACTTCTAGGAGAATACTTTGTGACTGACTTAAACTAGGTGAAGATACGATGTAAAGAAACAATACTTAAAGTAGTTTAAGTATCTTTACATACTTAAACTAGGTACTTTACCGTGTTTCCCCAAAAATAAGACCTACCCATAAAACAAGCCCTAGCAGGATTTCTAAGCATTTGCGCAATAGAAGCCCTACCCCGAAAATAAGCCCTAGTGATGGGCGTGGCTACGCAGCGCGTCTGCACAACCCATGCATTTCGTCGCGGAGCAGGAAAGAAGACGAGCAGCCCTTCTCATCTGCCCCGTGAGAGCTCTAGTGCTGGACATGAGAGATCGGGGCCAATGGTTCTAAAGGAAATAGAGTCGCAAGA